>OX463868.1:14324052-14741371 GCA_949825065.1 Odontocerum albicorne
TTTAATGTTGTTAAACATTTAAAAAAAACATATAAATCATTTTAAAATCAAAATAAAAAAACATTATTTTTTCAAAAAGAATTTTGTCCAAACCGATCAACAAAAGATCATGTCCGAATTAACCAATCGTAGCTTTCTGATTGTGTCTAACTTCATACCGGTTCACCAGCAACTGTCAGTATTAAATAGTAGTAATGCCATTATACAGCTTTATCTACTTATATCATATATCATTAATATATATAACGAAAGTGCTATGTATGGTTCGCTCGGTCCACTGCTATTGCTGCTGTACGTGATACATTCAGTTACGAGTATAGTCGGTTCGAGTCCCGAGTTGGAGCGTCCTTGAGGAGATTATGCTCTCTAAACGGCGCTGTATAAATTCCTTTAAATTACAATTATAAAGGAAAGTCTCGATTCTGTAACATTCTAACTGGAAAACTGTCGAGAATACCATACGGTTGTAAAAGTGAAATTGTGGTCGACCGGACATGAACTACGCACAGGCTCCCAAATCGCATCTTGTAAGGGGAAGTAGTGGGCAAGCGAAGGGCTGGTGGGCATAAAAAGCGATATAAAGACAGTCTGCGAGAGTCGCTGACTTTGTGCGGAGCACCTGAGGACCGACGGCAGGTGGCTCGGGACCGTGGAGGATGGAGAGTCCTCTGTTCTCGGGCTGCTGATGGCACCTCGACAACTAGACGTGTGATAAACAGTCAGCGTGCTGCGAACACGCGTCAGCATTGCCAATCGACTCGGCAGTATCCACGTGTCTGTGACATCTGCGAGGAGTGCGCATCTAGGATTGGATTGTTTTCTCACAGATCAGACGATCGACGTGGAAGAGCAGCAGTTCAAGATTGGCGTTGGAGTAGCGAGGGGATCCCCGACTACGAGGCCCGACTACGACGATGACAAGAAAAAGTGAACTAATTTATTTATTTTACACATGACAAGAAATATACATAATTTGCGAAAAAAAATACAGGTAATTTAATTCCGACACACAATTTTAATGGATCTCGGTTTGTTGCCTTTCATCGGTCGTATCCCCAGTAAACTAGGCTCTTGCCTGTATCTCACACAGGACAAATAGCGTGAAAAAAATTAATGGATACTTCTTTCCGATTTTGGATTACATAAAACCCCGTTGCACATTCTCATCAACCTGACAAACAGTGACACTCAATTACAACTGGAAACCAATAGTAGTAAGCTTTCAATGCCATCATAACTCGCTGATCTACGGGTTAAATGGTAGATGTTAAGTTTAGCGAAAGAAACGGTACGTAAAATAAACTAAGGAGAATAACTCGTTGGTTCATCATCGTCACAAACTAACATAAATTGCAATTTGTTTTATCAAACACTGTTCATTCCACTTTTTGTAACGGTATAACCCTACCGGTTTCGAGGCTTTCACCTCATCTTGTACCTCCACAACCTCAACTATAAATAATATACTAAAATAAATTGTTTTTATCAATTATATTATAATACAGCGAAGAATCGTTTACAAAGGTAACGTAAAGCGAGGTATCACTGTACAGTGTTTATTGAAAAATAACGGCCATCTTAAATTTGTTCCGAGATAATACTGTGACATCTAAATATATATATTTGGGAGAAATAAAAACGTGGCATTGCATCCGACATAAAATCATTATTAAATGAAAAATAACGGCCATCTTAAATTTGTTCCGAGATAATACTGTGACATCTAAATATATATATTTGGGAGAAATAAAAACGTGGCATTGCATCCGACATAAAATCATTATTAAATGAAAAATAACGGCCATCTTAAATTTGTTCCGAGATAATACTGTGACATCTAAATATATATATTTGGGAGAAATAAAAACGTGGCATTGCATCCGACATAAAAGCATTATTAAAACAAAAGTTTAAGAATAAAATATTTATAAAAAACTATAATTGAATGGAAAAATAATGAAATGTACTGACCCATGTTGATGTTGGCAAAACACAAGTAGTTTAACTGAAATAACTAATAGAATAACACTTGAACGGAATAAAACTATGATTTGAATACTTTAAAAGGTAAAATTATACATTTATTGTGAAAATAAGTCAATAAATCGATATTTATCGACAGAATGACAACTCGCATTTCCCGCGCGAAACAATTAAGAAAGACAACTAAACGACAGGGCCAGGGTTACCAGAATAAAGAAAACACGAGTAGGTACTTAAAGAAAGCGAAAAAATAATTTTATTTTTTGAATCTTAGGATGTCGGTTTCAATTTGAATGAATATTTTTTTTAACAAAATAAAATACTTATTTTTTTAATTTTGTATTAACCACTGTTTTATTTGAGTTTACTACCGTGTTCAATGACCTCCGTCTTCCTCACCCGGTTCAACTTCACCTGATGAGGAAGACGGAGGTCTTTGAAACCGGTAACTAATATTTTATCTTTTATTTGAGTACAGTATAGGGGCAAAAGTAGAACCGCATTTGGCAACAGGCAAATCTAGACTAATTTGCCTAGGGGTGCCAAGCCAAAGGAGGCGTCCAAATATTCATAAATGAACGATTAAAATCTCTCTTTCTTAAGCCCGATATGTATTACTTACCGCCGGGTACTGTACATAAAGTTGTAATAAAATGCGTTCTTTTTTATTGAATAGCAACAATATTCATCTTCTGCCCCACCCCCGTGGTGCTTACTGCACCCAAAATTTACATTTTTTCTTCCGAGATCGTCATTTTGTTTTCCCCTATTTTTATCTATTTTAACGGTGAAGGATATTTAAATGTTTATAAAATGACGAAAGCATACGTCAAAACTTAACATATCCCCGCGACCATTAATACAATACGGATGACACACCGAGAACGACGCTCACTTTGATCAAGACTCGCTCCAGAAGCAATCTAAACTGATATAAAGTAGCGATGTTACACGGGATGCTAATCTCCAAGGCCGAGGCCACACCGAAGCTAAGTGCTACGTGACTAATAGACTAGGCGACTTCATGCTTGGCCACACCAAAGTACTTTGCACAAATTCATTTGACATTTGGGAGCGGTTGAGTCAACAAACGATGCCACTCTCAAAACTAACCAATTTCGTTACAACTTACCTTATCTTTATTTACTTCCCGCGCAATTTCATTCCAAAGTGGTTTTATTACAGGTAAATTTTTTTATTTGCTCGATGGGTTCCACAAAGGCTCCCTTTTATACACAGCTGTTATTAACTTCCGCCATCTTATAAAATCACTTGGTGACAATAAAATTAATCAATATTTCTGTTCTCTAGGAGACTCACTGGGTGACTAATAGACAAGTAGCGTGGCGCGAAGCGTCTTCGTCCAGTGTAGCTATTGCGATAGTATGCGGTGCGTTGGTTTGCTAGGATATGTCACCTAGCTCGCAGCGTAGCTCTAAGCACCAAGCGAGGCTCCTACCTGTGTGGCCGAGGTCTAAGTGTTTGGACTGCGAAATTAGAATGGAACTGCGAGATTTGACAAATATATTGTACAAAGAAATTAATCATTTACAAATAACAGTTTACGCTTTCCTATGAAATAAGTGGTGTCATTATATCTACAAAGCTTGGATGAATAATTATGAAAATCCAAATTAAATATTTTACTCAATGACAGGTGTTTCGCTACACAGTGGCCTTATCAAACTGTAGGTGAAGCTTTGCTCCGTAGCTATATATACTGTTTGCATAATATTTATATGAATTTTTCAATACATGATATTTTGAGGAATGGATCGTCAAAGTCAGCTCTGGAAGACTTTTTCAGTTTTGAATAAATTATAATTAATTGCTTCAAATTGAAATGTGGGATATTTAAATAGTTAACGTGGTATATTTTCTGCTTTTTGCCTTTAGAAAAAATATATATCAGTTTCATAATAAGTTTTAACAGAAACACAGTGAAAAATTTAATATTTTTTATTTAATTATTTTTTTATTAACGACTCAATTAAATTCTAATTGAATTGCTATGAGAATTATTTACTTGGGTCCTGGAATGTATGTTACATAAGAAAACTGTATTAAGAGTTAATATTACTTTAGGTTGGTGCATAATTAACAACCCTTTTACCAATGCCCTTCAAACCTGTCATCTAGTTTCTATATTTTTTACCAATTTATTCCTTTCTTTTTGGGTAGTAAAAATGCGTGTCGATAACCATCTTCATATTTGTCATTACATGATTTTGTCATCCCTTCCAAAAAGAGTGGACTGCATGAGATGTATATCGGGATATACTAAAAGAGACAATAAACGAAACACCTGGATTCGCAACATAACAAAGGTAGAAGACGTTATAAAGGTGTGCAAGAAAATGAAGTGGCAATGGGCGGGACACGTAGCCAGAATGTCAGACTCCCGATGGACATCTGAAATAATCCAGTGGTACCCAAGAGGCCCAGAAAATACCAAAAGTACGCTGGATAAATAAAATCAGGATGCATGGCAGCATCACATGGCGCTAACGAGCAAAAAACTGAATTATTTGGAGTCTACTTGGGAAGACCTTCATCAAACAGTGGCTCTCCCAGGTTGACAATGATATACATAATGTAAACATTTTTGGGTATACCATACATACTGGGTGGTTGGGAATATAGACCATATATTTGAGTTCATAGTCACGGAGCTAAGCTTCACCCAGTTTGACAAAGCCACTGTATGGCGAAACAGCTGTCACAGTAAATTCAAAAATGATGTAGAACTATCGAAATGTTTCATTTTGATTTTCATATATAAAAATGGAATTCCATGAATTGAAAATCGACTGTCAACAAGTTATCACAAAGTTATATTTGTATTCATTAGAGTTGCACGTCACGCAGTAAAGCTCTGGACTTTCATGTGAAAGGTTGCCAATTCGAAACCCGTGTTTTGCTATTCCTCTCAAATGACACAGGCATTTTTTCTACCTGGTATTCAGTAGTATGAGACTTACGTCTTCGGTCATAAGTTTTCTTAGTGACTGAGTGTTTAAGTCTTTTTTACAGTTTTAATTGACCTCGGAGTTCTGGGTAACATTAATACCCGTGGCTAAACTAACTCTAGTCTTCATAGTCTGACCTTAACACTAAATACTAAATCTTTATTATTTTTTTACTGGAGTTAAATTTCGTACAAATCTGTCGTAGATTTCTTGAATAAGGTAGTCGCATCGTTTCATTACGGAACTTTTAAGTTAGGAGGGAACGAGGTCCGACTCTGTGACATTTTAATTTAAGAAATTAGTATTTAGGCCGGACTATGAATTCAGGGTCAAATATCTCAAGTCACTTACTTTTTACAGTACTCTCGCGATATTTGAATAATATTTAATTATTTTTTGATAAAAATAAATAAAATATTTAACAATAATTTATAGTGCCCGGCGGTAAGTAATACACATCGGGTTTAAGAAAGGGACTGTCGGCCATAATCAGCTAACTTCGGCTTTGTAGAGCGTCGTCTCTGTCATTCATACACGTGTACAGTCGCGATTTGTCAGTCAATCCGATTATGGCCGACAGACTCTTTCTTAACCCCGATGGGTATTACTACTTACCGCCGGGTACTGTACTTTGTTATTCAACTAATTACATTAATCCTAGCTACATGTGTTTCTACCTCCTATCCTGAGGCTCTCCTCAGGTAGAATGATGCTGTCATTTCAATCAGTGCCTGAAGAGAGCCTCGGGATAGCAAGTAGAAACACGTGTAGCGCGGATTAATATAATTAGTGGAATAACTAAGTAATTAATTGTTAAATATTCTTATATGGATTTCCGCAAAGTTTAAACAGAAACCTTTGATTATTTTGGGTTTATTTTGTACATTTGGGAAATGAAAAACGTTATATTTTATACAATAAGTGTCTCAATTGTAAGATGTGGCTTTTTTCTTGCTGGTCACATTCTGCTCGGTTTATCACTATAGATTATATGTCCAGGTCGATGGCCCGTTGGAATGTGACACTTGACATTTTATTTAGTTGTTTTTCTCACACTCTAATTGGTCATCGAATACGCTGGGCTTTTTAGGTAAGAAAATTTAGTTAGCGTTTTAATTATAAACAATTCCCTATATGAGAGATCTGTATACGTGGTATAGTCATTTTGAATAAAACTAAAATTAATAAATATATAAATTTATATAAAACAAACAGCTTTGTTATTTTTTTTACTTCATTTCCTTTTCAACGATGATGGAAGGCGTGTAGTGATAGGAAACAAAGTCAATGGGGCACTAATACACATATACTCGAACCGAACAGTATCAAAATCTGCTGAGATGATAGTTCACAGGAGTATTTTGATGGAAGTGAAACGTGGACATAGAAAAAGACTTGAGAGGAGCACTCCATCTATACTTCTCGATGCACATATTTCTAAATGCGTACATCGAGAAGAATAGATGGAGTGACAATGTATGACAGAATACGGAATGAAGTGATAAGGGATGAATGTGAACTTAACACTGATGTACATGTATGTGTTAAGCACGATGAAGAGTACGTCGAGATGGTTTGGGCGTGTGGAACGAATCAATAAAGAGCAAATGTGAGAGGAAGACCGTGGAAAGTATGGTTGGTTCAAGTGAATATTCTGAAAGGAGGAAATTTAGAAAGTCATAGAAGTTATATGGATGCGCAAGAGGCTAAGGACGCGCATCAAGAAAGGAAAGTCTACCACTCTGCCTACCTCGATAGGGAAATTGCATTATGGTATGAATGTACACATCAAAACACGATTACTGAAGTTTATTTTGGACGATATTAAATAAAACAGATGTCTAAAAAGCTTGTGATATGATTTGTGGAGCTCGGCAGTCAGTCGAAGGGCTAGTCATTATTAAGTGTCAGACAATTGCCTCAGATCTAAAAGATGGCGAATAGAACAGATAGAGTACAGCTGAAGGGTGGAGAGAGTGTTATGTGGAGTTCTGCGGTAGCTGGTACAGGGGTCAACAATTAGGATGACTACACAGATGAAGGTAAGTATTGTAGATTGCGATGGAGATTACAGAAATACGAGATCTACGAGTTCATCAAATACAGGCGGACCTCGACTTTCGCATATTTTAAAAAATTCAATTTTTTAAAGATTTTTGTCGATAATGCAAAAATAGTTTGCTCCCACTTTTTTGGAAGAACTATAATATATGGAACGCAATACACAATATTGCAGACTCTTGGACTGAAATACAAGAGTCAACAATGAAAGGTTCCTGGAAACAATTATGCCCACAGACGACCAGTGGTTTTATAAATTCCGAAGAAACTCCGGAAACTATCACAGATGAAATAGTCAGCCTAATGAATGGACTAAACTTGGACGTCAACAACGGAGATGTTAATGAGTTGATTGAATCTCACTCAGTACCTCTGTCAAATGAACACTTAATTGAGCGAAAAGAGTTAAATGGAATACACAATGGAAGTGAGGAAGAAGAAGCTGATAAAATCGTCAAGACTTTGGTAATCAAAAATATTAATGAGGCCTTCGTGCATCTTGACTAATTTGTGACTATCATGGAAGAATGTGATGGAAGACCAATGGAGAACGTATATCTCGAGTACGTAGGGCGATTGAGAAAGACACAGCGTGTTATAAAAAGGTGGTATTCAACCTAACTCTTGACAAGTTTATAAAGAAAATAGCTGAAAGCACTTAAACACGCCTCGTTAACTTAATTATGTATATGGATAAATAAATATTTTAAAATACAATTTTTGATGTTTTTTTACATCCCTCTACTTTCGAAC
Source organism: Odontocerum albicorne (assembly GCA_949825065.1). Classification (NCBI taxonomy): domain Eukaryota; kingdom Metazoa; phylum Arthropoda; class Insecta; order Trichoptera; family Odontoceridae; genus Odontocerum; species Odontocerum albicorne. The sequence goes on from OX463868.1 coordinate 14,331,819, forward strand.
ATTCGCACACATTTTCAGAAACCAATTATGTGCGAAAATCGAGGGCCGCCTGTAAACCATTTTATTTATTTTCACTCTTTTGTGTAAATGGATGTGGCTAACGGGAGTAACTCCGACCTGCTTTGCCGTTATAAGCACAGGCTCCCGGAGCATCACCTGTTGCCTGACTAGTCCACCTGCAGTATTGGCTGGGAGGACCGAGGTCGGAGTGAATGTGATGGAATACAAGTAGCCTGCACGGGTGGATATGTACTTGCTAAATAATTAGTTGTAAGAATTGTTATCTAGTTATAATTAAGTATGTAGGTATTAACCATTTTTAAGAAATTAAATATTCATTTAATAAACACTTCATTGTAAAAAAAAGTAGCGGGCTTATTGCGAGGCGGCAATCTCTTCTAACCAACCAGACAAACAAAAAATATACAAATAATTATTTGTCTTGATGAAATTTATGAACATGTTCACAATAAATGTAAAAGTGAGATATGAAAGGAAAAGGGAGGGTTGGTGGAGAGGGGAAAAAAACAGAAATGAAACACGTTATATTAGACAAGAAATTAGGAGATTTTTCAGTTGCTTCTTAAAGCATGCCAAGGATGGAGCGAGTCTAACATAGGTTTGTAACTGGTTCCAGAGTCTCACTGCACGGACAGTAAAGGATGACGTAAAAAAGAAGATCGGTGAACTGGGAAGGCCAATAAACAATCTCTGTTTGAGCGTAGTGGAAGTTCATGATGGGAAAGACGCTGAAAAACTTCAGCGAGATAAGAGGGGACGGCGGGACATTTAAAGATATTATACAATAGAGATAGTATGTGAACTTGGCATTTATTTCTCACGTTCAACCAGTTAAGCGTCTTCTGGTACGATTTGATGTGATCGTACTTTCTCAGGTTGAAAGTAAATCTTGGACAAACATTTTGAAGACGCTCTAATATGTTCGGCTGTTTATTAAGATTATAAAAAATGCCACGTAGGAAATTAAAATGAAGTTAGCTTATAGTTATATACATTAGATTAGCTCTTAAGTAATAAATTTGTATACAGGTATAACCTTTAGCTAATGTTTACATTATAGATGGCTTTATTGATAAAAAGTAAATAAAATATGGCACATATGGAGGGCTTATTGCTGTACACCAATTACTTCTAACTTACCAGCCAAATCAATCATAACTTTGGAAAGCGAAGATGTAAATTAAAGTGCAGTTATGCCATCAGACTTGAAGGTTTAGTATTTGGAAGATATGAACAGTTTGAAAATCTTTCCAGATCATCTGTCCTGTAGCAAAATATTTTTCAACAATTATGTGGTATTGAAAAATGCAATTATGAATAATTCAGTCGATTCAAATTAATTTTGAGTGTATTTTTATAACTTTTTATTTTGAAATAAAACAGTTTTTTTTAATACAATATTTTTCCCATGCGCAGTATCATGAAATATTTTTCATAGTCCCGCGAATCTCATTATAATGGGATTTGATCTGTAATATTTATTTTTCCTTTTGATTCAATCCCTACCTCGCCCAGATTAAAACCAATTCACTTAACATGTTTTTCTAGTCGTGTGATTTTACTACGACTAATTAATCTTTGCAAAGCGAGGTATGTTTATATATTTAGACAATTGATTATGTTATTTAGACAATTTATTATAAAACATACAAATGGCGAGTTTACTACCATACGGCAATCTCTTCCAGCCAACTAGACAAGAGTTACGCAGGTAAGTAGCTCAAGTTGCTGGTAGAAAGTTAACAACACAACATATTTACAGAATTCAAACAATAAAAATAATTAGAATCTATAAAATACACATTTATTAGTTATTGCATACAAGCACACACATATCATCTCTCCGTGTCCCTTGTGGGGTAGGCAGAGAAAACAGATCTATTGTACAAAACCATTCTACCCACGCACACAACTTTGGCCTCCTTCGAATCCATATTGTATTAGGGGGACCGGAAAAAAAACAAAATTTTGGGATGTACCCTTTTACAGTAAGTTTGTCTCGAGACACGGTTCAGGAAACACATATTTTTTTGTTACAGTTGTGAATTTGTTTTTGTTTTGAATTATTTTTTACCGTAATTTATAAACAATGTCAAGGCCAACAATCGATAACGAACATTTACGTAATTGCAAGCTGTTTTTATTCGGCCAGGGAATGGAGGCAAACAAAGTCAGGAAAAAAATTACACATACATACAGTTAAATTTTTTTTTTAAATGGTTGTATGAACCTCAGAGACGTTCCTAGAACGGGAAGGCCCCATAAATTAAATGATGATGTGCTGACGTCATTAGTGGAATCAGATCCTCGTCAAACAATCGGGGAATCGACTAAGCTCGGTTGTCCATGGTCAACGGTTCAGGAGCCCGTTCATCGTATGGGTAAAATAAATAAACAAGGAATTTGGCTTCCCCATGAATTGTAGCTAATCGCACTAGAGCAGCGAAGAACTATCTGTGCACCTCTCTTCTCCAGGTATGAAAATGACTCATTTTTATGGCGAATTGTGACGCTGTGAAAAGTGGGTGCTGTACAATAATCTTATGCGAAAAAACTATGTCTTTCTTTGGGTCAGGTACCTATTTCTACCCCTGAACCATCACTAACAATGAAAAAGGTCCTCTGTGCATGGTGGGATGTCACCGGTGTAATACATGTTGAATGGATTAAACCTGGTCGGACAACCGCAGCAGTAGTATACTGTCAATAATTCGAGCTAAAGAAACAAGAACTCATAAAAATTCTGTTTGACAAAAATAAAAAAAGAATACATAAAAAAGATAACATTTGGTCTCATTCGGCGAAATTGACACAATACTATATAAATAATTTTAACATACTGACCAGATAACAGGACCCATCAACCTGCTCCAGTTTCTCAGAGTTAACCCATACATCGCACACACTTTCTACCACACTTCTTTCTATCCTCCTTTGATTTTGCTATATTAATTTCCAACCCTTTCACAAGACATCTCTCATATAGCTCACTTATCACATCCCTTAAATCTCCTCCATTCCCAGCAACCATAACCATATCATCTGCATACAGAAGTCCACATACATTTACTTCCCTCATTCTTACATCTCTCCCAGCATCTTTTAGATCGTGGACACATGAATTTATATACAAATAAAACAATCAAGGTGACATCACACATCCTTGCTTTACCCCTTTCGTAATTTTAAACTACACATTCATCCCTAAGCACTTTGTTCCTTATTCTGTCATACATTACCACCCCATGTTTTCTTCACAGTGTACATATTTCTACAGCATTTATTTGGCATCTTCCAGTCTTTCCATGCCCACGTTTCACTACTTACACATAAAAGTTTGTCATAAAATACAGTTGTGAACTATCATCTTAGCGGATCTTGATACTGCCAAGTTCTACGACCTAATAGTTTTTCAAGGTCCCAGGAATGGCCGGATGGATATGTGCAAATTTAAACAGAAATTAAACTCGTGGGTTGAATAGACGGGAGGGAACTGTGAGCACGGCAGTCATTTGGGTGATTGGCGGGCGCACTTTTTATAAGGTGAGGATTGTTAAAAGTTTAAAGCACACATATTCTATCCTGTGTGGGTGCGCAAATGACTTCTTAAATTTCCTGCATGAGCACTTGAATATCCACACTCTTTGCATACATAAGGCTTCTCTCCTGTGTGTATACGCAAATGTTTTTGTAAATCTCCTGCTTGAGTACATGAATATCCACACTCTTTGCATACATAAGGCTTCTCTCCTGTGTGGATACGCAAATGTCTTTTCAAAGCTTCTGCATGAGCACTTGAATATCCACACTCTTTGCATACATAAGGCTTCTCTCCTGTATGGATGCGCAAATGTCTTCTTAAATTTCCTGCGTAAGCACACGAATATCCACACTCTTCGCACATGTAAGGTTTCTCTTTTTTATCACCTAAGGTTAAGTCTTTTGATGTTGCATTTGAACACTCAGCCGAGGAATTATTTTTATTACCACCACTAAAGCCATCATCAGTCTCATTGAACAAATTTCGTATCGAAGATACTCCCTCATCCGTGCTATTCTCAAACAATTTATTTTCTACCGCACTGTCGGAATTCTTCTGAATGGGTTTTTCTTCACCGTTAACAGTGCACAATTTCAAGTGATCGAGTGCACTCACTGGTGAGCGGAATGACATGTCGCACTTTTTACATGTGTACAGGAGCATCTCACCTGCAATAGAAAAACTCATTTTGACTTTTGTACTATTCAAGTATATTTATCACAGCAAAGAAAAATAAACATCTATGTAGCCTAGTTCCAGCCTGGGGGCTCTCTGTTCTGACCTGAGGGCTGCGGGTTTCATTGCTGTTGGAACTACAATTTTTTAACTAAGATTTAATAAGAAAAAAAAAAATTATAAAATCAAATTACAAAAGTTCAACAGATTCGAAAATATGGAGAAAAAAAATGTAGCGAAAAAGTTGAACATAATCACATCCCAAAATACATTATGGTATCCTAAATTCTCCAATGGATCAAAAGTATATGTTGAAAACATCAAAAGGTCGAAAGAGCACTCCAAGAAGTAATGTTACGCGCTTTGTCCTTCATTGCATGCTCAATGCTGAGTGTCCCGGTCCTCTGTTATGTCTGGAACTTGGTGCATCCCTCCCTAGGCTGGTCCTGGGGCATGAAGAATACAGCGCTTCAAGAGGGTCCTGTCAACTCCTCAATTTGATCTGTCCCATAGGAAATCTACCTCTTGCCCGTTTCCCCTCAGCTATCCCCGTCATCACCGACTTCTCCAGACTCGTTAATCCTTCAAGCGACATGCCGATACAGGATGCTAGAGTTATTTTCCTGAATTTATGTTTTCAAATAAAAAATGTGTTTTGTGGCCGAGTCCTGTTTGCGTATATACATTCAATTAAATGTATTCAAGGTTTTTGAAATTCAGGTCGAAACTGGTGTATCACAATTATAAACTGTGTTGAAATAATTAGCAAATAGATTTACAATAAATACTCTTGTCACCTTCATTTTCAAGCAGACAACAAGACAAGTCTAAGTGATTGCTTGTCTGATGAACGAATTTCTAGTCTCCAGTCTGATCTTTTGATAAGTAAATTGTAGGAGAGATGGGAAGAGAAAGATCTGAGAATGAGTGGTGCAAAATTCAAAGTAATGGGGATAGAACATTGCGAAAGGAAAAGTAAATGAGATATATGAAATGGGTGAATAATGAAAGTTGAGGAATTCTGCTATTTGGGTAGTATTTTCTCAGATGATGGAAGAGTTAAGAGGGATATCCGAGGGCTTGTGTTGTTAGGAAACAAAGTCAATGGGATACTAAAACATATATAATACCGTATATTCAAACCGGAGAGTATTAAAATCTGAAAAGTTGATAGTTCAGAACGGTATTTTCCTATCAACTGTGAAACGTGGACGGGGAAAAAGACTTAAAGGCACTGAATAAATGTTGCAGAAATGTGTGCACTTAGAAGAATACACGGAGTGACAATGTATGACAGAATATGAAATGAAGTGATTAGGGATGAGAGTGAGCTTAAGGCTGATGTGTTCATCTTGATCAACAAGAGAACTTTAAGATGATTCGGGCATGTGAAAAGAATAAATGAAGATATACAGTGCAAATATGAGTAGAAGGCGTGGTAGAGGAAGACCAAGGGAAGTATGGTTGGATCGTGTGCGTGATATGTAGAAAGAAGGAAGAGGCTAAGGAAGCGTGTCAAGGCAGGAAAGTATGGCACTCTGTCCTCTCTACGTGCGGTGATATTTATTAATATTTATATTGCTGCTTATTTATTTTCATTTTTTGTATTGTAGTTTGTATGTGTGGATATTATTTTATAATTGTGATTATATTTTGATAAAATTTGGACTCGTCGAGGCTTTTGTCTTCTTTTTGCTGACAGTTAATGTGAGGTGGTATTTGTGGGTTTATTAGTTTATTTTTTCTGCCATCTAATAATTTTCTCTTTTTTTCTTCTTAATCACATGTCAAATGGTGGGCTGAAAATATCTGATATCCTTGCGGCTGGGCTCGCCCTATATTGACGGGGTGTATCTCGACCGGGGAGACGTTATTCAGGAAATGTAGAGAGTTGTATTAGAAGATGTATGGATGTAGGACCAGGGAAAGTATATGTGTCACGATAGGAAAGTCGGTCTGATGGTATGTACGGGTATGTATAAACAATCAATTGATGAACTTTTTTCACTCATTTTTTAAAGTTATTTGATTAATACAGAAGTAATGAATAGCGTAAAGTGAGGAATATAAACTGCCAATAAAAAGGTAGCAAAAAGCAACTGACCGTCTATCGGCCAGGGCACAGAGTACTGCTCCACGAGTATGCCCAGCCGCTTGGCGTACTGGGGCCCGTACCACACCAGCAGCTCAATGCGCCCCGGAATGTTCCTCACCGTCCTGTAGTAGATCTGCCCCCTGTACTGGAAGGCCTGCAGATTCTGCTCTCTCACGTTCCTCGCGCAGTTCACGTATCGCATCCAGTTGGACTCTGCCGGATCTGCCGCGTCCACGAACCTTCTCCCTCCGTCCTTGGTGTACACCTGTTGACAGTATGACAACACGAGTAATGCAACACGACAATGAGATAGTTTGTAAAAAGACTCGAGTGGAAACGGGCTGGGCACATCACCCGAGCAACGGACCATCGTTACACGTATGAAGTAATCCAGCGGTACCCAATAGGAAGAACAAAGGACAGGATTTCTGGGAAACAACTTGGAGAGGCCTATATCCTGCAGTGGATGAATGTAGGCTGATGATGATGATGATATAATACTTAACAATCTATCGATTCATTAGATTTATGGCTATTTGGATGTTTCTGAAGAATATTCCATTGTTTATTGAAAATTTCTAGTCTATTTCTTGATTGGTTCTAGTCTACAGTACAATTTTAGTTAATATTTTGTATGCCTCCAAGTGAGAACTGTGCGGTGTGTGCAGCTGTGGGAAGCACTTGAAGACAATCCTTGTTGGGAAGTCTTTTCAAAATGTATGGTAGAATATGAACACTAGACTCCACCTAAAGCCAAATATGTTGCTATCACATATACGGACACTCCCGACACCAACTTTTGTATGATTTCTAATTTTTTATTTAACGTTAAAAAACATCAGTTTATCAATATTTTAAGGGGCACAGATTACAACATTGTGTTATATTTAACAACAAAATATTATGTGCTATATATAAAGACAAAATATCAATGGCATGTTTTAAAATGGAACATCGGCTGCACGCGTTAAGACTGTGCAAGTTTCCTATACACCGGCTGCAGCAAGTCACGCCACGCGATAACATAATAAATCACCGCGCCCGGCGCGATGCTGCGTGATCACGTGCTAATCATGCGTCGAACATCGTTTACGAGAAGTTAAATTAACAGGGTGTTCATTTTCACATGACATACGGACCGGAAATTTTGTGTGTCAAATCTGAAGTCCGTTAAATCGAGGTTTGCAAAGTCGAGGGTTTACTGTACTCGCATATAAATTTGTCCTTACCTACCTTATTACATGTATAATTCTCTATGGAAGATTTAAGTTTTGCATAACGTAAAGGGCACATATTTTGACTTCCCCGAGCGCTAAAACACCTAGTTACCCCCCTATCCCTAGCGCCCCAAGGTAAATGCCTAGGTTTGCCTGTTAGCGAATGGAGCTTTGTCAGGGACAGACTTATAAGTAAAGCGGGCCCCTTCACAGTGTATAGTGTAAAGTGGCGCTCACCTGCCAGACATAATCGCTGCGTGGGTCTGCTTTTGAGGTGAAACGGCCAGTGTAAGGACCAAAGCGCACCCCCTGTGGGAGCCCCTCGGGACCAGTCCATACTCCCAGCCCCGCCCCCGGAATACCCGAGGAGGCCACCTTCACGTAGGGAGGAGCGGAACTCAGGCTTAGCGGCTGTCCTTCCACTTTCTCCTGGAAATTAATAATAAATAAATGACATTTGTCTGGACAGAGAAATATTTACGCATATATATCCTTACTAGCAGCGCACGTACGCAATGGGTGCGCCAACTACGTGTTAAATACCGCTAAGCCGTATCCTGTACGTGGTGGCAAACTGCAACAAGTTCAAGTAAACGGCACTTTTACACCGTTTCGTTTACTTGAACTTGCTGCAGGAATTAGTGATACAACCCCCCATTTGCGAGTGTAGGGATGTGAACTTGTATCCCCAGCAAGATGGTGCACCTCCCCACTACACTGATGTGAGGATCTTCCTTGAAGGAAACTCACTAAACAGATGGACTGCACGTAGAGGTAGCGTTGAATACCTCACGCTAATGGAATGCGCCCAATTACCAAAACAAATTATTTGTGATGTTTACGATTCCACGCTATCAGCAGTGCATGGACCAGAAGGCCCATCAATTTGAGCACTCGTGATAAGGAAATAATCTATATCTGTTTTCTTTTATTTCAAGTTTTTATCTTAGACGTCAGAATCTCCACCATTAATCAATTCATGCATATTATCATCATCATGTCTAGGATATTGTTAATGTTAGAAATCAGGAGATTATCATTTAAAGGTTGAATTGTTTACAACAAATATTAGCTAGACGACAGTACAGTATCGTATTATGTCCTTTTTTGGAAGAGGTATTGATCATTTGAAAACACGGGACCGGGACTCGACACAAATCTAGTTTATCACATTGAAATGTGGGATCGGGATAGAAAGCATTAATTGATAATGATTTCATAGTCATTTAAAGTGTGTATGTCAGTGCTAGAAACTAGGAATCAGGAGACTATCATTTAAAGGTTGAATTATACAAAAATATTTACTAGATGCCAGTAATGTCTTTTTTTAGAGCACGAATTGATCACATGAAAATACGGGACCAGGACTTAACGCAAATTCCCAACGACTAGTTAATCAAAACTCAACGACTAGTTTATCTAAACTCAACGACTAGTTTATCAAAACTTAACAGCAAGTTTATCAAAACGTCTAGTTCATCATAGTAAAACGCGGGTTTGAATTACAAAGCGTTAATAAATACTGAATTTATAATAATTCAAAGCGTTAATCATATATATATATATTTTTAGGACCCGTGTATTTGTCAGATTATCATCAACCTGAGTACCGATCCTTCCATGCAGGGCGGACAGTACGGGTGTACGGGTACAGAGGGACAGCCTGCAGATAGGACGAGCCATGACTTACCTTATTATCCGGTATCACCACAAGAGGCAAATGCTCGGGACAGTACTTGAGATATCTCTTCTCGCAGAGATCACACCCTGCGGGCAGAGAGTGCAGTCTCTTTAGAATAATAAGAGTGTCTAAAACTAAAATCAATAGAATTGGGAGGGTACAGAAACTAACTAACGAGGTTATATTGAAAAATCTATCGAGTGGGCAACATTTCCAGATATTTACATTACTTGATTTATGCACACTGTTAACAAATTGTTCTGTAGAATCAAGTTGTTCATTATTGAAACTATTAAAAACATATTTTAAGATCCACGCTAAAACAAAACAGACCACGCTAAATGCATTACCCATATTATCGATAGAATCAGACAGAACAGTGAATATGGACTTCAATGACATCGTAGATGCATTTGCAGAGAAGAAAGCAAGACGTAAACTGTAGTGGTTTCTTGTATGGTGTGAAATACAGTATCATTCGCAAAGGAAAGGTTAAACAATGCTTTAGGAGTGTTGGAGGGGTGTATGGTAAGTTGCTAAATGTCTAGGGGTGCCATCTATGCAAATGCAGTACTGCTCTTTTCATTTTTTGGATGCCACGGGGATTCGAATCCAAAATCTCTAGACAGATAAAAAACATCTTAGCGACGAACCGTGGAGGTTGTCACTATTGACAATAATCTCATCATATGAAGTTATTAAATATTATTTAACCCTTTGACGACCGCGGCTTGGTTGTTAATGGGATAATAAAAAAACCTTTCGTAAAATATAACACAAACCAAAAAAATATAAGTGAAGAAAGATTAACAAATCAAATATACAGTGAAAATGTGAGAGGAGAAGGGAGTGGAGGAAGACCAAGGGAAGTATAGTTGGATCAAGGGAATTATAATATATATTAAAAGTTAAAAGAACTCACAGGGGTTGGAAATGTCACGATAAACAGTATGGTGCTGTTTCATCTCTGCCTATCCTGACAGGGAAACAGCGTGATGGTATATATGTATGTAAAGAATCTGGAGAGTTATCTAACAAGAGGTGAGAAATGATATGTCAAATGGGTCTCATTAGTGGCTAAACGTGAACTCAAATGAGTCTCATTAGTGGCTAAACATGAACTCAAATGGGTCTCGTTGGTGGCTAAACGTGAACTCAAATGGGTCTCGTTAGTGGCTAAACGTGAACTCAAATGGGTCTTGTTAGTGACTAAATGTGAACTCAAATGGGTCTCATTAGTGGCTAAACGTGAACTCAAATGGGTCTCGTTAGTGGCTAAACGTGAACTCAAATGGTTCTTGTTAGTGACTAAACGTGAACTCAAATGGGTCTCGTTGGTGGCTAAACGTGAACTCAAATGGGTCTCGTTAGTGGCTAAACGTGAACTCAAATGGGTCTTGTTAGTGACTAAACGTGAACTCAAATAGGTCTCGTTAGTGGCTAAACGTGAACTCACATATGTAAGCATCATCCTCAGGTTCGGAAAGTTCCATGTAGTTGATACGCTTCCTCCTTCTCCTGAGCTGCCTGCATTTCTTGTAGACTGGAAGGAAAGTCAATAGTCAGGGAGCGGAGGACATATGGCCATTACTCAACACACGATGGCAAAGTACATTTTGAAATGGATCGAGAATGGAGAGATTGGAACGAGGGAGACAATGTAACGGGCAACCGACCGACAATTCTAAATCGAGAATCTGCTTAGATATATTTCCAATGGAGATGTTCCTTATATACAGTAAAAGAACGATAATTTATATTTTTCGCTATTTTCTTTACCCCGAATTCCAAAAACAACGTATTTCATAATTCACAATTATTTTAGCTAAAAATCATTTATCATTTCTAATAATTGGAAATTATCCTTGCAAATGCAAATCCCTGATCCACGCAGTAGCCGGCCCTGACTGCGGGATTATCGGTGTATTACGCACTGGCGAGAGACTTTTATTCTCGGGGCTCCCTCTATGACATATCCAAAGATTCAGCATCGAAATATCTCAATATTATTATCGTAGGTATGCAGTTTAAATGTTCTTTTCATATCAATTATTGTGTATTTTTATTTATTTTTTATTTCACCTTTAATAATAATTACACAACTGTGAACGTTAATTTATCAAAAACTTTGAATCATAGATTACAATATTGTAATCAAGTGCGCGACCAAATAAAAACAAGAGACATAATCATATTTACGCTACGCGTACAAACATAAATAAATTAATTTTTATAAACAAGTGACCATGTCAAATGACACGAGTGACAATCATAGTTTTTTTTATTAATACGCATTGGCTGCCCGTAAAAAAAAGCACGTGTCTTTTTTATTTCTTCTACCATTAAATATGTTGTTATTATGCCTCAATATTGCAGAAATATGTCGACAAAACTTTACTTGATTTATATTATTTTTACAGTATGAAAAAATTACCAGGTTGTTCGCAGCTGTTGGTAGGTAAATGCCTCGCAAATTCAAATTGTGTATTTTATCATTGAAATTTTTTCATTAAATTTGCTCCCCTTAATTTCAAATTAACATAACAATATTTTACATAGTTAGATTACAAACAAATTGTAAAAACTTAAGTAAAAAACCAAACTTAAACCCTTTCCTAATTAAATAGGTACTAAAGGTTATTTAAGGCGTAACCTCGCGGAATTTAGAAAGCACTTGAAGACAACACTTTTTGGGAGGTCTTATCAAAATTGATGATGGTATTGTTTTTTTTAAAAGAATAGATATGACCGAAGTCATGGTATCATTATGCCATCGAATACTATACATGAGAAAATGTAGGATGGTCCCTGTGACATTTGAAATGTCATGTCTCGAAGGGATGGGGTAAAATCGTTTTTTATAAATCGAAAAATCGTTTTTCTCTAAACTGACGTTTTAATTCCTAATTTTCATTATACTGACTTTCTAATGTACTGTATGATTTGTATCTATCTTTAAATAGGCCAAGATCCACTATGGATTAATACAAATTACGAACGTTTCATTTTAGGTATAAAAAAATTGAAAATCCAATTATCGTATACCCCATCCCTAGCCAATGCGGACTAACGTAGTGACTTTTGACTAACGTCACCAAATATTATTTGATTTTAACAAACTGCCATATTTTTGCTAATTTGTAACAAGATGTATTAATTCGTCATTATTGTTAGTTTTATGTAATGTATTTACCTAAATAACTTGCTATTTATTAGAATCGAGGCTTATATTAAAGTTGCTAAAATAATTAAAATGACTGAACGTCGGTACAAGGTTGTATTGGGGCAAATTTGTGAACATTCACAGGGAACATGCTACATTTTCTCAAGTATAGGCGGAAAAGTGCCTGTGTGGTTCGAGGAGTAGCACAACGCGGGCTTCGAACCGACGACCTTCCACACGGAGTTCCAGTGTGTTACCCGCACGACCATGAACCTCTTGTATTTTATTGTATTACACTTTCATTGTATCCAGTACAACCTGGTGGGTTTATTGCCATGTGGAAATATCTTCCAATCAACCAGAAAGATGTAAAAGAGTCCTTTAAATTAATCTGGGTTCCAATGGGAATTGAACCCGTAAAGTCCGGGTTGGGATATAAGCGTCTTACCAACTAGGTCATGGAGGACGTCGTATATAAATACTACACTACACCTAAAGACGAATGTGTTTTTATCACATCACAGAAGATCTATAAAGGTTTCTTTGTAGTTTGTCTTCCTTTTGTAAGTTTCCTGCGGTTTTCTTACCAAATATGATTTATTGAACATATCCAGATGCGGTGAAACACCTTATCTATTGGCTACATCAACTTTTTTCCTATCCTTTATATTTATTTTGAAATATTTTGAATCTGTCAATAATAGCTTTATCCCGAGTTAGAGCCCCCTCGAGGAGAGTCTCTCTATAACATTGTGTCGGTTGCTAAAGACAGGGTTAACGTAAAGGTAAAGATGAAGGAAGAGCGGAATGGAGTGTTAGGACGTGGATGCACTCACTCAACTCGGAGTCCGACTCGGAGTCACTGAGAAGAGCTCGAGCCTTGTCCACGATGAGTTGGGACTTCTCCAGGTTCTTCTTGCTTCTGTCACCAGATAAACAAACATTAAAATATTAATTTATTATAGGGCACGGAGAAAGACCAAAAATAGCAGAATTAACACTGTAGATGGAGTGATAATGTATGACAGAATAAGAAATGAAGTGATTAGGGATGAATGTGAACTGAGAAGCGTATTCTGCGATGATAATCTAAACTTGACACTTCGACAACGGTTAGTCAAATGCTACGTTTGGTCAGTGTTATTATATGGAGTGGAATCATGGACCCTCAAAGTTGGTAGTATGAACCTACTGGAAGTATTCGAAATGTGGATGCACCGGAGAATGCTGCGGATACCCAGGACGGATATGGTCAGCAACACGAGGGGTCTTCAAAGAGCCAAAGTTGATAGAGAGTTGCTGACTAATATTAAGATTCGAAAGGTGTCCTATTTGGGTCATGTACTTAGAGGAGAAAAGTACAAATTACTGCACCTGATCATCCAAGGCAAGATAGAGTCGAAGAGGTGTTGGCCGGAGGCAAATCTCCTGGCTCTGCAATATACATGATTGAACTGGTATAAGGAGCGTTAGGGATCTTTTTTGGGCTGCCGGTGGACAAAGATGCCTACTCTCAGGTGATATTCAACGTTGGGGGGACCTGGCATGACACTGGGAAGAAGAAGAAGTGAATTTAAGACAGTTGTGTGAGGAAGAAGAGCTAACCTAGCAACAAACCAGAATAAAGTAATCTGGTTTCAGAATTTCCCTACACGGAGAGTAAAGGCCGTTGTAAAAAAAAGAAGAACAGAGAACTGGGAATGCTGACAAACAATCTTTGCTTGAACGTAGCGCAAATTCGCTATCAAAAAGAAGCTTAATATTTTTGGCTAAATAAGAGGGGGCGGCAGGAAAGTTAAGGATATTATACAATCGCGACAGTAGGCGAATTTTCCGTCTGTTTCTCACATTCAATGAGTCTTGTTCTTTCTGATATGAAGGTATATGATCGTACTCTCTCAGGTTAAAGATAAACCTCAGACATGATGCAATCAAGGTTGTCCAACTGTGTTTCTGCAATAACCAAATAACAGATATCTGCATAGTCCAAAATCAGAAACACCACAATTGTGAAAAATGTGAAAAACAGACGGAAAAATCACATAATATCACTACGGTATAGTCAAATTTTAGTTTTTGATGCCAAAGTCAACGGGGCATTAAAACCGCACAGCATCAAATCTGCTAAGATGATAGTCCACAACGGTATTATGGTGCCAACTTTGATGTACGGGAGTGAAACGTGGACCTGGAAAAAGTTAAAATGGTGATTTCGGATGAATAAATGGAGTGACAATGTATGACAGAATACGGAATGAAGTTATTAGGGATGATTGTGAACTGAAGGCTGATGTGATGAAGAGCACGCTGAGACGGTTAGGGCACGTGGAACAAATGAATAAAACAAAACAGATATACTACAGTGTAAATTTAAGTAGAAGGCGTGTAAGAGGAAGACGAAGCAAAGTATGGTTGGATCAAGTAAATGATATTCTGAAATAAGAAAATGTAGTCAGAGAAATCGTAGAAGTTGTATAGATGTAGAAGAGATTAAGGATGTATGTTGAGATAGGAACGTTTGGTGCTCTGCCCTCTCTGCGTACCCCGACAGGGAGATGGCACGATGGTATGTATGTATTAAAAAGAAAACAGATCTCACTCGTCAATCTCAAGCTGCGAGAAGCCTCGGAAACATTCTTCCACGTCTCGGTCCATCTGGAAACATAAAAACATTTCAGTTACAAGTGGCCATACACTGTGTAGAATCCTGAATTCTACTCTATCTTACTACAACATACACTGTTTAGAATCCTGAATTCTACTCTATCTTACTACAACATACACTGTGTAGAATCCTGAATTCTACTCCATCCTACTACATCATTTAACTTCCATTCTCTGTATTTATATTTTCTCGCAATTTCAAAAATGAGCCGTTTCATTCAATAAATTATACTCGTATATAAATTTGGAAATCCTATGAGGAGGGGGGCGATCGCCCCTCTGGAACTAGTTACAAACCAATGTTAGACTCGCTCCGTCCTTAGCACGCTTTAAGAAGCGACTGAAAAAACTCTTAATTTCTAGTCAGTAAAATAACATGTTTCATTCCTGAATTACCTTTCCTCTCCACCATCCCTTCCTTTCCTCTCCACCATCCCTTCCTTTCCTCTCCACCATCCCTTCCTTTCCTCTCCACCATCTCTTCCATTCCTTTTGATTTATGATATCTCACATTTACTTTTAACCCATTGCAACACAAAGCCGTTGAATCGCCGGCCATGGTCACTTTGTCATTGATTCACCAAGCCGGCGCTTCGCCGGTTTGTCTTTGAGGTGATTTTTTTTATATAAAAACTGGATGACAATAAACTTATTCTTAAAAAAGACGTCAATGAGTATATTTCGGTTATTAATTTAATAATAAAATATTATAATCACAGTTGATTTCACATTATTTATTACAAAATATTACGATATTTTGACATCTGTCAATACCTACAAAATGGCAGAACGCGCGCGTAAACAAACTCGTCGCGCTTGTAATATTTCATCAAATGAGGATGAAATACAGCGAATACTTTTGGAAAGTGGCAGTGAGAATGAGAATGAAGTTGATGAATATTCTAGTGATTCTAGTGATTTTACGCCTTCGAATAATGTTTTGGAGCATTCAAATAGTGGAAGTGATGTGTCAAGTGATAGTTCCATAGAACAGCATGTCGATCGAGAGATACCTCCCAAATAGTGGAAGTGATGTGTCAAGTGATAGTTCCATAGAACAGCATGTCGATCGAGAGATACCTCCCAAATAGTGGAAGTGATGTGTCAAGTGATAGTTCCATAGAACAGCATGTTGATCGAGAGATACCTCCCAAATAGTGGAAGTGATGTGTCAAGTGATAGTTCCATAGAACAGCATGTCGATCGAGAGATACCTCCCAAATAGTGGAAGTGATGTGTCAAGTGATAGTTCCATAGAACAGCATGTCGATCGAGAGATACCTCCCAAATAGTGGAAGTGATGTGTCAAGTGATAGTTCCATAGAACAGCATGTCGATCGAGAGATACCTCCCAAAAAAACTAAAAATGAAGAGTGGATTTGGAATGCTGATTCATCACAAATATCCAAAATAATATTTACGGGAGTACCAGGCTTGTGTCGATCAGCGGAAATGAGTTTAGGTCAGAATCCAACACCATATGACCTATTCAAAATTATTTTTAGTGACGATTTTTTTCAAGGAATTGCAGAGGACACTAATATGTTTGCGAAGCAAAAGCATGCTATAAAACGTGATTGTACCGGACAGGTACAAAGACTGTAGATAGGGCGTTGGTCGCTGCACAATGCTCGAAGAATTCGGCTCGCGGTTGAAGTCGTCACTCACCAAAATATTAATTGGTGGCGATTTATTCCGTTCGCGCTACGCCACTGTCTAGGGGCGGGGCTTGGTCACTGCTCTGGGCGGAGCCTATACGTGGTATCCAAGATGGCCGCTCGAACTAGCTCCAGTGGTGTAATGGTGACGATGGTTCCGGAGAAGTGAAGAAGGTCGAGAGAGATTCCTCTGTAGAAGATCGGAGAAGGTCAGACGAAGTGAAACACAGTTGTAGAGAAGTAACAGCGATGTATAGAAGTATATATTTTCGGTAAGTTTGGGGCCTTATAGTAGCGGAAAGTCGGTCAGAGTAAGCGCCCGTTGCCCGCTAGGTAAACCCATGTTCGGGGCTCGGGGGGGGCCGCTTAGACTGACCGCCTTTTGCCTTGGTCTCGATGGCTCGGCCACAGCACAATTTCCGCCGCGGTCGCGAGCTCATTCGGATTCAAAGTGACATACAAATTATAAAATATTACATACAAATTATAATGACATGATACAAATATAAGGGCAAATTTGCCTCCAGATCTACACACAACATTGTCTGTCTCAGCATACCACATACACACACAAGGGTGACGGCATACGTCCGATACAGTGATGATAAGTGGTTTGATGTAACTGCAGATGAAATACAAGCATTTTTTGGTATTTGCGTACTGCAAAGTCAAGTAAAAAAGAATACCTTGAGATCATGCGGAGATACTCCGATAATTATGCGGAGATACTCCAAGGGTTACAAGAAGATATTTTTTTACTTGGCAGACATGGCATTATACAATACATATGCGTTGCATAAAAATATCTCCGATGTAAAGAGAGTTTCATACGGTGACTATAGGATCGATGTAGCTGAGAGAATTTTTGAGCACATTACCCTACCATCATACAACCGCCGTGGGAGAGTTTCAGGAGGAGTATGCCCTTTGCGGCTACAAGCATCGCAATGGGCACACTTTCCTAGGCAAATTCCACCAAATCCAGTCAAACAAAACCCATCAAGATTATGCAAAATGTGTTCCTTGAAGAAAAAGAAGAGCGAATCTCGATGGGAATGTGAGAAATGTTTGGTGGCGCTTCACATGCCAGAATGTTTTAAATCCTATCACACCCTTCCAAAACTACCTGGCGATGAGCATTAATAATGCAGCTTACAAACAAAAAAAATTATGCTTTTATGTTTTACCATTATTATTTTGTGTGTAATTTAATCTTAATATTGTTGTAATAAAAAAAGGTGTCCAAATTAAATAGTGTGTTGTATGAAAAAATTATGTCTCCTAATTGGTGGTGCAATGGGTTAATATATGGTTGGAAGAGATTGTCGCCTGGCAATAAGTCCGCCAGATTGTGTTTGCAATAAAAGTGTTTAATAAATTAGTAAATAAGTCAAAGTTGGTACTAAACCACTATATTGGAACAACCATTTTGCCAGATTTGGATAATGTCCAGTTTGAGTGTACATGTTTCCTATCGCTACACGCCGTTCAATATCCCTCGCAACTCTTCCACCATATGAGATAATACCACCTAAATAGTAGAACTGTTCAGTAGGTACACTAGTTGGTAGTTACCATAACAATAAATAAAGAATGATTGAATCTATCAATAAACATTCTACTCTCTGAATGATAAGACCGTTCAGCGTGTATCTACAGTATTGGGAAAAGACAAGAGTTTACATTTCGAAATACTGAAATGAAGTAGGTTCACTGGTTAAAGTGCATTTGATACCAGGCGGAAATTATAAATCCAGTGGGGTGGAGAGAAGATATGTTTTACAGCTGAAACAAAGTGTTACTGAGTGTGTTTCTTACCCGTTTCTTCTCCAATTTCCTCCTCATCCTCTGTTTCTGCTTCTCAAGCCTGGCGTTACCACTAGTTGGTTTAAAGCTGCTGAATGATCGTTCTGACCCACTGTTTGATGGTTTCGGTTCACTAGTTGATGGTTGCGGCTCACTGGTCGATGGTTTCGACCCACTGGTCGATGGTTTCGACCCACTGGTTAATGGTTTCGACCCGCTAGTTGATGGTTTCGAACCACTAGTTGATGGTTGCGGCTCACAAGTTGTCAGTTTGGGTTCACTTGTTGATGCTTTCATTTTGGTATTTTCCCCTGAGACACACCAAAATGTTAATTGATTTGGTATTTATATTGTGGAACTCCACTTTGAAACATAATTATTAAAAACTTAAATGTGATTATACAATAAACATAAATAAAAGTGACAGGCCTGCTTCGATTTACAAAAGCACTGTGAAACTGTACCAAATACATTGCTTATCAAGCTGTTATACAGTAGCAAAATATTTTACAATCTGTGGATTAAAGCTGACGTTAGAACTTAATAGGAGCCGACCATCCTGATATGTCGGATGCCACCGTAAAGCTTTAATACTACAATACTATGTTCACCCAACTTTTGATGTAAAACAGTATGAAAGAGAACAATTTAGTTAACACATCGTATCCCGATACCTTGTTATATGATGATAAACTAGATTTGTGTCGAGTCCCGGTCCCGTGTTTTCAAATGATCAATACCTCTTCCAAAAAAGGACATAGTACGATACTGTACTGTCGTCTAGCTAATATTTGTTGTAAACAATTCAACCTTTAAATGATAATCTCCTGATTTCTAGCATTGACAATCCCCTAGACATGATGATGATAATATGCATGAATTGATTAATGGTGGAGATTCTGACACCGTGCCATCAATGTGCAGTGAAGTGGCAGATCTTGAATCTGGGAATCTGGAGCTAGCTAGTCTGCGGGACCAAAGAAAAAGGAATTTGCAGGAAATCTCGGAAAAGATTGTCAAAAATATGTGGATATATATTCCATCAACTGACAAAAAAGGAAAACCCTGCAGAGCTTGCAAGGTGTGTGATGCACACAAGAAGAGAAGGGAGGGGAGACCCGGTACATGTGTTACGAGGGTGGTGTAGCTCTCCACAAAGGGGAATGTTGACAGAATTACTTAACTTAACTAAATCATTTAAGTATTTAAAACAGATATACAAAGTCACATTCCAATATTTTTAATATTTACTTAGATACATACCACATACCAGAGAAGTAAGGCCTCAGGTAGATAAAGCTGCAGTTGTGGCGGGCTGCCTGAGAGGTCATATGGAGGAATAAAGATATGAGAACGGATAGCAGGGTGCGCATTTATAAGACCTGTGTGCGACCTATCCTCACACATGGCATCGAAGCGAGGGCGGACACTGTCAGGACAAAAAGTATGCTAAGGACAACGGAAATGAAAACTCTGCGCGCTATTGCTGGGAAGACTCTGTGTGATTGTGTAAGGAACACCACAATCCGAGAGGTCTGTGAGGTCCAAGATGTGGTCAGGTGGGGACGACATCGTCGACGATACTGGTACCAACATGTACAGAGAATGAATTCCACAACGATTCTATACATAGCTCTACATAGGGTGCCGGATGGACGGCGTCCACCAGGGAGACCCCTGAAACGATGGAGAGATAGCTCGAGCTCAGCATCACAGGAGGACAATCCTGCAGTAACAGACTCTTGAGTCTATAGAAAGTTTAAGAAGAAGACATAAAGTATAACAATTTTATTAAATCCTTAAAATCAGAATTTCTCAAAAACAATCCGAGCACTGGAATATGTTGTAATTTTAATCGGGTATCAAAGTCTTAAAAAGGGTTTTCCAAATAAACCATTGGGATTTTTTCTTTCTTTAGGCCAAAAGGGTTCTCAGTGATGCTGTGTCAACCAAATATCATTTTCATCTTGTTTTACATAAAAAATTGGGATAAGATAGTATTGCTGTATTAAAGTCTTTTTTTCAAAAGGTGTGCCACTTTTTGACCAAGGATAGAGAATGAAATAGCAATTATTATATAGTTAGCATAATTGTCAGTGTCGGAAGGAGGGAGACACTCACCAGTAGACTCCAGGACGCTGCTCCTCCATTCCATGTATCGCTTCAAGTAGGTCGGCATCGGGATCATTCCTGCGGGAAGAACAAGCTCCGATATAGAAACACTCCACCCGCAGCAACACTGTACGAGTACTGTACCGATTGTCCCGTTTCAATTTGTTTGTACAAAACTAACTATTACACAAATTCTCCCGTACCCAGATTACATGTATCGGGTAATGGCTATGCTACAGGTTCGGACATATTTGTTTTGTTCGAACCATAAATACACCGCAGTATGACTCTCTCAAACTTTTCGAGATCTCTGTAAATAAAATGAAGATTCCATTTGGATTTTATATTTTTTTAGATGGTGAGTATTTTATTGTACGCGCATACATATTGATTCCTAATTTCTAGCGTACAATAAATACCCTAGAAAATGTAATTAGGCGTGAATTGAGTATGTCAAGATTCTGATGTCGCGTCATCAGTGCGCAATGAAGTGTCAGATCTTGAAGAGTTTGACATTTGAATCTGGAGATGGAGTAGAGTGACACATGAAACTAGCTGAGTGACACATGAAACTAGCTGAGTGACACATGAAACACGTCTATATGAGGACACACACGTTTAAACAGTGGGATTGCTCTACCTACCACCGGCATCTCCAAAGGCAGGCTGGTTCCACTTATAGGTTTATAGAACAATCTATGGGAGCGTTGTCTCAAATAATTATCCGGAACATACAAACCAAGACTGTTCAGGACGGGTGGGCTAACTAGATTACTCCTGAGCAAACAATAAAGTGGCCACCCAATCGAAGAGGTCTTCCCATCTCTAATGATCTGTAACTCAGCATCCCCAGTGAGAGGAGACACATGGAGCTGCCACAGTTTTTTTAATTTGTAACAAGATGTATTAATTTGTCATTATTGTTAGTTTTATGTAATGTATTTACCTAAATAACTCGCTATTTATTAGAATTGAGGCTTATATTAAAGTTGAAAAAATAATTTAAATTACTGAAAGTCGTTACAAGATTGTATTGGGGCAAATTTTTTAACTGTCACAGGGACCATGCTACATTTTCTCAAGTATAGCGGAACTCATCAAAATACGAGGCGGGCTGTATACGGCTCGGGCTGTTTGTCCTGAACTCGCTGCGTCCATTCAAAGTTAGATGCAACACTCGTACGACTTTTAGGTATAACTAGAGAGGAGAGGAGATGATACCCCTGCAGTAGGCGGTGTACATCTGCTGGAGGGTCTCCTGCCACGGGCCGAGCTGCCTCCATTCTCCGCGGGTGTAGAAGCACGACACGTCGATATTCTCATCCACTCCTACCACGGGCTCTTCTTCTGGAAATAAAAAGATAGAGAGAATGTATCAAAGTGGGGGGAAACTTATTGTCTATGGGTGGTTCATTTTAAAAACAGAATTCTTGATGTTTATGTATTGCATTGTAACATTATAGCTTCGTTCTATACAGTTTTTATTTGTTTTCTCAATACAGGCTTAGCTCAATTACATTGACGGCGCAGTCTAGTGTAATTGTTAGGAACATTTAACGCTAATCTTTGTAGTAATGCCGGACAGCTCACAACTCCTCGAACGAGTCTGACAATGTATACCAGGAGACGCAGATCTCTCCTTACGCTCAAGAAGGTATACCCGAGCATGCCCAGCAGAAACTGAGTAGGATAAAGCCACGGATAGACACCGAACTCACTCATATAGAGATATCGTAGATATTCTTTGTACCTTCTCCACCATGGGTGAGTTCTGCGCCCCCAGCGGGCTCCAAATGCGAGCATTGCTTTCTAGTTTGCTACGAATCAATGAATTAAACAGCATTTTGAGCACCATTTGGTTTTCAAACGACTTAGAGATTCTCATTACAAATCCTAGAGTTTTATAAGCTGAGTTCACATAAGTCCTATGTGAGGACCAAATGTGAGATTGCTGTGGAACAAGACACCCAGATCTTTAATATTATCTGTGCGGGGTAAAGGTATAGAGTCTAGTGTATATCTATGGAATTTCAAGACGTGTGAGCGATGATACGACATAATTTTGCACTTTGATGAATTGAAATATAATTTATTATTGTGACTCCACTCACGAATTTTCTTGAGATCTGATTGACGTTCTTGATTAAAACCTGATGGGCTTATTGCTATGTGGCAATACCTTCCAACCAACCAGAAAAATGTTAAAGAGGTCTTAAGTGAAAAACAGACTGGAATCTTTTTAGAAAAAAACTGGATTCCAATTAGAATGGAACCCGCAATCTCTGGGACTAGGAGACAAGTGCCTTACCAATTAGACCACTGAGGCCGTCTTCATGCCCCATTTACCAATATTGAGTGTTACATGTTGCTAGTATTTATCTCTTTAGATACATAACATAACATAACGATGTCTCCCTATTGGGGTAGGCAGAGAGGATGGAGCGCCAGACTTTCCTATCGTGGCAGACATCATTCGCCGGTTCTACAAACATACATATTAAACAGCTCCAACAATTCTCGGACTGTTAACATTTCCTCGTTTCAAAATACCATACGCTTGATCCGATCACACTTTCCTTAGTTTTCCTCTACCACGCCCTCTACTAAAATTTATATTTGTTAGTCTTTCGTCATTCATTCGTCACACGTCTCCAAACCATCTAAGAATGCTCTTCTTCATTTATTCAACACACCAATCCTCAATCACTTTATTCCGTATTCTATCATACATTGTTACCCCGTGTATTCTTCTAAATGGATGCATTTCTATAGCGTTTATTCGGCTACTCATACGGATCCTACAAGTTTTCTGATTGCTTACATTTCTTCATTTCAAAATATCGTACACTTGATCTAACCAAACTTTCCTTGGCTTTCCTTTGCTCCTTTCCGCATTGAGAAGCAACTGGGCAATAAAAAAATATTCTCGCTTGAGAGTGTATTATTTACGCTAAATGCAACATTATTAGTAGTATTAGTTTATATAGATGACGCCATAAACGTTCCAAGTCGATAATACAGTATTCTACACTTCATTTGTTATCATTGGGAACAGAAATATACCACAAAGCTGTTTACAAAGTGCATATGAACTCTGTGTCCATTATAATTGACTCCAGATCTGAAGAGGTTAAAACTCATTTCTTCATCTTACTTAAAACATCCATTTTATCCATATATCATGTCTGATGTCTTCATTCCGTCTTCTTTAAAACATCGTGACACTCCACACATTTTCTTCATGCACGCATCTCCACACCATTGATCTTGCTCTACTCCTTCTGCTAAGTCCAAGTTTCACATCCATACATCAAGATGAACAACAGCAAACTATTATTTATTCTTATTTTCGTCACTGTTGATATTGCGCACTTGTACGAGTATATAACAACAAATGCTACCTTGTTCCCTGTCGTTACTTTTTTTTCAATGTCCTTTTCAACTCGCCCATTACACGTATAATTGTGTGTTTAGATGAACAATCGTAAAAATACACATATTATATGGGAAAAATAAAAACTTTGCAATAAATCCGATATAAAAAGGCTTTTTTAAGAACAGTTCAAACACGAAATATGTATTAAAAAGAACGGAAAATCTATAATAGAATGGAACTGTACTCACCCATGTTAGCAAGACGTATTTTAATGGAATTACGCTATTTATACGACTTCAACGATATTATCCCTTTCACATCTGGATAGACACTGTAATATAGAAACTTTTAAACGTAAAAATAATAAACTATATGAAAAAACACTGGATTATTCGATATTTAGCGACAGAACAATAACTTACATTTCCCGCGCGCAGCCATTAAGAAAAAACAAGTGAGCTTCAGTTCCAGGGTTGCCAGAATATTGAAAAAGTGCGAGTGGTACTTGAAGAAAGCGAATACAGTAATACTACGTTTAACGATAGGGACACGTTCCTCAATATCGTTACATCAACAGATTTATTGTTGACTTAAAAATAAGATGCAAAGAGATGGGATAAGTTCCTAAAATAAAAAAAATTTCAAGTGAAAACTTTTTTTATTGACAAAATGCATTATATAAATAAAGTTGATGCAAATGTACTAAATTACAATTTTACGTATTACGAAAATTAAAAAAATAGTGACATTCAAAAGGAGGTAAAATTCAAAAAAGATCATGTCTATCGGATACAAAAATGAGTTAATAAAGAAGTATTTTTCTTTTCGATGGTAAGGAAACGTTAAGCATTTTTATTTTAATGTTGTTAAACATTTAAAAAAAAGCATATAAATCATTTTAAAATCATAATAAAAAACCAGTATTTTTTCAAAAAGAATTTTGTCCAAACCGATCAGCAAAAGATCATGTCCGAATTAACCAATCGTAGCTTTCTGATTGTGTCTAACTTCATACCAGTTCACCAGCAACTGTCAGTATTAAATCGTACGTGCAGTGTAATGCCATTATACAGCTTTATCTACTTATATACATATATATAACGAAAGTGATATTTACGGTTCGCTCGGTCCACTGCTATTGCTGCTGTACGTGATACATTCAGTTACGAGTATAGTTGGTCGAGTCCCGAGTTGGAGCGTCCTTGAGGAGATTATGCTCTCTAAACGGCGCTGTATAAATACCTTTAAATTACAATTATAAAGGAAAGTCTCGATTCTGTAACATTCTAACTGGAAAACTGTCGAGAATACCATATGGTTGTAAAAGTGAAATTGTGGTCGACCGGACATGAACTACGCACAGGCTCCCAAATCGCATCTTGTAAGGGGAAGTAGTGGGCAAGCGAAGGGCTGGTGGGCATAAAAAGCGATATAAAGACAGTCTGCGAGAGTCGCTGACTTTGTGCGGAGCACCTGAGGACCGACGGCAGGTGGCTCGGGACCGTGGAGGATGGAGAGTCCTCTGTTCTCGGGCTGCTGATGGCACCTCGACAACTAGACGTGTGATAAACAGTCAGCGTGCTGCGAACACGCGTCAGCATTGCCAATCGACTCGGCAGTATCCACATGTCTGTGACATCTGCGAGGAGTGCGCATCTAGGATTGGATTGTTTTCTCACAGATCAGACGATCGACGTGGAAGAGCAGCAGTTCAAGATTGGCGTTGGAGTAGCGAGGGGATCCCCGACTACGAGGCCCGACTACGACGATGACAAGAAAAAGTGAACCAATTTATTTATTTTACACATGACAAGAAATATACATAATTTGCGAAAAAAAATACAGGTAATTTAATTCGGACACACAATTTTAATGGATCTCGGTTTGTTGCCTTTCATTGGTCGTATCCCCAGTAAACTAGGCTTTTGCCTGTATCTCACGGAGGACAAATAGCGTGAAAAAAATTAATGGATAGTTCTTTCCGATTTTGGATTACATAAAACCCCGTTGCACATTCTCATCAACCTGACAAACAGTGACACTCAATTACAACTGGAAACCAATAGTAGTAAGCTTTCAATGCCATCATAACTCCCTGGTCTACGGGTTAAATGGTAGATGTTAAGTTTAGCGAAAGAAACGGTACGTAAAATAAACTAAGAAGAATAACTCGTCGGTTCACCATCGTGACAAACTAACATAAACATAAAGTATCGTTTACAAATGTAACGTAAAGCGAGGTATCACTGTACAGTGTTTATTGAAAAATAACGGCCATCTTAAATTTGTTCCGAGATAATACTGTGACATCTAAATATATATATTTGGGAGAAATAAAAACGTGGCATTGCATCCGACATAAAAGCATTATTAAAACAAAAGTTTAAGAATAAAATATTTATAAAAATGGAAAAATAATGAAATGTACTGACCCATGTTGATGTTGGCAAAACACAAGCAGTTTAACTGAAATAACTAATAGAATAACACTTGAACGGAATAAAACTATGATTTGAATACTTTAAAAGGTAAAATTATACATTTATTGTGAAAATAAGTCAATAAATCGATATTTATCGACAGAATGACAACTCGCATTTCCCGCGCGAAACAATTAAGAAAGACAACTAAACGTCAGGGCCAGGGTTACCAGAATAAAGAAAACACGAGTAGGTACTTAAAGAAAGCGAGAAACTATTTTTTTTTTTAATCTCAGGATTTCGGTTTCAATTTGATATGTTTATATTTTTTTTAACAAAATAAAATACTTATTTTTTTAATTTTGTATTAACCACTGTTTTATTTGAGTTTACTACCGGGTTCAGTGACCTCCGTCTTCCTCATCCGATTCAAATTCACCTGATGAGGAAGACGGAGGTACTGCGACCAAAATTTACATTTTTTCTTCCAAGATCGTCATTTTGTTTTCCCCTATTTTTATCCATTTTAACGGTGAAGGATATTTAAATGTTTATAAAATAACGAAAGCATACGTCAAAACTTAACATATCCCCGCGACCATTAATACAATACGGATGACACACCGAGAACGACGCTCACTTTGATCAAGACTCGCTCCAGAAGCAATCTAAACTGATATAAAGTAGCGATGTTACACGGGATGCTAATCTCCAAGGCCGAGGCCACACCGAAGCTAAGTGCTACGTGACTAATAGACTAGGTGACTTCATGCTTGGCCACACCAAAGTACTTCGCACAAATTCATTTGACATTTGGGAGCGGTTGAGTCAACAAACGATGCCACTCTCAAAACTAACCAATTTCGTTACAACTTACCTTATCTTTATTTACTTCCTGCGCAATTTCATTCCAAAGTGGTTTTATTACAGGTACATTTTTGTATAATTTGCTCGATGGGTTCCACAAAGGCTCCCTTTTATACACAGCTGTTATTGAAACTTCCGCCATCTTGTAAAATCACTTGGTGACAATAAAATTAATCAATATTTCAATTCCCTAGGAGACTCACTAGGTGACTAATAGACACGTAGCGTGGCGCGAAGCGTCCACGTCCAGTGTAGCTATTGCGATAGTATGCGGTGCGTTGGTTTGCTAGGATATGCCACCTAGCTCGCAGCGTAGCTCTAAGCACCGAGCGAGGCGCCTACCTGTGTGGCCGAGGTCTAAGTGTTTGGACTGCGAAATTAGAATGGGACTGCGAGATTTGACAAATATATTGTACAAAGAAATTAATCATTTACAAATAACAGTTTACGCTTTCCTATGAAATAAGTGGTGTCATTATATCTACAAAGCTTTGATGAATAATCATGAAAATCCAAATTAAATATTTTACTCAATGACAGGTGTTTCGCTACACAGTGGCCTTATCAAACTGTAGATGAAGCTTAGCTCCGTAGCTATATATACTGTTTGCATAATATTTAAATGAATTTTTCAATACATGATATTTCGAGGAATGGATCGTCAGTCAGCTCTGGAAGACTTTTTCAGTTTTGAATAAATGATAATTAATTGCTTCAAATTGAAATGTGGGATATTTATATAGTTAACGTGGTATATTTTCTGCTTTTTGCCTTTAGAAAAAATATATATCAGTTCCATAATAAGTTTTAACAGAAACACAGTGAAAAATTTAATATTTTTTATTTAATTATTTTTTTATTGACGACTCAATTAAATTCTAATTGAATTGCTATGAGAATTATTAACTTGGGTCCTGGAATGTATGTTACATAAGAAAACTGTATTAAGAGTTAATATTACTTTAGGTTGGTGCATAATTAACAACCCTTTTACCGATGCCCTTCAAATATGTCATCTAGTTTCTATTTTTTTACCAATTTATTCCTTTCTTTTTGGGTAGTAAAAATGCGTGTCGATAACCATCTTCATATTTGTCATTACATGATTTTGTCATCCCTTCCAAAAAGAGTGGACTGCATGAGATGTATATCAGGAAATACTAAAAGAGACAGTAAACGAAACACCTGGATTCGCAACATAACAAAGGTAGAAGACGTTATAAAGGTGTGCAAGAAAATGAAGTGGCAATGGGCGGGACACGTAGCCAGAATGTCAGACTCCCGATGGACATCTGAAACAATCCAGTGGTACCCGAGAGGCCCAGAAAATACCAAAAGTACACTGGACAAATGAAATCAGGATGCATGGCAGCATCACATGGCACTAATGAGCAAAAAACTTAATTATTTGGAGTCGACTTGGGGAGACCTTCATCCAACAGTGGCATCCCCCAGGTTGACAATGATATACATAATATAAACATTTTTGGGTATACCATACATACTGGGTGGTTGGGAATATAGACCATATATTTGAGTATATATCACGGAGCTAAGCTTCACCCAGTTTGACAAAGCCACTGTATGGTGAAACAGCTGTCACCGTGTAAATTCATAAATGATGTAGAACTATCGAAATGTTTCATTTTGATTTTCATATATAAAAATGGAATTCCATGAATTGAAAATCGACTGTCAACAAGTTATCAAGGAGTTAGATTTGTATTCATTAGAGTTGCACGTCGCGCAGTAAAGCTCGACTTTCATGTGAAAGGTTGCCGATTCGAAACCCGTGTTTTGCTATTCCTCTCAAATGACAGGCTTTTTTTTCTATCCGGTATTCAGTAATATAAGGAGACTTACGTCTTCGGTCATAGGTTTTCATAGTGACTGAGTGTTTAGTGACATTTTAAGTCTTTTTTACAGTTTTAATTGACCTCGGAGTTCCGGCTAACATCAATACCCGTGGCTATACTAACTCTAGTCTTCATAGTCTGACCTTAAAACTAAATACTAAATCTTTATTATTTTTTACTGGAGTTAAATTTCGTACAAATCTGTCGTAGATTTATTGAATAAGGCAGTCGCATCCTGTCATTACGGAACTTTCAAGTTAGGAGGGAACGAGGTCCGACTCTGACATTTTAATTTAAGAAATTAGTATTTAGGCTGGACTATGAATTCAGGGTCAAATATCTCAAGTCACTTACTTTTTACAGTACTCTCGCGATATTTGAATAATATTTAATTATTTTTTGATAAAAATAAATAAAATATTTAACAATAATTTATAGTGCCCGGCGGTAAGTAATACACATCGGGTTTAAGAAAGGGACTGTCGACCATAATCAGCTAACTTCGGCTTTGTAGAGCGTCGTCTCTGTCATTCATACACGTGTACAGTCAAGATTTGTCAGTCAATCCGATTATGGCCGACAGTCTCTTTCTTAACCCCGATGGGTATTACTACTTACCGCCGGGTACTGTACTTTGTTATTCAACTAATTACATTAATCCTCACTACATGTGTTTCTACCTCCTATCCTGAGGCTCTCCTCAGGTAGAATGATGCTGTCATTCCAATCAGTGCCTGAAGAGAGCCTCGGGATAGCAAGTAGAAACACGTGTAGCGGGGATTAATATAATTAGTGGAATAACTAAGTAATTTATTGTTAAATATTCTAATATGGATTTCCGCAAAGTTTAAACAGAAACCTTTGATTATTTGGAGTTTATTTTGTACATTTGGGAAATGAAAAACGTTATATTTTATACAATAAGTGTCTCAATTGTAAGATGTGGCTTTTTTCTTGCTGGTCACATTCTGATCGGTTTATCACTATAGATTATATGTCCAGGTCGATGGCCCGTTGGAATGTGACACTTGATACGTTATTTAGTTGTTTTTCTCACACTCTAATTGGTCATCGAATCCGCTGGGCTTTTTAGGTAAGCAAATTTAGTTAGCGTTTTAATTATAAACAATTCCCTATATGAGAGATCTGTATACATGGTATAGTCATTTTGAATAAAACTAAAATTAATAAATATATAAATTTATATAAAACAAACAGCTTTGTTATTTTTTTTACTTCATTTCCTCTTCAACGATGATAGAAGGCGTGTAGTGATAGGAAACAAAGTCAATGGGGCACTAATACACATATAATCGAACCGAACAGTATCAAAATCTGCTGAGATGATAGTTCACAGGAGTATTTTGATGGAAGTGAAACGTGGACATAGAAAAAGACTTGAAAGGAGCACTCCATCTATAATTCTCGATGCACATATTTCTAAATGCGTGCATCGAGAATAATAGATGGAGTGACAATGTATGACAGAATACGGAATGAAGTGATAAGGGACGAATGTGAAATTAACACTGATGGACATGTATGTGTTAAGCACGATGAAGAGTACGTCGAGATGGTTTGGGCGTGTGGAACGAATCAATAAAGAGCAAATGTGAGAGGAAGACCGTGGAAAGTATGGTTGGTTCAAGTGAATATTCTGAAAGAAGGAAATTTAGAAAGTCAGAGAAGTTATATGGATGTGCAAGAGGCTAAGGACGCGCATCAAGAAAGGAAAGTCTAGCACTCTGCCTACCTCGATAGGGAAATTGCATTATGGTATGAATGTACACATCAAAACACGATTACTGAAGCTTATTTTGGACGATATTAAATAAAACAGATGTCTAAAAAGCTCGTGATATGATTTGTGGAGCTCGGCAGTCAGTCGAAGGGCTAGTCATTATTAAGTGTCAGACAATTGCCTCAGATCTAAAAGATGGCGAATAGAACAGATAGAGTACAGCTGAAGGGTGGAGAGAGTGTTATGTGGAGTTCTGCGGTAGCTGGTACAGGGGTCAACAATTAGGATGACTACACAGATGAAGGTAAGTATTGTAGAGTGCGATGGAGATTACAGAAATACGAGATCATCAAATACAGGCGGCCCTCGACTTACGCACATTTAAAAAAAATTCAATTTCTTAAAGATTTTTGGCACATATAGAGGGATTATTACTGTATGCCATTTACTTCCAACCAACCAGCCAAATCAATGATAACTTTAGAAAGCGAAGTTGTAAATTAAAGTGCAGTTATGCCATCAGACTTGAAGGTTTAGTATTTGGAAGATATGAACAGATTGAAAATCTTTCCAGATCATCTGTCCTGTAGCAAAATATTTTTCAACAATTATGTGGTATTGAAAAGTGCAATTATGAATAATTCAGTCGATTCAAAATAATTTTGAGTGTATTTTTAAAACTTTTTGTTTTGAAATAAAACTGTTTTTTTTAATACAATATTTTTCCCATACGCAGTATCATGAAATATTTCTCATAGTCCCGCGAATCTCATTATAATGGGATTTGATCTGTAATGTTTATTTTTCCTTTTGATTCAATCCCTACCTCACCCAGATTAAAACCAATTCACTTTACATGTTTTTCTAGTCGTGTGATTTTTACTACGACTAATTAATCTTTGCAAAGCGAGGGACGTTTATATATTTAGACAATTGATTATGTTATTTAGACAATTTATTATAAAACATACAAATGGCGAGTTTATTGCCATACGGGAATCTCTTCCAACCAACTAGACAAGAGTTACGCAGGTAAGTAGCTCAAGTTGCTGGTAGAAAGTTAACAACACAACATATTTACAGAAATTAAACAATAAAAATAATTAGAATCTATAAGATAAACACATTTATTAGTTATTGCATACAAGCACACACATATCATCTCTCCGTGTCCCTTGCGGGGTAGGCAGAGAAAACAGATCTATTGTACAAAACAATTCTATCCACGCACACAACTTTGGCCTCCTTCCAATACATATTGTATTAGGGTGGGTGACCGGAAAGTAATCAAAATTTTGGGATGTACCCTTTTACAGTAAGTTTGTCTCGAGACACAGTTCAGGAAACACGTACTTTTTGTTACAGTTGTGAATTTATTGTTTTTGTTTTGAATTATTTTTTACCGTTATTTATAAACAATGTCAAGGCCAACAATCGATAACGAACATTTGTGTCATTGCAAGCTGTTTTTATTCGGCCAGGGAATGGAGGCAAACAAATTCAGGAAAAAAATTACAGATACGTACAGTTCAATTTTTTTTTTAAATGGTTGTATGAACCTCAGAGACGTTCCTAGAACGGAAAGGCCCCATAAATTAAATGATGATGTGCTGACGTCATTAGTGGAATCAGATCTTCGTCAAACAATCGGGGAATCGTCAACTAAGCTCGGTTGTCCATACATGTTGAATGGATTGAACCTGGTCGGACAACCGCAGCAGTAGTATACTGTCGAACAATTCGAGCAAATGAAACAAGAACTCATAAAAATACTGTTTGACAAAAATAAAAAAAGAATACATAAAAAAGATAACATTTGGTCTCATTCTGTAAAATTGACACAATATAAATAATTTTAACATACTGACCAGATAACAGGACCCATCAACCTGCTCCAGTTTCTCAGAGTTAACCCATACATCGCACACACTTTCTACCACACTTCTTTCTATCCTCCTTTGATTTTGCTACATTCATTTCCAACCCTTTCACTAGACATCTCTCATATAGCTCACTTATCACATCCCTTAAATCTCCTCCATTCCCAGCAAACATAACCATATCATCTGCATACAGAAGTCCACATACATTTACTTCCCTCATTCTTACATCTCTCCCAGCATCTTTTAGATCGTGGACACATGAATTTATTTACAAATAAAACAATCAAGGTGACATCACACATCCTTGCTTTACCCCTTTCGTAATTTTAAACTACACATTCATCCCTAAGCATTTTGTTCCTTATTCTGTCATACATTACCACCCCATGTTTTCTTCACAGTGTACATATTTCTACAGCATTTATTTGGCATCTTCCAGTCTTTCCATGCCCACGTTTCACTACTTACACATAAAAGTTTGTCATAAAATACAGTTGTGAACTATCATCTTAGCGGATCTTGATACTGCCAAGTTCTCTGACCTAATAGTTTTTCAAGGTCCCAGGAATGGCCGGATGGATATGTGCAAATTTAAACAGAAATTAAACTCGTGGGTTGAATAGACGGGAGGGAACTGTGAGCACGGCAATTATTTGGGTGATTGGCGGGCGCACTTTTTATAAGGTGAGGATTGTTAAAAGTTTAAAGCACACATATTCTATCCTGTGTGGGTGCGCAAATGACTTCTTAAATTTCCTGCATGAGCACTTGAATATCCACACTCTTTGCATACATAAGGCTTCTCTCCTGTGTGTATACGCAAATGTTTTTGTAAATCTCCTGCTTGAGTACATGAATATCCACACTCTTTGCATACATAAGGCTTCTCTCCTGTGTGGATACGCAAATGTCTTTTCAAAGCTCCTGCTTGAGCACATGAATATCCACACTCTTTGCATACATAAGGCTTCTCTCCTGTATGGGTGCGCAAATGTTTTCTTAAATCTCCTGCTCGAGCACATGAATATCCACACTCTTCGCACATGTAAGGCTTCTCTTTTTTATCACCTAAGGTTACGTCTTTTGATGTTGCATTTGAACACTCAGCCGAGGAATTATTTTTATTACCACCACTAAAGCCATCATCAGTCTCATTGAACAAATTTCGTATCGAAGATACTCCCTCATCCGTGCTATTCTCAAACAATTTATTTTCTACCGCACTGTCGGAATTCTTCTGAATGGGTTTTTCTTCACCGTTAACAGTGCACAATTTCAAGTGATCGAGTGCACTCACTGGTGAGCGGAATGACATGTCGCACTTTTTACATGTGTATAGGAGCATCTCACCTGCAATAGAAAAACTCATTGTGACTTTTGTACTATTCAAGTATATTTATCACAGCAAAGAAAAATAAACATCTATGTAGCCTAGTTCCAACCTGGGGGCTCTCTGTTCTGACCTGAGGGCTGCGGGTTTCATTGCTGTTGGAACTACAATTTTTTAACTAAGATTTAATAAGAAAAAAAAAATTATAAAATCAAATTACCAAAGTTCAACAGAATCGAAAATATGGAGAGAAAAAATGTAGCGAAAAAGTTTAACATAATCACATCCCAAAATATATTATGGTATCCTAAATTCTCCTATGGATCAAAAGTATATGTTGAAAACATCAAAAGGTCGAAAGAGCACTCCAAGAAGTAATGTTACGCGCTTTGTCCTTCATTGCATGCTCAATGCTGAGTGTCCCGGTCCTCTGTTATGTCTGGAACTTGGTGCATCCCTCCCTAGGCTGGTCCTGGGGCATGAAGAATACAGCGCTTCGAGAGGGTCCTGTCAACTCCTCAATTTGATCTGTTCATCTCATAGGACATATCCCTCTTGCCCCGTCAGCACAGACTTCTCCAGACTCGTTAATCCTTAATGATACAGGATGCTAGAATTATTTTCCTGAATTTATGTTTCCAAATAAAAAATGTGTTTTGTGGCCGAGTACTGTTTGCGTATATACATTCAATTAAATGTGCTCAAGGTTTTTGAAATTCAGGTCGAAACTGGTGTATCACAATTATAAACTGTGTTGAAATAATTAGCAAATAGATTTACAATACTCTTGTCACCTTCATTTTCAAGCAGACAACAAGACAAGTCTAAGTGATTGCTTGTCTGATTAACGAATTTCTAGTCTCCAGTCTGATCTTTTGATAAGTAAATTGTAGGAGAGATGGGAAGAGAAAGATCTGAGAATGAGTGGTGCAACATTCAAAGTAATGGGGATAGAACATTGCGAAAGGAAAAGTAAATGAGATATATGAAATGGGTGAATAATGAAACTTGAGGAATTCTGCTATTTGGGTAGTATTTTCTCAGATGATGGAAGAGTTAAGAGGGATATCCGAGGGCTTGTGTTGTTAGGAAACAAAGTCAATGGGATACTAAAACATATATAATACCGTATATTCAAACTGGAGAGTATTAAAATCTGAAAAGTTGATAGTTCAGAACAGTATTTTCCTATCAAGTGTGAAACGTGGACGGGGAAAAAGACTAAAAGGCACTCAATAAATGTTGCAGAAATGTGTGCACTTGGAAGAATACACGGAGTGACAATGTATGACAGAATATGAAATGAAGTGATTAGGGATGAGAGTGAGCTTAAGGCTGATGTGTTCAGTAAGATGAACAAGAGAACTTTAAGATGATTCGGGCATGTGAAAAGAATAAATCAACAGATATACAGTGCAAATATGAGTAGAAGGCGTGGTAGAGGAAGACCAAGAAATGTATGGTTGGATCGTGTGCGTGATATGTAGAAAGAAGGAAGAGGCGAAGGAAGTGTGTCAAGACAGGAAAGTATGGCACTCTGTCCTCTCTACGTGCGGTGATATTTATATTGCTGCTTATTTATTTTCATTTTTTGTATTGTAGTTTGTATGTGTGGATATTATTTTATAATTGTGATTATATTTTGATAAAATTTGGACTCGTCGAGGCTTTTGTCTTCTTTTTGCTGACAGTTAATGTGAGGTGGTATTTGTGGGTTTACGTTTTTATTTTTTTTGCTATTCAATAGTTTTCTATTTTTTTTCTTAATCTACATATCAAAGGGTGTGGGCTGAAAAATATCTGATATCCTTGCGGCTGGGCTCGCCCAATATAGACGGGGTGTATCTCGACCGGGGAGACGTTATTAAGGAAATGTAGAGAGTTGTATTAGAAGATGTATGGATGTAGGAACAGGGAAAGTATATGTATCACAATAGGAAAGTCGGTGTGATGGTATGTACGGGTATGTATAAACAATCCAATGATGAACTTTTTTCACTATTAAAGTTATTTGATTAATACAGAAGTAATGAATAGCGTAAAGTGAGGAATATCAACTGCCAATAAAAAGGTAGCAAAAAGCAACTGACCGTCTATCGGCCAGGGCACAGAGTACTGCTCCACGAGTATGCCCAGCC
Organism: Odontocerum albicorne; assembly: GCA_949825065.1. NCBI lineage: Eukaryota > Metazoa > Arthropoda > Insecta > Trichoptera > Odontoceridae > Odontocerum > Odontocerum albicorne. Next base: position 14,368,063 of record OX463868.1, read on the forward strand.
GCTTGGCGTACTGAGGCCCGTACCACACCAGCAGCTCAATGCGGCCCGGAATGTTCCTCACCGTCCTGTAGTAGATCTGCCCCCTGTACTGGAAGGCCTGCAGATTCTGCTCTCTCACGTTCCTCGCGCAGTTCACGTACCGCATCCAGTTGGACTCTGCCGGATCTGCCGCGTCCACGAACCTTCTCCCTCCGTCCTTGGTGTGCACCTGTTGACAGTATGACAACACGAGTAATGCAACACGACAATGAAATAGAGTTTGTAAAAAGACTCGAGTGGAAATGGGCTGGGCACATCACCCGAGCAACGGACCATCGTTACACGTATGAAGTAATCCACCGGTACCCAATAGGAAGAACAAAGGACAGGATTTCTGGGAAACAACTTGGAGAGGCCTATATCCTGCAGTGGATGAATGTAGGCTGATGATGATGATGATATAATACTTAACAATCTATCGATTCATTAGATTTATGGCTATTTGGATGTTTCTGAAGAATATTCCATTGTTTATTGAAAATTTCTAGTCTACTTCTTGATTGGTTCTAGTCTACAGTACAATTTTAGTTAATATTTTGTATACCTCCAAGTGAGAACTGTGCGGTGTGTGCAGCTGTGGGAAGCACTTGAAGACAATCCTTGTTGGGAAGTCTTTTCAAAATGTATGGTAGAATATGAACACTAGACTCCACCTAAAGCCAAATATGTTGCTATCACATAAACGGACACTCCTGACACCAACTTTTGTATGATTTCTAATTTTTTATTTAACGTTAAAAAACATCAGTTTATCAATATTTTAAGGGGCACAGATTACAACGTTGTGTTATATTTAACAACAAAATATTATGTGCTATATATAAAGACAAAATATCAATTGCATGTTTTAAAATGGAACATCGGCTGCACGCGTTAAGACTGTGCAAGTTTCCTATACACCGGCTGCAGCAAGTCACGCCACGCGATAACATAATAAATCACCGCGCGCGGCGCGATGCTGCGTGACCACGTGCTAATCATGCGCCGAACATTGTTTACGAGAAGTTAAATTAACAGGGTGTTCATTTTCACATGACATACGGACCGGAAATTTTGTGTGTCAAATCTGAAGTCCGTTAAATCGAGGTTTGCAAAGTCGAGGGTTTACTGTACTCGCATATAAATTTGTCCTTACCTACCTTATTACATGTATAATTCTCTATGGAAGATTTAAGTTTTGCATAACGTAAAGGGCACATATTTTGACTTCCCCGAGCGCTAAAACACCTAGTTACCCCCCTATCCCTAGCGCCCCAAGGTAAATGCCTAGGTTTGCCTGTTAGCGAATGGAGCTTTGTCAGGGACAGACTTATAAGTAAAGCGGGCCCCTTCACAGTGTATAGTGTAAAGTGGCGCTCACCTGCCAGACATAATCGCTGCGTGGGTCTGCTTTTGAGGTGAAACGGCCAGTGTTAGGACCAAAGCGCACCCCCTGTGGGAGCCCCTCGGGACCAGTCCATACTCCCAGCCCCGCCCCCGGAATACCCGAGGAGGCCACCTTCACGTAGGGAGGAGCGGAACTCAGGCTTAGCGGCTGTCCTTCCACTTTCTCCTGGAAATTAATAATAAATAAATGACATTTGTCTGGACAGAGAAATGTTTACGCATATACATAATTACTCGCAGCGCACCTACGCAATGCGTGCGCCAACTACGTGTCAAATACCGCTAAGCCGTATCCTGTATGCGGTGGCAAACTGCAACAAGTTCAAGTAAACGCCACTTTTACACCGTGCCGTTTACTTGAACTTGCTGCAGGAATTAGTCGTACAACCCCCCCATTTGCGAGTGTAGGGATGTGAACTTGTATCCCCAGCAAGATAGTGCACTTCCCCATTACACTGATGTGAGGATCTTCCTCGATGGAAACTCACTAAACAGATGGACTTAACGTAGAGGTAGCGTTGAATACCTCCCGCGCTCCCGAGACCTCACTCTAATGGATCTTTTGCACCCATTGAAAGAGAATGCGCCCAAATACCAAAACAAATTTTTGATGTTTACGATTCCACGCTATCAGCAGCGCATGGACCATAAGGCCCACCAATTTGAGCACTCGTAATAAGGAAATAATCTATATCTGTTTTCTTTGATTTCAAGTTTTTATCTAAGACGTCAGAATCTCCATCATTAATGGATTCATGCATATTATCATTATCTAGGATATTGTCAATGTGAGAAATCAGGAGATTTACATTTAAAGGTTGAATTGTTTACAAAAATATTAGCTAGACGACAGTACTAGCGTATTATGTCCTTTTTTGGAAGAGGTATTGATCATTTGAAAACACGGGACCGATACTCGACACAAATCTAGTTTATCACATTGAAATGTGGGATCGGGATAGAAAGCATTAATTAATAATGATTTCATAGTCATTTTAAGTGTGTATGTCCGTGCTAGAAACTAGGAATCAGGAGACTATCATTTAAAGGTTGAATTATACAAAACTATTTACTAGATGCCAGTAATGTCTTTTTTAAGAGCACGAATTGATCACATGAAAATACGGGACCAGGACTTAACGCAAATTCCCAACGACTAGTTAATCAAAACTCAACGACTAGTTTATCAAAACTCAACGACTAGTTAATCAAAACTCAACGACCAGTTTATCTAAACTCAACGACTAGTTTATCAAAACTTAACAGCAAGTTTATCAAAACTCAATGACTAGTTTATCAAAACTCAACTACTAGTTCATCAAAACTCAACGACAAGTTTATCAAAACGATTAGTTCATCATATTAAAACGCGGGTTTGGGATACAAAGCGTTAATAAATACTGAATTTATAATAATTCAAAGCGTTAATCATATATATATATTTTTGGGACCCGTTTATTTGTCAGATTATCATCAACCCGAGTACCGATCCTTCCATGCAGGGCGGACAGTACGGGTGTACGGGTACAGAGGGACAGCCTGCAGATAGGACGAGCCATGACTTACCTTATTATCCGGTATCACCACAAGAGGCAAATGCTCGGGACAGTACTTGAGATATCTCTTCTCGCAGAGATCACACCCTGCGGGCAGAGAGTGCAGTCTCTTTAGAATAATAAGAGTGTCTAAAACTAAAATCAATAGAATTGGGAGGGTACAGAAACTAACTAACGAGGTTATATTGAAAAATCGTTAAGATATCCCGAGTGGGCAAAATTTCCAGATATTTACATTACGTAGAATCAAGTTGTTCATTATTGAAACTATTAAAAACATATTTTAAGATCCACGCTAAAACAAAACAGATCACGCTAAATGCATTACCCATATTATCGATAGAATCAGACAGAACAGTGAATATGGACTTCAATGACATTGTAGATGCATTTGCGGAGAAGAAAGCAAGACGTAAACTGTAGTGGTTTCTTGTATGGTGTGAAATACAGTATCATTCGCAAAGGAAAGGTTAAACAATGCTTTAATGACGTATTATGGGTTGGGGGTGTTGGAGGGGTGTATGGTAAGTTGCTTAATGTCTAGGGGTGCCATATATGCAATGGAAATCAACGAAGCAATCTTCATTATGTAGGGAGACCTCCTGTAGGCTCCTATCATAGCCTCCGTTCCCATCGACACTCCTTGTTCAGGCCTTTGCTTTAGCCTTACATACTATACATTTTCTGGTAACATACTTTTTTCCACCAGCATTGCCATGGATCTTATAAGGAAAGTGGGAGTTTCTTCCTCGCAGCCTGAAAGGAGTGTCGGAGGTCCCTGCCCTATTCCCCAGCTGCCGAGTGTGGGATCCTGGACAGTGACCTCTTCAGATTCCTCACAATCTGACTCGCCTAATACATTATATAACTTGTTTTCATTTCATTTTTCCAGTTCAAGAAATTGTATGATCCCCATTTATCGGTGTAATTTTGAATATGGAGTAAAATAAATGGATCTTTGTTTTACAAATTTCTATATTTATTTGTTTGAATCCTCGCTAAACTAAACATTTACCATTAAGCTTTAGTGTTTTTCGGTAGATGTCAAAGTAAGTCAGAAAAAAATATACATTATGACATTATCATAGCCTGAGAATTTCTCGGACACGGTAAGGAATGAATTATTGTTTTGCCCGAATAATTCTCGGGCTTGGTTGTTAACGGGATAATAAAAAAACCTTTCGTAAAATATAACACAAACCTAAAAAATATAAGTGAAGAAAGATTAACAAAGCAAATATACAGTGAAAATGTGAGAGGAGAAGGGAGTGGAGGAAGACCAAGGGAAGTATAGTTGGATCAAGGAAATTATAATATATATTAAAAGTTAAAAGAACTCGTAGGGGGTCTATAAGAAACTATATGGATGAAGAAAAGGTGAAAGGAAACGTCACGATAAACAGTATGGTGCTCTTTCATCTCTGCCTATCCTGACAGGGAAACAGCGTGATGGTATATATGTATGTGAAGAATCTGGAGAGTTATCTAACTAGAGGTGAGAAATGATACGACAAATGGGTCTCATTAGTGGCTAAACGTGAACTCAAATGGGTCTCGTTAGTGGCTAAACATGAACTCAAATGGGTCTCGTTAGTGGCTAAACGTGAATTCAAATGGGTCTTGTTAGTGACTAAACGTGAACTCAAATGGGTCTCGTTAGTGGCTAAACATGAACTCAAATGGGTCTCGTTAGTGGCTAAACGTGAACTCAAATGGGTCTCGTTAGTGGCTAAACATGAACTCACATATGTAAGCGTCATCCTCAGGTTCGGAAAGTTCCATGTAGTTGATACGCTTCCTCCTTCTCCTGAGCTGCCTGCATTTCTTGTAGACTGGAAGGAAAGTCAATAGTCAGTGAGCGGAGGACATATGGCCATTACTCAACACACGATGGCAAAGTACATTTTGAAATGGATCGAGAATGGGGAGATTGGAACGAGGGAGACAATGTAACGGGCAACCGACCGACATTTAATTTTAGGTATAAAAAAAATTTAAATCCAATTATCGTATTTTGACGAACGGTTTCAACTTTTGACGAACATCGCCAAATATTATTTTGATTTTAACAAACTGCCATATTTTTGCTAATTTGTAACAAGATGTATTAATTCATCATTATTGTTAGTTTTATGTCATGTATTTACCTAAATAACTCGCTATTTATTAGAATCGAGGCTTATATTAAAGTTGATAAAATAATTAAAATGACTGAACGTCGTAACAAGGTTGTATTGGGGCAAATTTGTGAACATTCACAGGGAACATGCTACATTTTCTCAAGTATAGGTGGAAAAGTGCCTGTGTGGTTCGAGGAGTAGCACAACGCGGGCTTCGAACCGACGACCTTCCACACGGAGTTCCAGTGTGTTACCGCACGACCATGAACCTCTTGTATTTTATTGTATTACACTTTCATTGTATCCAGTACAACCTGGTGGGTTTATTGCCATGTGGAAATATCTTCCAATCAACCAGAAAGATGTAAATGAGGCCTTTAAATTAATCTGGGTTCCAATGGGAATTGAACCCGTAAAGTCCGGGTTGGGATATAAGCGTCTTACCAACTAGGTCATGGAGGACGTCGTATATAAATACTACACTACACCTAAAGACGAATGTGTTATTATCACATCACAGAAGATCTACAAAGGTTTCTTTGTAGTTTATCTTCCTTTTGTAAGTTTTCTGCGGTTTTCTTACCAAATATGATTTATTGAACATATCCAGATGCGGTGAAACACCTTATCTATTGGCTACATCAACTTTTTTCCTATCCTTTATATTTATTTTGAAATATTTTGAATCTGTCAATAATAGCTTTATCCCGAGTTAGAGCCCCCTCGAGGAGAGTCTCTCTCTAACATTGTGTCGGTTGCTAAAGACAGGGTTAACGTAAAGGTAAAGATGAAGGAAGAGCGGAATGGAGTGTTAGGACGTGGATGCACTCACTCAACTCGGAGTCCGACTCGGAGTCACTGAGAAGAGCTCGAGCCTTGTCCACGATGAGTTGGGACTTCTCCAGGTTCTTCTTGCTTCTGTCACCAGATAAACAAACATTAAAATATTAATTTATTATAGGGCACGGAGAAAGACCAAAAATAGCAGAATTAACACTGTAGATGGAGTGATAATGTATGACAGAATAAGAAATGAAGTGATTAGGGATGAATGTGAACTGAGAAGCGTATTCTGCGATGATAATCTAAACTTGAAACTTCGACAACGGTTATTCAAATGCTACGTTTGGTCAGTGTTATTGCATGGAGTGGAATCATGGACCCTCAAAGTTGGTAGTATGAACCTACTGGAAGTATTCGAAATGTGGATGCACCGGAGAATGCTGCGGATACCCAGGACGGATATGGTCAACAACACGAGGGGTCTTCAAAGAGCCAAAGTTGATAGAGAGTTGCTGACTAATATTAAAATTCGAAAGGTGTCCTATTTGGGTCATGTACTTAGAGGAGAAAAGTACAAATTACTGCACCTGATCATCCAAGGCAAAGTAGAGAGTTGAAGAGGTGTTGGCAGGAGGCAGATCTCCTGGCTCCGCAATATACGTGATTGGACTGGTATGAGAAGCATTGGGGATCTTTTTCGGGCTGCCGGGGACAAAGATGCCTACTCTCAGGTGATATGCAACGTTGGGGGGACCTGACATGACACTGGGAAGAAGAAGAAGTGAAGTTAAGACAGTTGTGTGAGGAAGAAGAGCTGACCTAGCAACGAACCAGAATAAAGTAAAGAAAGGAAGGCATGTCAAGGTGTGGAAAAATATTAAAATGATCTATTAAGTGATTTGGCATTTATATTGTAGAACTTCATTTTAAATAGAATGATTTAAAACTTAATTGACAAAAAAGTCTACGTATTAAAATTAAAATAAAGTGACAGGTCTGTATGGCTTTATAAAAGCATCGTCAAAATATAACAGGCCTGTCACTTTTATTTTTAGTTTAGTCTAACATTAGTCGTTATCTGGTTTCAGAATTTCACTGCACGGACAGTAAAGGCAGTCGTAACATAAGGAGAACGGAGAACTGGGAATGCTGACAAACAATCTTTGCTTGAGCGTAGCGCAAATTTGCTATCAAAAAGAAGCTAAATAAGAGGGGGCGGCAGGACAGTTAAGGATATTATAAAATCGCGACAGTAGGCGAATTTTCCGTCTGTTTCTCACATTCAATGAGTCTTGTTCTTTCTGATATGAAGGTATATGATCGTACTCTCTCAGGTTAAAGATAAACCTCAGACAAGATGCAATCAAGGTTGTCCAACTGTGTTTCTGCAATAACCAAATAACAGACATCTGCATAGTCCAAAATCAGAAACACCACAATTGTGAAAAATATGAAAAAACAGACGAAAAAATCACATAATATCACTATGGTATAGTCAAATTTTAGTTTTTGATGCCAAAGTCAATGGGGCATTAAAACCGCACAGCATCAAATCTGTTAAGATGATAGTCCACAACGGTACTATGGTGCCAACTTTGATGTACGGAAGTGAAACGTGGACCTAGAAAAAGTTGAAATGGTGATTTCGGATGAATAAATGGAGTGACAATGTATGACAGAATACGGAATGAAGTTATTAGGGATGATTGTGACCTTAAGGCTGATGTGATGAAGAGCACGCTGAGACGGTTAGGGCACGTGGAACAAATGAATAAAACAAAACAGATATACTACAGTGTAAATTTAAGTAGAAGGCGTGTAAGAGGAAGACGAAGCAAAGTATGGTTGGATCAAGTAAATGATATTCTGAAATAAGGAAATGTAGTCAGAGAAATCGTAGAAGTTGTATAGATGTAGAAGAGATTAAGGATGTATGTTGAGATAGGAACGTTTGGTGCTCTGCCCTCTCTGCGTACCCCGACAGGGAGATGGCACGATGGTATGTATGTATTAAAAAGAAAACAGATCTCACTCGTCAATCTCAAGCTGCGAGAAGCCTCGGAAACATTCTTCCACGTCTCGGTCCATCTGGAAACATAAAAACATTTCAGTTACAAGTGGCCATACACTGTGTAGAATCCTGAATTCTACTCTATCTTACTACAACATACACTGTGTAGAATCCTGAATTCTACTCTATCTTACTACAACATACACTGTGTAGAATCCTGAATTCTACTCCATCCTACTACATCATTTAACTTCCATTCTCTGTACTCGTATATAAATTTGGAAATCCTATGAGGAGGGGGGCGATCGCCCCTCTGGAACTAGTTACAAACCAATGTTAGACTCGCTCCGTCCTTGGCACGCTTTAAGAAGCGACTGAAAAAACTCTTAATTTCTAGTCAGTAAAATAACATATTTCATTCCTGAATTACCTTTCCTCTCCACCATCCCTTCCTTTCCTCTCCACCATCCCTTCCTTTCCTCTCCACCATCCCTTCCTTTCCTCTCCACCATCCCTTCCTTTCCTCTCCACCATCCCTTCCTTTCCTCTCCACCATCCCTTCCTTTCCTCTCCACCATCCCTTCCTTTCCTCTCCACCATCTCTTCCATTCCTTTTGATTTATGATATCTCACGTTTACTTTTAATATGTATATCGTTAAAATATTTCGTAAAGGTGATTTGAACATTTTTTGCGACCATGCAACTTATTTTCATTTACTATTGTCTGGTTGGTTGGAAGAGATTGTCGCCTGGCAATAAGTCCGCCAGATTGTGTTTGCAATAAAAGTGTTTAATAAATTAGTAAATAAATCAAAGTTGGTACTAAACCACTATATTGGAACAATCATTTTGCCAGATTTGGATAATGTCCAGTTTGAGTGTACATGTTTCCTATCGCTACACGCCGTTCAATATCCCTCGCAACTCTTCCACCATATGAGATAATACCACCTAAATAGTAGAACTGTTCAGTTGGTACACTACTTCGTAGTTACCATAACAATAAATAAAGAATGTTTGAATCTATCAATAAACATTCTACTCTCTGAATGATAAGACCGTTCAGCGTGTATCTACAGTATTGGGAAAAGACAAGAGTTTACATTTCGAAATACTGAAATGAAGTAGGTTCACTGGTTAAAGTGCATTTGATACCAGGCGGAAATTATAAATCCAGTGGAGTGGACAGAAGATATGTTTTACAGCTGAAACAAAGTGTTACTGAGTGTGTTTCTTACCCGTTTCTTCTCCAATTTCCTCCTCATCCTCTGTTTCTGCTTCTCGAGCCTGGCGTTACCACTAGTTGGTTTAAAGCTGCTGAATGATCGTTCTGACCCACTGTTTGATGGTTTCGGCTCACTAGTTGATGGTTGCGGCTCACTGGTCGATGGTTTCGACCCACTGGTCGATGGTTTCGACCCACTGGTAGATGGTTTCAACCCGCTAGTTGATGGTTTCGAACCACTAGTTGATGGTTGCGGCTCACAAGTTGTCAGTTTGGGTTCACTTGTTGATGCTTTCATTTTAGTATTTTCCCCTGAGACACACCAAAATGTTAATTGATTTGGTATTTATATTGTGGAACTCCACTTTGAAACATAATTATTAAAAACTTAAATGTGATTATACAATAAACATAAATAAAAGTGACAGGCCTGCTTCGATTTACAAAAGCGCTGTGAAACTGTACCAAATACATTGCTTATCAAGCTGTTATACAATAGCAAAATATTTTACAATCTGTGGATTAAAGCTAACATTAGAACTTAATAGGAGCCGACCATCCTGATATGTCGGATGCCACCGTAAAGCTTTAATACTACAATACTATGTTCACCCAACTTTTGATGTAAAACAGTATGAAAGAGAACAATTAAGTTAACACATCGTATCCCGATACCTTGTTATATGATGATAAACTAGATTTGTGTCAAGTCCCGGTCCCGTGTTTTCAAATGATCAATACCTCTTCCAAAAAAGGACATAATACGATACTGTACTGTCGTCTAGCTAATATTTGTTGTAAACAATTCAACCTTTAAATGATAATCTCCTGATTTCTAACATTGACAATCCCCTAGATATGATGATGATAATATGCATGAATTGATTAATGGTGGAAATCTCGGAAAAGGTTGTCAAAAATATGTGGATATATATTCCATCAACTGACAAAAAAGGAAAACCCTGCAGAGCTTGCAAGGTGTGTGATGCACACAAGAAGAGAAGGGAGGGGAGACCCGGTACATGTGTTACGAGGGTGGTGTAGCTCTCCACAAAGGGGAATGTTGACAGAATTACTTAACTGAACTAAATCATTTAAGTATTTAAAACAGATATACAAAGTCACATTCCAATATTTTTAATATTTACTTAGATACATACCACATACCAGATAAGTAAGGCCTCAGGTAGATAAAGCTGCAGTTGTGGCGGGCTGCCTGAGAGATGTCATATGGAGGAATAAAGATATGAGAACGGATAGCAGGGTGCGCATTTATAAGACCTGTGTGCGACCTATCCTCACATATGGCATCGAAGGGAGGGCGGACACTGTCAGGACAAAAAGTATGCTAAGGACAACGGAAATGAAAACTCTGCGTGCTATTGCTGGGAAGACTCTGCATGATCGTGTAAGGAACACCACAATCCGAGAGGTCTGTGAGGTCCAAGATGTGGTCAGGTGGGGATGACAGCGTCGACGATACTGGTACCAACATGTACAGAGAATGAATTCCACAACGATTATATACATAGCTCTACATGGGGTGCCGGATGAACGGCATCCACCAGGGAGACCCCCGAAACGATGGAGAGATAGCTCGAGCTCAGCATCACAGGAGGACAATCCTGCAGTAACAGACTCTTGAGTCTATAGAAAGTTTAAGAAGAAGAAGACATAAAGTATAACAATTTTATTAAATCCTTAAAATCAGAATTCCTCAAAAACAATCCGGGCACTGGAAAATGTTGTAATTTTAATCGGGTATCAAAGTGTTAAAAAGGGTTTTCCAAATAAACCATTGGGATTTTTTCTTTCTTTAGGCCAAAAGGGTTCTCAGTGATGCTGTGTCAACCAAAACTCATTTTCATCTTGTTTTACATAAAAAATTGGGATAAGATAGTATTGTTGTATTAAAGTCTTTTTTTCAAAAGGTGTGTCACTTTTTGATCAAGGATAGAGAATGAAATAGCAATTATTATATAGTTAGCATGATTGTCAGTGTCGGAAGGAGGGAGACACTCACCAGTAGACTCCAGGACGCTGCTCCTCCATTCCATGTATCGCTTCAAGTAGGTCGGCATCGGGATCATTCCTGCGGGAAGAACAAGCTCCGATATAGAAACACTCCACCCGCAGCAACACTGTACGAGTACTGTACCGATTGTCCCGTTTCAATTTGTTTGTACAAAACTAACTATTACACAAATTCTCCCGTACCCAGATTACATGTATCGGGTAATGGCTATGCTACAGGCTCGGACATATTTGTTTTGTTCGAACCATAAATACACCGCAGTATGACTCTCTCAAACTTTTCGAGATCACTGTAAATAAAATGAAGATTCCATTTGGATTTTATATTTTTTTAGATGGTGAGTATTTTATTGTACGCGCATACATATTGATTCCTAATTTCTAGCGTACAATAAATACCCTAGAAAATGTAATTAGGCGTGAATTGAGTATGTCAAGATTCTGATGTCGCGTCATCAGTGCGCAATGAAGTGTCAGATCTTGAAGAGTTTGACATTTGAATCTGGAGATGGACTAGAGTGACACATGAATCTAGCTGAGTGACACATGAAACTAGCTGAGTGACACATGAAACACGTCTATATGAGGACACACACGGTTATACAGTGTGATTGCTCTACCTACCACCGGCATATCCCAAGGCAGGCTGGTTCCACTTATAGGTTGATAGAACAATCTATGGGAGCGTTGTCTCAAATAATTATCCGGAACATACAAACCAAGACTGTTCAGGACGGATGGGCTAACTAGATTACTCCTGAGCAAACAATAAAGTGGACACCCAATCGAAGAGGTCTTCCCCTCTCCGATGATCTGTAACTCAGCATCCCCAGTGAGAGGAGACACATGGAGCTGCCACAGTTTTGTTAATTTGTAACAAGATTTATTCATTTTTCATTTTTGTTAGTTTTATGTAATGTATTTACCTAAATAACTCGCTATTTATTAGAATCGAGGCTTATATTAAAGTTGATAAAATAATTAAAATTACTGAAAGTCGTTACAAGGTTGTATTGGGGCAAATTTGTGAACTGTCACAGGGACCATGCTACATTTTCTCAAGTATAGGCGGAAAAAGTGCCTGTGTGGTTCGAGGAGAGTAGAACAGCGCGGGCTTCGAACCGACGACCTTCCACACGGAAGTCCAGTATGTTACCGCAAGACTATTAACCTCTTGTATTGTATTGTATTACACTTACATTGTATCCAGTACAACCTGGTGGGTTTATTGCCATGTGAAAATATCTTCCAGTCAACCAGAAAGATGTAAAAGAGGCCTATTGTTAGTTTTATGTAATGTATTTACCTAAACAACTCGCTATTTATTAGAATCGAGGCTTATATTAAAGTTGATAAAATAATTAAAATTACTGAAAGTCGTTACAAGGATGTATTGGGGCAAATTTTTTAACTGTCACAGGGACCGTGTTACATTTTCTCAAGTATAGTGGAACTCATCAAAATACGAGGCAGGCTGTATACGGTTCGGGCTATTTGTCCTGAACTTGCTGCGTCCATTCAAAGTTAGATGCAACACTTGTAGGACTTTTATTGTAGGTATAACTAGAGTCGAGAGGAGATGATACCCCTGCAGTAGGCGGTGTACATCTGCTGGAGGGTCTCCTGCCACGGGCCGAGCTGCCTCCATTCTCCGCGGGTGTAGAAGCACGACACGTCGATATTCTCATCCACTCCTACCACGGGCTCTTCTTCTGGAAATAAAAAGATAGAGAGAATGTATCAAAGTGGGGGGAATCCTATTGTCTATAGGTGGTTCATTTTAAATACAGAATTCTTGATGTTTATGTATTGCATTGTAACATTATAGCTTCGTTCCATACAGGTTTTATTTGTTTTCTCAATACAGGCTTAGCTCAATTACATTGACGGCGCAGTCTAGTATAATTGTTAGGAACATTTAACGCTAATCTTTGTAGTAATGCCGGACAGCTCACAACTTCTCGAACGAGTCTGACAATGTATACCAGGAGACGCAGATCTCTTCTTACGCTCAAGGAGGTATACCCGAGCATGTCCAGCAGGAACTGAGTAGGATAAAGCCACGGATAGACACCGAACTCACTCATATAGAGATATCGTAGATATTCTTTGTACCTTTTCCACCATGGGTGAGTTCTGCGCCCCCACCGGGCTCCAAATGCGAGCATTGCTTTCTAGTTTGCTACGGATCAATGAATTAAACAACGTTTTGAGCACCATTTGGTTTTCAAACGACTTAGAGATTCTCATGACAAATCCTCGAGTTGTATAAGCTGAGTTCACATAAGTTCCATGTGAGGACCAAATGTGAGATTGCTGTGGAACAAGACACCCAGATCTTTAATATTATCTGTGCGGGGTAAAGGTATAGAGTCTAGTGTATATCTATGGAATTTCAAGACGTGTGAGCGATGATACGACATAATTTTGCACTTTGATGCATTGAAATATAATTTATTATTGTGACTCCACTCACAAACGTTCTTGAGATCTGATTGACATTCTTGAGTACAACCTGGTGGGCTTATTGCTATGTGGCAATACCTTCCAGCCAACCAGAAAAATGTTAAAGAGGTCTTAAGTGAAAAACAGACTGGAATCTTTTTAGAAAAAAACTGGATTCCAATTAGAATGGAACCCGCAATCTCTGGGACTAGGAGACAAGTGCCTTACCAATTAGACCACTGAGGCCGTCTTCATGCCCCATTTACCAATATTGAGTGTTACATGTTGCTAGTATTTATCTCTTGAGATACATAACATAACATAACGATGTTTCCCTATTGGGGTACGCAGAGAGGATGGAGCGCCAGACTTTCCTATCGTAGCAGACATCATTCGCCGGTTCTACAAACATACATATTAAACAGCTCCAACAATTCTCGGACTGTTAACATTTCCTCATTTCAAAATACCATACGCTTGATCCGATCACACTTTCCTTAGTTTTCCTCTACCACGCCCTCTACTAAAATTTATAATGCATATTTTATTTGTTAGTCTTTCGTCATTCATTCGTCACACGTGTCCAAACCATCTAAGAATGCTCTTCTTCATTTATTCAACACACCAATCCTCAATCACTTTATTCCGTATTCTATCATACATTGTTACCCCGTGTATTCTTCTAAATGGATGCATTTCTATAGCGTTTATTCGGCTACTCATACGGATCCTACAAGTTTTCTGATTGCTTACATTTCTTCATTTCAAAATATCATACACTTGATCTAACCAAACTTTCCTTGGCTTTCCTTTGCTCCTTTCAATAAGAAAACGGGCAATAAACAAATATTCTCGCTTGAGAGTGTATTATTTACGCTAAATGCAACATTATGTAGTATTAGTTTACACATTTTCTTCATGCACACATTTTCTTCATGCACGCATCTCCACACCATTGATCTTGCTCTACTCCTTCTGCTAAGTCCAAGTTTCACATCCATACATCAAGATGAACAACAGCAAACTATTATTTATTCTTATTTTCGTCACTGTTGATATTGCGCACTTGTACGAGTATATAACAACAAATGCTACCTTGTTCCCTGTCGTTACTTTTTTTTCAATGTCCTTTTCAACTCGCCCATTACACGTATAATTGTGTGTTTAGATGAACAATCGTAAAAATACACATATTATATGGGAAAAATAAAAACTTTGCAATAAATCCGATATAAAAAGGCTTTTTTAAGAACAGTTCAAACACGAAATATGTATTAAAAAGAACGGAAAATCTATAATAGAATGGAACTGTACTCACCCATGTTAGCAAGACGTATTTTAATGGAATTACGCTATTTATACGACTTCAACGATATTATCCCTTTCACATCTGGATAGACACTGTAATATAGAAACTTTTAAACGTAAAAATAATAAACTATATGAAAAAACACTGGATTATTCGATATTTAGCGACAGAACAATAACTTACATTTCCCGCGCGCAGCCATTAAGAAAAAACAAGTGAGCTTCAGTTCCAGGGTTGCCAGAATATTGAAAAAGTGCGAGTGGTACTTGAAGAAAGCGAATACAGTAATACTACGTTTAACGATAGGGACACGTTCCTCAATATCGTTACATCAACAGATTTATTGTTGACTTAAAAATAAGATGCAAAGAAATGGGATAAAATCCTAAAATAAAAAAAATTTCAACTGAAAACTTTTTTTATTGACAAAATGCATTATATAAATAAAGTTGATGCAAATGTACTAAATTAGAATTTTACGTATTACGAAAATAAAAAAAAATAGTGACATTCAAAAGGAGGTAAAGTTCAAAAAAGATCATGTCTATCGGATACAAAAATGAGTTGATAAAGAAGTATTTTTCTTTTCGATGGTAAGGAAACGTTAAACATTTTTATTTTAATGTTGTTAAACATTTAAAAAAAGCATATAAATCATTTTAAAATCATAATAAAAAAACAGTATTTTTTCAAAAAGAATTTTGTCCAAACCGATCAACAAAAGATCATGTCCGAATTAACCAATCGTAGCTTTCTGATTGTGTCTAACTTCATACTGGTTCACCAGCAACTGTCAGTATTAAATCGTACGTGCAGTGTAATGCCATTATACAGATTTATCTACTTATATACATATATATAACGAAAGTAATATGTATGGTTCGCTCGGTCCACTGCTATTGCTGCTGTACGTGATACATTCAGTTACGAGTATATAGTAGTTGGTTCGAGTCCCGAGTTGGAGCGTCCTTGAGGAGATTATGCTCTCTAAACGGCGCTGTATAAATTCCTTTAAATTACAATTATAAAGGAAAGTCTCGATTCTGTAACATTCTAACTGGAAAACTGTCGAGAATACCATACGGTTGTAAAAGTGAAATTGTGGTCGACCGGACATGAACTACGCACTGGCTCCCAAATCGCATCTTGTAAGGGGAAGTAGTGGGCAAGCGAAGGGCTGTTGGGCATAAAAAGCGATATAAGGACAGTCTGCGAGAGTCGCTGACTTTGTGCGGAGCACCTGAGGACCGACGGCAGGTGGCTCGGGACCGTGGAGGATGGAGAGTCCTCTGTTCTCGGGCTGCTGATGGCACCTCGACAACTAGACGTGTGATAAACAGTCAGCGTGCTGCGAACACGCGTCAGCATTGCCAATCGACTCAGCAGTATCCGCATGTCTGTGACATCTGCGAGGAGTGCGCATCTAGGATTGGATTGTTTTCTCACAGATCAGACGATCGACGTGGAAGAGCAGCAGTTCAAGATTGGCGTTGGAGTAGCGAGGGGATCCCCGACTACGACGATGACAAGAAAAGGTGAACCAATGTATTTATTTTACACATGACAAGAAATATACATAATTTGCGAATAAACAACAGGTAATCTAATTCGGACACACACTTTTAATGGATCTCGGTTTGTTGCCTTTCATCGGTCGTATCCCCAGTAAACTAGGCTTTTGCCTGTATCTCACGGAGGACAAATAGCGTGAAAAAAATTAATGGATACTTCTTTCCGATTTTGGATTACATAAAACCCCGTTGCACATTCTCATCAACCTGACAAACAGTGACACTCAATTACAACTGGAAACCAATAGTAGTAAGCTTTCAATGCCATCATAACTCGCTGATCTACGGGTTAAATGGTAGATGTTAAGTTTAGCGAAATAAACGGTATGTAAAATAAACTAAGGAGAATAACTCGTTGGTTCATCATCGTCACAAACTAACGTAAATTGCAATTTGTTTTATCAAACACTGTTTATTCCACTTTTTGTAACGGTATAACCCTACCGGTTTCGAGGCTTTCACCTCATCTTGTACCTCCACAACCTCAACTATAAATAATATACTAAAATAAATTGTTTTTATCAATTATATTATAATACAGCGAAGAATCGTTTACAAAGGTAACGTAAAGCGAGGTATCACTGTACAGTGTTTATTGAAAAATAACGGCCATCTTAAATTTGTTCCGAGATAATACTGTGACATCTAAATATATATATATTTGGGAGAAATAAAAACGTGGCATTGCATCCGACATAAAAGCATTATTAAAACAAAAGTTTAAGAATAAAATATTTATAAAAATGGAAAAATAATGAAATGTACTGACCCATGTTGATGTTGGCAAAACACAAGTAGTTTAACTGAAATAACTAATAGAATAAAACTATGATTTGAATACTTTAAAAGGTAAAATTATACATTTATTGTGAAAATAAGTCAATAAATCGATATTTATCGACAGAATGACAAACTCGCATTTCCCGCGCGAAACAATTAAGAAAGACAACTAAACGTCAGTGCCAGGGTTACCAGAATAAAGAAAACACGAGTAGGTACTTAAAGATAGCGAAAAACTATTTTTTTTTTTAATCTTAGGATTTCGGTTTCAATTTGATGTTTATATTTTTTTTAACAAAATAAAATACTTATTTTTTTAATTTTGTATTAACCACTGTTTTATTTGAGTTTACTACCAGGTTCAATGACCTCCGTCTTCCTCACCCGGTTCAACTTCACCTGATGAGGAAGACGGAGGTACTGCACCCAAAATTTCCATTTTTTCTTCCAAGATCGTCATTTTGTTTTCCCCTATTTGTATCCATTTTAACGGTGAAGGATATTTAAATGTTTATAAAATGACGAAAGCATACGTCAAAGCTTAACATATCCCCGCGACCATTAATACAATACGGATGACACACCGAGAACGACGCTCACTTTGATCAAGACTCGCTCCAGAAGCAATCTAAACTGATATAAAGTAGCGATGTTACACGGGATGCTAATCTCCAAGGCCGAGGCCACACCGAAGCTAAGTGCTACGTGACTAATAGACTAGGTGACTTCATGCTTGGCCACACCAAAGTACTTCGCACAAATTCATTTGGGAGCGGTTGAGTCAACAAACGATGCCACTCTCAAAACTAACCAATTTCGTTACAACTTACCTTATCTTTATTTACTTCCTGCGCAATTTCATTCCAAAGTGGTTTTATTACAGGTACATTTTTGTATAATTTGCTCGATGGGTTCCACAAAGGCTCCCTTTTATACACAGCTGTTATTAAAACTTCCGCCATCTTGTAAAATCACTTGGTGACAATAAAATTAATCAATATTTCAATTCCCTAGGAGACTCACTAGGTGACTAATAGACACGTAGCGTTGCGCGAAGCGTCCGCGTCCAGTGTAGCTATTGCGATAGTATGCGGTGCGTTGGTTTGCTAGGATATGTCACCTAGCTCGCAGCGTAGCTCTAAGCACCAAGCGAGGTTCCTACCTGTGTGGCCGAGGTATAAGTGGACTGCGAAATTAGAATGGGACTGCGAGATTTGACAAATATATTGTACAAAGAAATGAATCATTTACAAATAACAGTTTACGCTTTCCTATGAAATAAGTGGTGTCATTATATCTACAAAGCTTTGATGAATAATTATGAAAATCCAAATTAAATATTTTACTCAATGACAGGTGTTTCGCTACACAGTGGCCTTATCAAACTGTAGATGAAGCTTAGCTCCGTAGCTTGAATTGCTATGAGAATTATTTACTTGGGTCCTGGAATGTATGTTACATAAGAAAACTGTATTAAGAGTTAATATTACTTTAGGTTGGTGCATAATTAACAACCCTTTTACCAATGCCCTTCAAATATGTCATCTAGTTTCTATTTTTTTACCAATTTATTCCTTTCTTTTTGGGTAGTAAAAATGCGTGTCGATAACCATCTTCATATTTGTCATTTCATGATTTTGTCATCCCTTCCAAAAAGAATGGACTGCATGAGATGTATATCGGGAAATACTAAGAGACAGTAAACGAAACACCTGGATTCGCAACAGACCAAAGGTAGAAGACGTTATAAAGGTGTGCAAGAAAATGAAGTGGCAATGGGCGGGACACGTAGCCAGAATGTCAGACTCCCGATGGACATCTGAAATAATCCAGTGGTACCCGAGAGGCCCAGAAAATCCCAAAGGTACGCTGGATAAATGAAACCAGGATGCATGGCAGCATCACATGGCACTAACGAGCAAAAAACTTAATTATTTGGAGTCTACTTGGGAAGACCTTCATCCAACAGTGGCATCCCCCAGGTTGACAATGATATACATAATGTAAACATTTTTGGGTATACCATACATACTGGGTGGTTGGGAATATAGACCATATATTTGAGTACATAGTCACGGAGCTAAGCTTCACCCAGTATGACAAAGCCACTGTATGGCGAAACAGCTGTCACAGTAAATTCAAAAATGATGTAGAAGTATCGAAATGTTTCATTTTGATTTTCATAATTAAAAATGGAATTCCATGAATTGAAAATCGACTGTCAACAAGTTATCACAAAGTTATATTTGTATTCATTAGAGTTGCACGTCACGCAGTAAAGCTCTGGACTTTCATGTGAAAGGTTGCCAATTCGAAACCCGTGTTTTGCTATTCCTCTCAAATGACACAGGCATTTTTTCTACCTGGTATTCAGTAGTATGAGACTTACGTCTTCGGTCATAAGTTTTCTTAGTGACTGAGTGTTTAAGTCTTTTTTACAGTTTTAATTGACCTCGGAGTTCTGGGTAACATTAATACCCGTGGCTAAACTAACTCTAGTCTTCATAGTCTGACCTTAACACTAAATACTAAATCTTTATTATTTTTTTACTGGAGTTAAATTTCGTACAAATCTGTCGTAGATTTCTTGAATAAGGTAGTCGCATCGTTTCATTACGGAACTTTTAAGTTAGGAGGGAACGAGGTCCGACTCTGTGACATTTTAATTTAAGAAATTAGTATTTAGGCCGGACTATGAATTCAGGGTCAAATATCTCAAGTCACTTACTTTTTACAGTACTCTCGCGATATTTGAATAATATTTAATTATTTTTTGATAAAAATAAATAAAATATTTAACAATAATTTATAGTGCCCGGCGGTAAGTAATACACATCGGGTTTAAGAAAGGGACTGTCGGCCATAATCAGCTAACTTCGGCTTTGTAGAGCGTCGTCTCTGTCATTCATACACGTGTACAGTCGCGATTTGTCAGTCAATCCGATTATGGCCGACAGACTCTTTCTTAAGCCCGATGGGTATTACTACTTACCGCCAGATACTGTACTTTGTTATTCAACTAATTACACTAATCCTCGCTAAATGTGTTTCTACCTCCTATCCTGAGGCTCTCCTCAGGTAGAATGATGCTGTCATTTCAATCAGTGCCTGAAGAGAGCCTCGGGATAGCAAGTAGAAACACGTGTAGCGGGGATTAATATAATTAGTGGAATAACTAAGTAATTTATTGTTAAATATTC
The DNA here is from genome assembly GCA_949825065.1 of Odontocerum albicorne. Classification (NCBI taxonomy): domain Eukaryota; kingdom Metazoa; phylum Arthropoda; class Insecta; order Trichoptera; family Odontoceridae; genus Odontocerum; species Odontocerum albicorne. Next base: position 14,388,523 of record OX463868.1, read on the forward strand.
TAATATGGATTTCCGCAAAGTTTAAACAGAAACCTTTGATTATTTTGGGTTTATTTTGTACATTTGGGAAATGAAAAACGTTATATTTTATACAATAAGTGTCTCAATTGTAAGATGTGGCTTTTTTCTTGCTGGTCACATTCTGCTCGGTTTATCACTATAGATTATATGTCCAGGCCGATGGCCCGTTGGAATGTGACACTTGATACGTTATTTAGTTGTTTTTCTCACACTCTAATTGGTCATCGAATACGCTGGGCTTTTTAGGTAAGCAAATTTAGTTAGCGTTTTAATTATAAACAATTCCCTATATGAGAGATCTGTATACATGGTATAGTCATTTTGAATAAAACTAAAATTAATAAATATATAAATTTATATAAAACAAACAGCTTTATTATTTTTTTACTTCATTTCCTCTTCAACGATGATGGAAGGCGTGTAGTGATAGGAAACAAAGTCAATGGGGCACTAATCCATATATACTCGAACCGGACAGTATCAAAATGTGCTGAGATGATAATTCACAGGAGTATTTTGATGGTAGTGAAACGTGGACATAGAAAAAGACTTGAGAGGAGCACTCCATCTATACTTCTCGATGCACATATTTCTAAATGCGTGCATCGAGAAGAATAGATGGAGTGACAATGTATGACAGAATACGGAATGAAGTGATAAGGGACGAATGTGAACTTAACACTGATGTACATGTATGTGTTAAGCACGATGAAGAGTACGTCGAGATGGTTTGGGCGTGTGGAACTAATGAATAAAGAGCAAATGTGAGAGGAAGCCCGTGGAAAGTATGGTTGGTTCAAGTGAATATTCTGAAAGAAGGAAATTTACAGTCAGAGAAGTTATATGGATGTGCAAGAGGCTAAGGACGCGCATCAAGAAAGGAAAGTCTAGCACTCTGCCTACCTCGATAGGGTAATTGCATTATGGTATGTATGTACACATATTACAATTACATTACAACACGATTACTGAAGCTTATTTTGGACGATATTAAATAAAACAGATGTCTAAAAAGCTTGTGATATGATTTGTGGAGCTCGGCAGTCAGTCGAAGGGCTATTCATTATTAAGTGTCAGACAATTGCCTCAGATCTAAAAGATGGCGAATAGAACAGATAGAGTACAGCTGAAGGGTGGAGAGAGTGTTAATTGGAGTTCTGCGGTAGCTGGTACAGGGGTCAACAATTAGGATGACTACACAGATGAAGGTAAGTATTGTAGATTGCGATGGAGATTACAGAAATACGAGTTCATCAAATACAGGCGGCCCTCGACTTTCGCACATTTTAAAAAATTCAATTTTTTAAAGATTTTTGTCGATAATGCAAAAATAGTTCGCTTCCATGCAGTCACTCCCACTTTTTTGGAAGAACTATAATATATGGAACGCAATACACAATATTGGAGACTCGTGGGCTGAAATAAAAGAGTCAACAATGAAAGGTTCCTGGAAACAATTATGCCCACAGACGACGAGTGGTTTTATCAATTCTGAAGAAACTCCGGAAACTATCGCAGATGATATAGTCAGCCTAATGAATGAACTAAACTTGGACGTCAACAACGGAGATGTTAATGAGTTGATTGAATCTCACTCAGTACCTCTGTCAAAGGAATACTTAATTGAGCGACAAGAGTTAAATGGAATACACAATGGAAGTGAGGAAGAAGAAGCTGATAAAATCGTCAAGACTTTGATAATCAAAAATATTAATGAGGCCTTCGTGCATCTTGACTAATTTGTGACTATCATGGAAGAATGTGATGGAAGACCAATGGAGAACGTATATCTCGAGTACGTAGGGCGATTGAGAAAGACACAGCGTGTTATAAAAAGGTGGTATTCAACCTAACTCTTGACAAGTTTATAAAGAAAATAGCTGAAAGCACTTAAACACGCCTCGTTAACTTAATTATGTATATGGATAAATAAATATTTTAAAATACAATTTTTGATGTTTTTTTACATCCCTCTACTTTCGAACATTCGCACACATTTTCAGAAACCAATTATGTGCGAAAATCGAGGGCCGCCTGTAAACCATTTTATTTATTTTCACTCTTTTGTGTAAATGGATGTGGCTAACGGGAGTAACTCCGACCTGCTTTGCCATTATAAGCACAGGCTCCCGGAGCATCACCTGTTGCCTGACTAGTCCACCTGCAGTATTGGCTGGGAGGACCGAGGTCGGAGTGAATGTGATGGAATACAAGTAGCCTGCACGGGTGGATATGTACTTGCTAAATAATTAGTTGTAAGAATTGTTATCTAGTTATAATTAAGTATGTAGGTATTAACCATTTTTAAGAAATTAAATATTCATTTAATAAACACTTCATTGTAAAAAAAAGTAGCGGGCTTATTGCGAGGCGGCAATCTCTTCTAACCAACCAGACAAACAAAAAATATACAAATAATTATTTGTCTTGATGAAATTTATGAACATGTTCACAATAAATGTAAAAGTGAGATATGAAAGGAAAAGGGAGGGTTGGTGGAGAGGGGAAAAAAACAGAAATGAAACACGTTATATTAGACAAGAAATTAGGAGATTTTTCAGTTGCTTCTTAAAGCATGCCAAGGATGGAGCGAGTCTAACATAGGTTTGTAACTGGTTCCAGAGTCTCACTGCACGGACAGTAAAGGATGACGTAAAAAAGAAGATCGGTGAACTGGGAAGGCCAATAAACAATCTCTGTTTGAGCGTAGTGGAAGTTCATGATGGGAAAGACGCTGAAAAACTTCAGCGAGATAAGAGGGGACGGCGGGACATTTAAAGATATTATACAATAGAGATAGTATGTGAACTTGGCATTTATTTCTCACGTTCAACCAGTTAAGCGTCTTCTGGTACGATTTGATGTGATCGTACTTTCTCAGGTTGAAAGTAAATCTTGGACAAACATTTTGAAGACGCTCTAATATGTTCGGCTGTTTATTAAGATTATAAAAAATGCCACGTAGGAAATTAAAATGAAGTTAGCTTATAGTTATATACATTAGATTAGCTCTTAAGTAATAAATTTGTATACAGGTATAACCTTTAGCTAATGTTTACATTATAGATGGCTTTATTGATAAAAAGTAAATAAAATATGGCACATATGGAGGGCTTATTGCTGTACACCAATTACTTCCAACTTACCAGCCAAATCAATCATAACTTTGGAAAGCGAAGATGTAAATTAAAGTGCAGTTATGCCATCAGACTTGAAGGTTTAGTATTTGGAAGATATGAACAGTTTGAAAATCTTTCCAGATCATCTGTCCTGTAGCAAAATATTTTTCAACAATTATGTGGTATTGAAAAATGCAATTATGAATAATTCAGTCGATTCAAAATAATTTTGAGTGTATTTTTATAACTTTTTATTTTGAAATAAAACAGTTTTTTTTAATACAATATTTTTCCCATGCGCAGTATCATGAAATATTTTTCATAGTCCCGCGAATCTCATTATAATGGGATTTGATCTGTAATATTTATTTTTCCTTTTGATTCAATCCCTACCTCGCCCAGATTAAAACCAATTCACTTAACATGTTTTTCTAGTCGTGTGATTTTACTACGACTAATTAATCTTTGCAAAGCGAGGTATGTTTATATATTTAGACAATTGATTATGTTATTTAGACAATTTATTATAAAACATACAAATGGCGAGTTTACTACCATACGGCAATCTCTTCCAGCCAACTAGACAAGAGTTACGCAGGTAAGTAGCTCAAGTTGCTGGTAGAAAGTTAACAACACAACATATTTACAGAAATCAAACAATAAAAATAATTAGAATCTATAAAATACACATTTATTAGTTATTGCATACTAGCACACACATATCATCTCTCCGTGTCCCTTGTGGGGTAGGCAGAGAAAACAGATCTATTGTACAAAACCATTCTACCCACGCACACAACTTTGGCCTCCTTCGAATCCATATTGTATTAGGGGGACCGGAAAAAAAACAAAATTTTGGGATGTACCCTTTTACAGTAAGTTTGTCTCGAGACACGGTTCAGGAAACACATATTTTTTTGTTACAGTTGTGAATTTGTTTTTGTTTTGAATTATTTTTTACCGTAATTTATAAACAATGTCAAGGCCAACAATCGATAACGAACATTTACGTCATTGCAAGCTGTTTTTATTCGGCCAGGGAATGGAGGCAAACAAAGTCAGGAAAAAAATTACACATACATACAGTTAAATTTTTTTTTTAAATGGTTGTATGAACCTCAGAGACGTTCCTAGAACGGGAAGGCCCCATAAATTAAATGATGATGTGCTGACGTCATTAGTGGAATCAGATCCTCGTCAAACAATCGGGGAATCGACTAAGCTCGGTTGTCCATGGTCAACGGTTCAGGAGCCCGTTCATCGTATGGGTAAAATAAATAAACAAGGAATTTGGCTTCCCAATGAATTGTAGCTAATCGCACTAGAGCAGCGAAGAACTATCTATGCACCTCTCTTCTCCAGGTATGAAAATGACTCATTTTTATGGCGAATTGTGACGCTGTGAAAAGTGGGTGCTGTACAATAATCTTATGCGAAAAAACTATGTCTTTCTTTGGGTCAGGTACCTATTTCTACCCCTGAACCATCACTAACAATGAAAAAGGTCCTCTGTGCATGGTGGGATATCACCGGTGTAATACATGTTGAATGGATTGAACCTGGTCGGACAACCGCAGCAGTAGTATACTGTCAATAATTCGAGCAAATGAAACAAGAACTCGTAAAAATACTGTTTGACAAAAATAAAAAAAGAATACATAAAAAAGATAACATTTGGTCTCATTCTGCAAAATTGACACAATATAAATAATTTTAACATACTGACCAGATAACAGGGCCCATCAACTTGCTCCAGTTTCTCAGAGTTAACCCATACATCGCGCACACTTTCTACCACACTTCTTTCTATCCTACTTTGATTTTGCTACATTCATTTCCAAACCTTTCACTAGACATCTCTCAAATAGCTCACTTATCACATCCCTTAAATCTCCTCCATTCCCAGCAAACATAACCATATCATCTGGATACAGAAGTCCACATACATTTACTTCCCTCATTCTTACATCTCTCCCAGCATCTTTTAGATCGTGGACACATGAATTTATATACAAATAAAACAATCAAGGTGACATCACACATCCTTGCTTTACCCCTTTCGTAATTTTATACTACACATTCATCCCTAAGCACTTTGTTCCTTACTCTGTCAAACATTACCACCCGTGTTTTCTTCACAGTGTACATATTTCTGCAACATTTATTTGGCATCTTCCAGTCTTTCCATGCCCACGTTTCACTACTTACACATAAAAGTTTGTCATAAAATACAGTTGTGAACTATCATCTTAGCGGATCTTGATACTGCCAAGTTCTACGACCTAATAGTTTTTCAAGCTCCCAGGAACGGCCGGATATGTGGAAATTTAAACAGAAATGAAACTTGTGGGATGAATCGACGAGAGGGAACTGTGAGCACGGCAGTCATTTGGGTGATTGGCGGGCGCACTTTTTATAATGTGAGGATTGTTAAAAGTTTAAAGCACACATATTCTATCCTATGTGGGTGCGCAAATGTCTTCTTAAATGTCCTGCTTGAGTACATGAATATCCACACTCTTTGCATACATAAGGCTTCTCTCCTGTGTGGATACGCAAATGTTTTTTCAAAGTTCCTGCATGAGCACTTGAATATCCACACTCTTTGCATACATAAGGCTTCTCTCCTGTGTGGATACGCAAATGTTTTTTCAAAGTTCCTGCATGAGCACTTGAATATCCAAACTCTTTGCATACATAAGGCTTCTCTCCTGTGTGGATACGCAAATGTCTTTTTAAATCTCCTGCTTGAGTACATGAATATCCACACTCTTTGCATACGTAAGGCTTTTCTCCTGTGTGGATATGCAAATGTCTTTTTAAATGTCCTGCTTGAGTACATGAATATCCACACTCTTTGCATACATAAGGCTTCTCTCCTGTGTGGATACGCAAATGTGTTTTCAAAGCTCCTGCATGAGCACATGAATATCCACACTCTTTGCATACATAAGGCTTCTCTCCTGTGTGGATACGCAAATGTATTTGTAAATTTTCTGCTTGAGCACATGAATATCCACACTCTTTGCATACATAAGGCTTCTCTCCTGTGTGGGTACGCAAATGTCTTTTTAAATGTCCTGCTTGAGTACATGAATATCCACACTCTTTGCATACATAAGGCTTCTCTCCTGTATGGATGCGCAAATGTTTTCTTAAATTTCCTGCTCTGGCACATGAATATCCACACTCTTCGCACATGTAAGGCTTCTCTTTTTTATCACCTAAGGTTACGTCTTTTGATGTTGCATTTGAAGACTCAGCCGAGGAATTATTTTTATTACCACCACTAAAGCCATCATCAGTCTCATTGAACAAATTTCGTATCGAAGATACTCCCTCATCCGTGCTATTCTCAAACAATTTATTTTCTACCGCACTGTCGGAATTCTTCTGAATGGGTTTTTCTTCACCGTTAACAGTGCACAATTTCAAGTGATCGAGTGCACTCACTGGTGAGCGGAATGACATGTCGCACTTTTCACATGTGTATAGGAGCATCTCACCTGCAATAGAAAAACTCATTTTGACTTTTGTACTATTCAAGTATATTTATCACAGCAAAGAAAAATAAACATCTATGTAGCCTAGTTCCAGCCTGGGGGCTCTCTGTTCTGACCTGAGGGCTGCGGGTTTCATTGCTGTTGGAACTACAATTTTTTAATAAAGATTTTATAAGAAAAAAAAAATTATAAAATCCAATTACAAAAGTTCAACAGAATCGAAAATATGGAGAAAAAAAATGTAGCGAAAAAGTTTAACATAATCACATCCCAAAATACATTATGGTATCCTAAATTCTCCAATGGATCAAAAGTATATGTTGAAAACATCAAAAGGTCGAAAGAGCACTCCAAGAAGTAATGTTACGCGCTTTGTCCTTCATTGCATGCTCAATGCTGAGTGTCCCGGTCCTCTGTTATGTCTGGAACTTGGTGCATCCCTCCCTAGGCTGGTCCTGGGGCATGAAGAATACAGCGCTTCAAGAGGGTCCTGTCAACTCCTCAATTTGATCTGTCCATCCCATAGGACATCTCCCTCTTGCCCCGTCAGCACAGACTTCTCCAGACTCGTTAATCCTTAATGATACAGGATGCTAGAATTATTTTCCTGAATTTATGTTTCCAAATAAAAAATGTGTTTTGTGGCCAAGTCCTGTTTGCGTATATACATTCAATTAAATGTGTTCAAGGTTTTTGAAATTCAGGTCGAAACTGGAGTGTCACAATTATAAACTGTGTTGAAATAATTAGCAAATAGATTTACAATATTCTTGACATCTTCATTTTCAAGCAGACAACAAGACAAGTCTAAGTGATTGCTTGTCTGATTAACGAATTTCTAGTCTCCAGTCTGATCTTTTGATAAGTAAATTGTAGGAGAGATGGGAAGAGAAAGATCTGAGAATGAGTGGTGCAACATTCAAAGTAATGGGGATAGAACATTGCGAAAGGAAAAGTAAATGAGATATATGAAATGGGTGAATAATGAAACTTGAGGAATTCTGCTATTTGGGTAGTATTTTCTCAGATGATGGAAGAGTTAAGAGGGATATCCGAGGGCTTGTGTTGTTAGGAAACAAAGTCAATGGGATACTAAAACATATATAATACCGTATATTCAAACTGGAAAGTATTAAAATCTGAAAAGTTGACAGTTCAGAACAGTATTTTCCTATCAACTGTGAAACGTGGACGGGGAAAAAGACTAAAAGGCACTAAATAAATGTTGCAGAAATGTGTGCACTTGGAAGAATACACGGAGTGACAATGTATGACAGAATATGAAATGAAGTGATCAGGGATGAGAGTGAGCTTAAGGTTGATGTGTTCAGTAAGATGAACAAGAGAACTTTAAGATGATTCGGGCATGTGAAAAGAATAAATGAACAGATATACAGTGCAAATATGAGTAGAAGGCGTGGTAGAGGAAGACCAAGGAATGTATGGTTGGATCGTGTGCGTGATATGTAGAAAGAAGGAAGAGGCTAAGGAAGTGTGTCAAGACAGGAAAGTATGGCACTCTGTCCTCTCTACGTGCGGTGATATTTATATTGCTGCTTATTTATTTTCATTTTTTGTATTGCAGTTTGTATGTGTGGATATTATTTTATAATTGTGATTATATTTTGATAAAATTTGGACTCGTCGAGGCTTTTGTCTTCTTTTTGCTGACAGTTAATGTGAGGTGGTATTTGTGGGTTTACGTTTTTATTTTTTTTGCTATTCAATAGTTTTCTATTTTTTTTCTTAATCTACATATCAAAGGGTGTGGGCTGAAAAATATCTGATATCCTTGCGGTTGGGCTCGCCCTATATTGACGGGGTGTATCTCGACCGGGGAGACGTTATTAAGTAAATGTAAAGAGTTGTATTAGAAGATGTATGGATGTAGGAACAGGGAAAGTATATGTATCACGATAGGAAAGTCGGTGTGATGGTATGTACGGGTATGTATAAACAATCGATTGATGAACTTTTTTCACTCATTTTTTAAAGTTATTTGATTAATACAGAAGTAATGAATAGCGTAAAGTGAGGAATATAAACTGCCAATAAAAAGGTAGCAAAAAGCAACTGACCGTCTATCGGCCAGGGCACAGAGTACTGCTCCACGAGTATGCCCAGCTGCTTGGCGTACTGGGGCCCGTACCACACCAGCAGCTCCGTGCGCCCCGGAATGTTCCTCACCGTCCTGTAGTAGATCTGCCCCCTGTACTGGAAGGCCTGCAGATTCTGCTCTCTCACGTTCCTCGCGCAGTTCACGTATCGCATCCAGTTGGACTCTGCCGGATCTGCCGCGTCCACGAACCTTCTCCCTCTGTCCTTGGTGTACACCTGTTGACAGTATGACAACAGGAGTAATGCAACACGACAATGAGATAGAGTTTGTAAAAAGACTCGAGTGGAAATGGGCTGGGCACATCACCCGAGCAACGGACCATCGTTAGACGTATGAAGTAATCCAGTGGTACCCAATAGGAAGAACTAGGCCTGTAAGAAGACCGAAGGCACGCTGGGGGAGGCGAGATACGTAAGCAAGCGACAATTACGTGGCAGCAATGCGCGCAAAGGACAGGATTTCTGGGAAACAACTTGGAGAGGCCTATATCCTGCAGTGGATGAATGTAGGCTGATGATGATGATGATATAATACTTAACAATCTATCGATTCATTAGATTTATGGCTATTTGGGTGTTTCTGAAGAATATTCCATTGTTTATTGTATAATTTCTAGTCTACTTCTTGATTGGTTCTAGTCTACAGTATGTAGAGTGATTTTCATCATTTTAACAAGTAAAATTTAGCTATTGCAACACTTATTAATTCTTGTTATATGTTGCTATCGCATATGTTGCTATCACATATCGGAATAACTACAAAGGTTTCTTTGTAGTTCATTTCTGCGGTTTTCTTACAAAATATGTTTTTCCAAAGATATACAGATGCTGGGAAGTTCCTGATGTAACGGATGCAGCCCCTACATTCCTGGCTTTACACTCAACCTATAAATGGTGTTTTGTTTAGTCAAACACTGTTTCTTCCACTTAATATAACGGTATAACCCTATCGGTTTCAAGGTGCACACCTCATCATCAGGGGAACACAAACAAGACTGAATTATGTTCAAACTGGTACCAACATACACACGCATCTAATGGTAAAAATTCAGGTTGGGATCGTGGGTGGAGTGAGACAGGAGATAACTTTAGCAAGCAGCGGTGAGATCTTGGGAATGTATATATTTCTCAATACACTGACTTAGATATTTCTAGGCTCTCTAATCTGTCCAATATATTTCCGTTATTATTGATACACGAGAATTTGGCACTTTCGATAGAAAATGTGTGATTTTCTCAGTGACAATGATTAGCCATTTTGGAATAAATTATTCTGAGTTGACAATATGCCACCGATTCTTTGGGCACATTGCTCGTGGCCAAGGAGACAGTTTGGAGAGGTTTGTGGTGGACTGGAGGCGTGGAAGGACGACACACAAGAGGAAGAATCCCAACGCGTTGGACTGACCAAGTGAGAGCCGCAACTGGACTACCCTTAACAGCTGCCCTTGGAGCCGCGGAGTGCAGGGATGGATGGAGAGGAGTGGCAGAGGCTATCATGGGAGTCACGGGCTACACGACAGGATGGATTATTATGTAAATCTAAGTTACCGAGCACTGTTGAATTTAGTATACAGTTATTCATTATATACAGTAAAGGCTCGACATAACGGATTGATTTGGGCAAAGTGGTGTCTGTTATATACTCATAATATAGGTTTTCTGAATGCGTCATTCAACCGACATTTATCAATCGAAATTAGTTAGTGTACCTGTTTGAATTTCTGTTTTGAATTTTGTGTTGTGTTCATATGATTTGCTGATTGGTGTTTGCAGTTACATCACATATTAACGCTATTTCTTTTATTTTATATATATTTTTTTTTAAATCCGATACAGTTTGCTTTTTTATGCCATATTGTTCACATATATACGAGGTACGGACACTCCCGACACCAACTTTTGTATGATTTCAAATTTTTTTATTTAACGTTAAAGAACGTCAGTTTATCCATATTTTAAGGGGCACAGATTACAACGTTGTATTATATTTAGCAACAAAATATTATGTGCTATATATAAAGACAAAATATCAATTGCATGTTTTAAAATGGAACATCGGCTGCACGCGTTAAGACTGTGCATGTTTCCTATACACCGGCTGCAGCAAGTCACGCCACGCGATAACATAACAAATCACCGCGCGCGGTGCGATGCTGCGTGATCACGTGCTAATCATGAGCTGAACATTGTTTACGATTAGTTAAATTAACAGGGTGTTCATTTTCACATGACATACGGACTGGAAATTTTGTGTGTTAAATCTGAAGTCCGTTAAATCGAGGTTTGCAAAGTCGAGGATTTACTGTACTCGCATATAAATTTGTCCTTACCTACCTTATTACATGTATAATTCTCTATGCAAGATTTAAGTTTTGTATAACGTAAAGGGCACATATTTTGACTTCCCCGAGCGCTAAAACACCTAGTTACCCCCCTATCCCTAGCGCCCCAAGGTAAATGCCTAGGTTTGCCTGTTAGCGAATGTAGCTTTGTCAGGGACAGACTTATAAGTAAAGCGGGCCCCTTCACAGTGTATAGTGTAGCTCACCCGCCAGACATAATAGCTGCGTGGGTCTGCTTTTGAGGTGAAACGGCCAGTGTAAGGACCAAAGCGCACTCCCTGTGGGAGCCCCTCGGGACCAGTCCATACTCCCAGCCCCGCCCCCGGAATACCCGAGGAGGCCACCTTCACGTAGGGAGGAGCGGAACTCAGGCTTAGGGGCTGTCCTTCCACTTTCTCCTGGAAATTAATAATAAATAAATGACATTTGTCTGGACAGAGAAATATTGACGCATATATATCCTTACTCGGAATTAGTCGTACAACCCCCCATTTGCGAGTGTAGGGATGTGAACTTGTATCCCCAGCAAGATGGTGCATTTCCCCACTACACTGATGTGAGGATCTTCCTCGATGGAAACTCACTAAACAGATGGACTGTACGTAGAGGTAGCGTTGAATACCTCCCGCGCTCCCGAGACCTCACTCTAATAGATTTTTTGCACCCATTGAAAGAGAATGCGCCCAAATACCAAAACAAATTTTTGATGTTTACGATTCCACGCTATCAGCAGTGCATGGACCAGAAGGCCCATCAATTTGAGCACTCGTGATAGGGAAATAATCTATATCTGTTTTCTTTGATTTCAAGTTTTTATCTAAGACGTCAAAATCTCCATCATTAATGGATTCATGCATATTATCATTATCTAGGATATTGTCAATGTTAGAAATCAGGAGATTTACATTTAAAGGTTGAATTGTTTACAACAAATATTAGCTAGACGACAGTACAGTATCGTATTATGTCCTTTTTTGGAAGAGGTATTGATCATTTGAAAACACGGGACCGGGACTCGACACAAATCTAGTTTATCACATTGAAATGTGGGATCGGGATAGAAAGCATTGATTGATAATGATTTCATAGCCATTTAAAGTGTGTATGTCCGTGCTAGAAACTAGGAATCAGGAGACTATCATTTAAAGGTTGAATTATACAAAAATATTTACTAGATGCCGGTAATGTCTTTTTTTAGAGCACGAATTGATCACATGAAAATACGGGACCAGGACTCATGGAAATTCCCAACGACTAGTTAATCAAAACTCAACGACTAGTTAATCAAAACTCAACGACCAGTTTATCTAAACTCAACGACTAGTTTATCAAAACTTAACAGCACGTTTATCAAAATTCAATGACTAGTTTATCAAAACTCAACGACTAGTTCATCATAACTCAACGACAAGTTAATCAAAACAACTAGTTCATCATATTAAAACGCGGGTTTGGGATACAAAGCTTTAATAAATACTGAATTTATAATAATTCAAAGCGTTAATCATATATATATATATATATATATATATATATATATATATATATATATATATATATATATATATATATATATATATATATATATATATATATATATATATATATATATATATATATATATATATATATATATATATATATATATATATATATATATATATATATATATATATATATATATATATATATATATATATATATATATTTTTTGGGACCCTTCCATGAGTACCGATCCTTCCATGCAGGGCGGACAGCACAGGTACAGAGGGACAGCCTGCCGATAGGACGGGCCATGACTTACCTTATTATCCGGTATCACCACAAGAGGCAAATGCTCGGGACAGTACTTGAGATATCTCTTCTCGCAGAGATCACACCCTGCGGGCAGAGAGTGCAGTCTCTTTAGAATAATAAGAGCGTCTAAAACTAAAATCAATAGAATTGGGAGGGTACAGAAACTAACTAACGAGGTTATATTGAAAAATCTATCGAGTGGGCCACATTTCCAGATATTTACATTACTTGATTTATACACACTGTTAACAAATTGTTCTGTAGAATCAAGTTGTTCATTATTGAAACTATTAAAAACAAATTTTAAGATCCACACTAGAACAAAACAGACCATGCTAAATACATTACCCATATTATTGATAGAATCAAACAGAACAGTATATATGGACTTCAATGACATCGTGGATGCATTTGCGGAGAAGAAAGCAAGACATAAACTGTAGTGGTTTCTTGTATGGTGTGAAATACAGTATCATTCGCAAAGGAAAGGTTAAACAATGCTTTAGGAGTGTTGGAGGGGTGTATGGTAAGTTGCTAAATGTCTAGGGGTGCCATCTATGCAAATGCAGTACTGCTCTTTTTATTTTTTGGATGCCACGGGGATTCGAATCCAAAATCTCTAGACAGATAAAAAAACATCTTAGCAACGAGCCGTGGTTGTTGTCACTATTGACAATAATCTCATCATATGAAGTTATTAAATATTATTTAACCCTTTGACGACCGCCATGTTAAAACTGAAACTGACCACTCAAACCGTCATGTTTCTGTCTATTTCTCTGGTCAAATGCCATCGTGCTTTAAACATTTAATAAGAAATCACACGGGAGTCTGACTTGAGATAAATAGAGACAAGACTTACTTACTCAACAATAATAAGCTGAATTCATATCTTTATATGAGATTCAAAACAATATTTTGATTAACTTGTCTGGAGGCAGGCAAAAATGTAGGCTCCTATCATAGCCTCCGTTCCCACACACACTCTGCTTTCAGGCCTTTGCTTTAGCCTTACATACTATACATTTTCTGGTAACATACTCTTTCCCACCAGCATTGCCATGGATCTTATATGGAAAGTGGGAGTTTCTTCCTTGCAGCCTGAGAGGAGTGTCGGAGGTCCCTGCCCTATTCCCCAGCTGCCGAGTGTGGGATCCTGGACAGCGACCTCTTCAGATTCCCCACAATCTGACTCGCCTAATACATTATATAACTCGTTTTCATTTCATTTTTTCAGTTCAAGAAATTGTATGAGCGCCATTTATCGGTGTAATTTTGAATATGGAGTAAATAAATGGATCTTTGTATTACAAATTTCTATATTTATTTGTTTGAATCCTCGCTAAACTAAACATTTACCATTAAGCTTTAGTGTTTTTTCGGTAGATGTCAAAGTAAGTCAGAAAAAAATATACATTATGACATTATCATAGCCTGAGAATTTCTCGAACACGGTAAGGAATGCATGATTGTTTTGCTCGAGTAATTCTCGGGCTTGGTTGATAATGGGATAATAAAAAAACCTTTCGTAAAATATAACACAAACCAAAAAAAATATAAGTGAAGAAAGATTAACAAAGACAATATACAGTGAAAATGTGAGAGGAGAAGGGAGTGAACGAAGACCAAGGGAAGTATAGTTGGATCAAGGGAATTAAAATATATATTAAAAGTTAAAAGAACTCACAGGGGTTGGAAATGTCACGATAAACAGTATGGTGTTGTTTCATCTCTGCCTATCCTGACAGAGAAACAGCGTGATGGTATATATGTATGTAAAGAATCTGGAGAGTTATCTAACTAGAGGTGAGAAATGATATGTCAAATGGGTCTCATTAGTGGCTAAACGTGAACTCAAATGGGTCTCGTTAGTGGCTAAACGTGAACTCACATATGTAAGCATCATCCTCAGGTTCGGAAAGTTCCATGTAGTTGATACGCTTCCTCCTTCTCCTGAGCTGCCTGCATTTCTTGTAGACTGGAAGGAAAGTCAATAGTCAGTGAGCGGAGGACATATGGCCATTACTCAACACACGATGGCAAAGTACATTTTGAAATGGATCGAGAATGGAGAGATTGGAACGAGGGAGACAATGTAACGGGCAACCGACCGACAATTCTAAATCGAGAATCTGCTTAGATATATTTCCAATGGAGATGTTCCTTTTATACAGTAAAAGAACGATAATTTATATTTTTCGCTATTTTCTTTACCGCGAATTCCAAAAACAATGTATTTCATAATTCACAATTATTTTAGCTAAAAATCATTTATCATTTCTAATAATTGGAAATTATCCTTGCAAATGCAAATCCCTGATCCACGCAGTAGCCGGCCCTGACTGCGGGATTATCGGTGTATTACACACTGGCGAGAGACTTTTATTCTCGGGGCTCCCTCTATGACATATCCAAAGATTCAGCATCGAAATATCTCAATATTATTATCGTAGGTATGCAGTTTAAATGTTCTTTTCATATCAATTATTGTGTATTTTTATTTATTTTTTATTTCACCTTTAATAATAATTACACAACTGTGAACGTTAATTTATCAAAAACTTTGAATCATAGATTACAATATTGTAATCAAGTGCGCGACCAAATAAAAACCAGAGACATAATCATATTTACGCTACGCGTACAAACATAAATAAATTAATTTTTATAAACAAGTGACCATGTCAAATGACACGAGTGACAATCATAGTTTTTTTTATTAATACGCATTGGCTGCCCGTAAAAAAAAACACGTGTCTTTTTTATTTCTTCTACCATTAAATATGTTATTATGCCTCAATATTGCAGAAATATGTCGACAAAACTTTACTTGACTTACATCATTTTTACAGTATGAAAAAATTACCGGGATGTTTGCAGCTGTTGGTAGGTAAATGCTGCGCAAATTCAAATCGTGTATTTTGTCATTCAAAATTTTTCATTAAATTTGCTCCCCTGAATTTCAAATTAACATAACAATATTTTACATAGTTAGATTACAGACAAATTGTAAAAACTTAAGTAAAAAACCAAACTGAAACCCTTTCCTAATTAAATGGGTACTAAAGGTTATTTAAGGCGTAACCTCGCGGAATTTAGAAAGCACTTGAAGACAACACTTTTTGGGAGGTCTTATCAAAATTGATGATGGTTAAAAGAATAGATATGACCGAAGTCATGGTATCATTATGCCATCGAACACTATACTTGAGAAAATGTAGGATGGTCCCTGTGACATTTGAAATGTCATGTCTCGAAGGGATGGGGTAAAATCGTTTTTTATAAATTGAAAAATCGTTTTTCTCTAAACTGACGTTTTAATTCCTAATTTTCATTATACTGACTTTCTAATGTATTGTATGATTTGTATCTATCTTTAAATAGGCCAAGATCCACTATGAATGAATACAAATTACGAACATTTCATTTTAGGTACCAAAAAATTGAAAATCCAATTATCGTATACCCCATCCCTAGCCAATGCGGACTAACGTAGTGACTTTTGACTAACGTCACCAAATATTATTTGATTTTAACAAACTGCCATATTTTTGCTAATTTGTAACAAGATGTATTAATTCGTCATTATTGTTAGTTTTATGTAATGTATTTACCTAAATAACTCGCTATTTATTAGAATCGAGGCTTATATTAAAGTTGATAAAATAATTAAAATGACTGAACGTCGTTACAAGGTTGTATTGGGGCAAATTTGTGAACATTCACAGGGACCATGCTACATTTTCTCAAGTATAGGCGGAAAAAGTGCCTGTGTGGTTCGAGGAGTAGCACAACGCGGGCTTCGAACCGACGACCTTCCACACGGAGGTCCAGTGTGTTACCGCACGGCCATGAACCTCTTGTATTTTATTGTATTACACTTTCATTGTATCCAGTACAGCCTGGTGGGTTTATTGCCATGTGGAAATATCTTCCAATCAACCAGAAAGATGTAAAAGAGTCCTTTAAATTAATCTGGGTTCCAATGGGAATTGAACCCGTAAAGTCCGGGTTGGGATATAAGCGTCTTACCAACTAGGTCATGGAGGACGTCGTATATAAATACTACACTACACCTAAAGACGAATGTGTTATTATCACATCACAGAAGATCTACAAAGGTTTCTTTGTAGTTTATCTTCCTTTTGTAAGTTTTCTGCGGTTTTCTTACCAAATATGATTTATTGAACATATCCAGATGCGGTGAAATACCTTATCTATTGGCAACATCAACTTTTTTCCTATCCTTTATATTTATTTTGAAATATTTTGAATCTGTCAATAATAGCTTTATCCCGAGTTAGAGCCCCCTCGAGGAGAGTCTCTCTATAACATTGTGTCGGTTGCTAAAGACAGGGTTAACGTAAAGGTAAAGATGAAGGAAGAGCGGAATGGAGTGTTAGGACGTGGATGCACTCACTCAACTCGGAGTCCGACTCGGAGTCACTGAGAAGAGCTCGAGCCTTGTCCACGATGAGTTGGGACTTCTCCAGGTTCTTCTTGCTTCTGTCACCAGATAAACAAACATTAAAATATTAATTTATTATAGGGCACGGAGAAAGACCAAAATTAGCAGAATTAACACTGTAGATGGAGTGATAATGTATGACAGAATAAGAAATGAAGTGATTAGGGATGAATGTGAACTGAGAAGCATATTCTGCGATGATAATCTAAACTTGACACTTCGACAACAGTTAGTCAAATGCTACGTTTGATCACTGTTATTGCATGGAGTGGAATCATGGACCCTCAAAGTTGGTAGTATGAACCGACTGGAAGCATTCGAAATGTGGATACACCGGAGAATGTTACAGATACCCTGGACGGATATGGTCAGCAACACGAGGGTTCTTCAAAGAGCCAAAGTTGATCGAGAGTTGCTGACTAATATTAAGATTCGAAAGGTGTCCTATTTGGGTCATGTACTTGGAGGAGAAAAGTACAAATTACTGCACCTGATCATCCAAGGCAAAGTAGAGAGTTGAAGAGGTGTTGGCAGGAGGCAGATCTCCTGGCTCCGCAATATACGTGATTGGACTGGTATGAGAAGCATTGGGGATCTTTTTCGGGCTGCCGGGGACAAAGATGCCTACTCTCAGGTGATATGCAACGTTGGGGGGACCTGACATGACACTGGGAAGAAGAAGAAGTGAAGTTAAGACAGTTGTGTGAGGAAGAAGAGCTGACCTAGCAACGAACCAGAATAAAGTAAAGAAAGGAAGGCACGTCAAGGTGTGGAAAAATATTAAAATGATTTATTAATTGATTTGGCATTTATATTGTAGAACTTCATTTTAAATAGAATGATTTTAAACTCAATTGACAAAAAAGTCTACGTATTAAAATTAAAATAAAGTGACAGGTCTGTATGGCTTTATAAAAGCATCGTCAAAATATAACAGGCCTGTCACTTTTATTTTTAGTTTAGTCTAACATTAGTCGGTATCTGGTTTCAGAATTTCACTGCACGGACAGTAAAGGCAGTCGTAACATAAGGAGAACGGAGAACTGGGAATGCTGACAAACAATCTTTGCTTGAGCGTAGCGCAAATTCGCTATCAAAAAGAAGCTAAATAAGAGGGGGCGGCAGGACATTTAAGGATATTATACAATCGCGACAGTAGGCGAATTTTCCGTCTGTTTCTCACATTCAATGAGTCGTGTTCTTTCTGATATGAAGGGATATGATGGTACTCTCTCAGGTTAAAGATAAACCTCAGACAAGATGCAATCAAGGTTGTCCAACTGTGTTTCTGCAATAACCAAATAACAGACATCTGCATAGTCCAAAATCAGAAACACCACAATTGTGAAAAATGTGAAAAACAGACGGAAAAATCACGTAATATCACTATGGTATAGTCAAATTTTAGTTTTTGATGCCCAAGTCAACGGGGCACTAAAACCGGACAGCATCAAATCTGCTGAGATGATAGTCCACAACGGTATTATGGTGCCAACTTTGATGTACGGGAGTGAAACGTGGACCTGGAAAAAGTTGAAATGGTGATTTCGGATGAATAAATGGAGTGACAATGTATGGCAGAATACGGAATGAAGTTATTAGGGATGATTGTGAACTGAAGGCTGATGTGATGAAGAGCACGCTGAGACGGTTAGGGCACGTGGAACAAATGAATAAAACAAAACAGATATACTACAGTGTAAATTTAAGTAGAAGGCGTGTAAGAGGAAGACGAAGCAAAGTATGGTTGGATCAAGTAAATGATATTCTGAAATAAGGAAATGTAGTCAGAGAAATCGTAGAAGTTGTATAGATGTAGAAGAGATTAAGGATGTATGTTGAGATAGGAACGTTTGGTGCTCTGCCTTCTCTGCGTACCCCGACAGGGAGATGGCACGATGGTATGTATGTATTAAAAAGAAAACAGATCTCACTCGTCAATCTCAAGCTGCGAGAAGCCTCGGAAACATTCTTCCACGTCTCGGTCCATCTGGAAACAAAAAACATTTCAGTTACAAGTGGCCATACACTGTGTAGAATCCTGAATTCTACTCTATCTTACTACAACATACACTGTGTAGAATCCTGAATTCTACTCTATCTTACTACAACATACACTGTGTAGAATCCTGAATTCTACTCCATCCTACTACATCATTTAACTTCCATTCTCTGTATTTATATTTTCTCGCAATTTCGAAAATGAGCCGTTTCATTCAATAAATTATACTCGTATATAAATTTGGAAATCCTATGAGGAGGGGGGCGATCGCCCCTCTGGAACTAGTTACAAACCAATGTTAGACTCGCTCCGTCCTTGGCACGCTTTAAGAAGCGACTGAAAAAACTCTTAATTTCTAGTCAGTAAAATAACATGTTTCATTCCTGAATTACCTTTCCTCTCCACCATCCCTTCCTTTCCTCTCCACCATCCCTTCCTTTCCTCTCCACCATCCCTTCCTTTCCTCTCCACCATCTCTTGCATTCCTTTTGATTTATGATATCTCACGTTTACTTTTAATATGTATGTCGTTAAAAAATTTCGTAAAGGTGATTTGAACATTTTTTGCGTCCATGCAACTTATTTTCATTTACTATTGTCTGGTTGCTTGGAAGAGATTGTCGCCTGGCAATAAGTCCGCCAGATTGTGTTTGCAATAAAAGTGTTTAATAAATTAGTAAATAAATCAAAGTTGGTACTAAAACACTATATTAGAACAATCATTTTGCCAGATTTGGATAATGTCCAGTTTGAGTGTACATGTTTCCTATCGCTACACGCCGTTCAATATCCCTCGCAACTCTTCCACCATATGAGATAATACCACCTAAATAGTAGAACTGTTCAGTTGGTACACTACTTCGTAGTTACCATAACAATAAATAAAGAATGATTGAATCTATCAATAAACATTCTACTCTCTGAATGATAAGACCGTTCAGCGTGTATCTACAGTATTGGGAAAAGACAAGAGTTTACATTTCGAAATACTGAAATGAAGTAGGTTCACTGGTTAAAGTGCATTTGATACCAGGCGGAAATTATAAATCCAGTGGAGTGGAGAGAAGATATGTTTTACAGCTGAAACAAAGTGTTACTGAGTGTGTTTCTTACCCGTTTCTTCTCCAATTTCCTCCTCATCCTCTGTTTCTGCTTCTCAAGCCTGGCGTTACCACTAGTTGGTTTAAAGCTGCTGAATGATCGTTCTGACCCACTGTTTGATGGTTTCGACCCACTGGTCGATGGTTTCGACCCACTGGTTGATGGTTTCGACCCGCTAGTTGATGGTTTCGACCCACTGGTTGATGGTTTCGAACCACTAGTTGATGGTTGCGGCTCACAAGTTGTCAGTTTGGGTTCACTTGTTGATGCTTTCATTTTGGTATTTTCCCCTGAGACACACCAAAATGTTAATTGATTTGGTATTTATATTGTGGAACTCCACTTTGAAACATAATTATTAAAAACTTAAATGTGATTATACAATAAACATAAATAAAAGTGACAGGCCTGCTTCGATTTACAAAAGCACTGTGAAACTGTACCAAATACATTGCTTATCAAGCTGTTATACAGTAGCAAAATATTTTACAATCTGTGGATTAAAGCTAACATTAGAACTTAATAGGAGCCGACCATCCTGATATGTCGGATGCCACCGTAAAGCTTTAATACTACAATACTATGTTCACCCAACTTTTCATGTAAAACAGTATGAAAGAGAACAATTAAGTTAACACATCGTATCCCGATACCTTGTTATATGATGATAAACTAGATTTGTGTCGAGTCCCGGTCCCGTGTTTTCAAATGATCAATACCTCTTCCAAAAAAGGACATAATACGATACTGTACTGTCGTCTAGCTAATATTTGTTGTAAACAATTCAACCTTTAAATGATAATCTCCTGATTTCTAACATTGACAATCCCCTAGATATGATGATGATAATATGCATGAATTGATTAATGGTGGAGATTCTGACACCGTGCCATCAATGTGCAGTGAAGTGGCAGATCTTGAATCTGGAGACCAGCTATAGTCTGCGGGACCAAATAGAATAAGGAATTTGCAGGAAATCTCGGAAAAGGTTGTCAAAAATATGTGGATATATATTCCATCAACTGACAAAAAAGGAAACCCCTGCAGAGCTTGCAAGGTGTGTGATGCACACAAGAAGAGAAGGGAGGGGAGACCCGGTACATGTGTTACGAGGGTGGTGTAGCTCTCCACAAAGGGGAATGTTGACAGAATTACTTAACTTAACTAAATCATTGAAGTATTTTAAACAGATATACAAAGTCACATTTCAATATTTTTAATATTTACTTACATACATACCACATACCAGAGAAGTAAGGCCTCAGGTAGATAAAGCTGCAGTTGTGGCGGGCTGCCTGAGAGATGTCATATGGAGGAATAAAGATACGAGAACGGATAGCAAGGTACGCATTTATAAGACCTGTGTGCGACCTATCCTCACATACGGCATCGAAGCGAGGGCGGACACTGTCAGGACAAAAAGTATGCTAAGGACAATGGAAATGAGAACTCTGCGCGCTATTGCAGGGAAGACTATGTGTGATCGTATAAGGAACACCACAATCCGAGAGGTCTGTGAGGTCCAAGATGTGGTCAGGTGGGGATGACAGCGTCGACGATACTGGTACCAACATGTACAGAGAATGAATTCCACAACGATTCGATACATAGCTCTACATGGGGTGCCGGATGAACGGCATCCACCAGGGAGACCCCCGAAACGATGGAGAGATAGCTCGAGCTCAGCATCACAGGAGGACAATCCTGCAGTAACAGACTCTTGAGTCTATAGAAAGTTTAAGAAGAAGAAGACATAAAGTATAACAATTTTATTAAATCCTTAAAATCAGAATTCCTCAAAAACAATCCGGGCACTGGAATATGTTGTAATTTTAATCGGGTATCAAAGTGTTAAAAAGGGTTTTCCAAATAAACCATTGGGATTTTTTCTTTCTTTAGGCCAAAAGGGTTCTCAGTGATGCTGTGTCAACCATAACTCATTTTCATCTTGTTTTACATAAAAAATTGGGATAAGATAGTATTGTTGTATTAAAGTCTTTTTTTCAAAAGGTGTGTCACTTTTTGATCAAGGATAGAGAATGAAATAGCAATTATTATATAGTTAGCATGATTGTCAGTGTCGGAAGGAGGGAGACACTCACCAGTAGACTCCAGGACGCTGCTCCTCCATTCCATGTATCGCTTCAAGTAGGTGGGCATCGGGATCATTCCTGCGGGAAGAACAAGCTCCGATATAGAAACACTCCACCCGCAGCAACACTGTACGAGTACTGTACCGATTGTCCCGTTTCAATTTGTTTGTACAAAACTAACTATTACACAAATTCTCCCGTACCCAGATTACATGTATCGGGTAATGGCTATGCTACAGGCTCGGACATATTTGTTTTGTTCGAACCATAAATACACCGCAGTATGACTCTCTCAAACTTTTCGAGATCTCTGTAAATAAAATGAAGATTCCATTTGGATTTTATATTTTTTTAGATGGTGAGTATTTTATTGTACGCGCATACATATTGATTCCTAATTTATAGCGTACAATAAATACCCTAGAAAATGTAATTAGGCGTGAATTGAGTATGTCAAGATTCTGATGTCGCGTCATCAGTGCGCAATGAAGTGTCAGATCTTGAAGAGTTTGACATTTGAATCTGGAGATGGACTAGACTCGGGAATTCCTATGAAATGACTGATTTTAAAGAAAAAATAATATTTTAAAATTAGACATTTCAATAAAAGTAAATTACAAAAACACCAACAAAAGTTTAGATTTCTACAAAACGATATCTCGTAACAAACTACTCGGTTTTATAATGAGAATATCGAGAGAATTTAACAGTACCGATATCCTGAGAAACTTGTATAATTATATAGGTACAGGGTGGCCACTGAAAGACTGAATGACATAAAACATAAATAACTTTTACAAATGCATGTTTTTTTATTATTTTATTTGGAAATATAATGAATGGATTTATTTAGTATTATGTGTGAAAAACAAATCCCTCAAATGACCACCATTTTCCTGCTCACAAATACAGGCTCTCTCCACAGCATTTCCCATGACCGTACGCAAGGTTTCAGGTCGTAAATGTCGGATTTCAGTTCGAATGTTCTCCTTAAGTTCTTAAATTGTCCGAGGTTTATTTACGTAAACCCGTTCTTTCAAGCAGCCCCACAAAAAGAAGTAACATTGTCACTCCGTGTATTCATGTCAATACACGCACTTCCACAGCATTTACGTGGTGGCGGTATATTCAGCGGCTCCTTTGTCTTTTTCTACGTTCATTTTTTACTCCCATATAACAAACGTGGTACCAAAATACTATTGAGAACTCTAAGCAGATGTTGATACTGTTCGGTTCGAGTATATGTGTTTAAGTGCCCCATTGACTATAGTGTTTCCTATCGCTACACACCGATCCATATCCCTCTTAACTCTTCCATCATCTGAGAAAATACTGTTGTGGACTATCATCTTAGCAGATATTGATACTGTCCGGTCGGAGTATATATGTTTTAGTGCCCAATTGACTATAGTGTTTCCTATCGCTACACACCGATCCATATCCCTCTTAACTGCTCCAATCTTTCATTTCAATCTCTTTAACGTACTCCACTAAATTTAAGAGATTTTCCCTGAAGGAGCTGAGCGACACATGAAACACGTCTATATGAGGACACACACGGTTATACAGTGGGATTGCTCTACCTACCACCGGCATCTCCAAAGGCAGGCTGGTTCCACTTATAGGTCGATAGAACAGTCTATGGGAGCGTTGTCTCAAATAATTATCCGGAACACACAAACCAAGACTGTTCAGGACGGATGGGCTAACTAGATTACTCCTGAGCAGACAATAAAGTGGACACCCGATCACAGAGGTCTTCCCCTCTCCGATGATCTTTAACTCAGCATCCCCAGTGAGAGGAGACGCTTGGATAGAAGGAAGAGGCTAAAGATGAGATAGGAAAGTATGGTCCTCTCTCCCTACCCCGACAGGGTAATAGCACGATGGTATGTATGTACATACAAGGAGTATTATAAAATAGTCCCTGTTAATATAAATATGAATTATAACTATACTTGAGAAAATGTAGCATGGTCCCTGTGACGTTTGAAATGCCATGTCTCAAAGGGATGGGGTAAAATCGTTTTTTTTACAAATCGAAACGTTTTTTTAAAAATCGAAAAATAGTTTTTCTCTAAACTGACGTATTAATTCCTAATTTTCATTATACTGACTTTCCAATGTATTGTATAATTTTGTATCTATCTTTAAATAGGCCAAGATCCACTATGGATTAATACTATTATAATTACGTACATTTAATATTATGTATAAAAAAATCGAAAATCCAATTATCGTATACCCCATCCCTAGCCAATGCAGACTAACGTAGTAACTTTTGACAAACGTCGCCAAATATTATTTGATTTTAACAAACTGCCACATTTTTGTTAATTTGTAACAAGATGTATTCATTTTTCATTATTGTAAGTTTTATGTAATGTATTTACCTAAATAACTCGCTATTTATTAGAATCGAGGCTTATATTAAAGTTGATAAAATAGTTAAAATTACTTAACGTCATTACAAGGTTGTATTGGGGCAAATTTGTGAATTGTCACAGGGACCATGCTACATTTTCTCAAGTATAGCGGAACTCATCAAAATACGAGGCGGGCTGTATACGGCTCGGGCTATTTGTCCTGAACTTGCTGCGTCCATTCAAAGTTAGATGCAACACTCGTACGACTTTTAGGTATAACTAGAGAGGAGAGGAGATGATACCCCTGCAGTAGGCGGTGTACATCTGCTGGAGGGTCTCCTGCCACGGGCCGAGCTGCCTCCATTCTCCGCGGGTGTAGAAGCACGACACGTCGATATTCTCATCCACTCCTACCACGGGCTCTTCTTCTGGAAATAAAAAGATAGAGATAATGTATCAAAGTGGGGGGAATCCTATTGTCTATGGGTGGTTCATTTTAAATACAGAATTCTTGATGTTTATGTATTGCATTGTAACATTATAGCTTCGTTCTATACAGTTTTTATTTGTTTTCTCAATACAGGCTTAGCTCAATTACATTGACGGCGCAGTCTAGTGTAATTGTTAGGAACATTTAATGCTAATCTTTGTAGTAATGCGGGACAGCTCACAACTCCTCGAACGAGTCTCACAATGTATACCAGGAGACGCAGATCTCTCCTTACGCTCAAGGAGGTATACCCGAGCATGCCCAGCAGAAACTGAGTAGGATAAAGCCACGGATAGACACCAAACTCACTCATATAGAGATATCGTAGATATTCTTTGTACCTTCTCCACCATGGGTGAGTTCTGCGCCCCCACCGGGCTCCAAATGCGAGCATTGCTTTCTAGTTTGCTACAGATCAATGAATTAAACAGTATTTTGAGCACCATTTGGTTTTCAAACGACTTAGAGATTCTCATGACAAATCCTAGAGTTTTATAAGCTGAGTTCACATAAGTTCTATGTGAGGACCAAATGTGAGATTGCTGTGGAACAAGACACCCAGATCTTTAATATTATCTGTGCGGGGTAAAGGTATAGAGTCTAGTGTATATCTATGGAATTTCAAGACGTGTGAGCGATGATACGACATAATTTTGCACTTTGATGCATTGAAATATAATTTATTATTGTGACTCCACTCACAAACGTTCTTGAGATCTGATTGACATTCTTGAGTACAACCTGGTGGGCTTATTGCTATGTGGCAATACCTTCCAGCCAACCAGAAAATTTTTAAAGAGGTCTTAAGTGAAAAACAGACTGGAATCTTTTTAGAAAAAAACTGGATTCCAATTAGAATGGAACCCGCAATCTCTGGGACTAGGAGACAAGTGCCTTACCAATTAGACCACTGAGGCCGTCTTCATGCCCCATTTACCAATATTGAGTGTTACATGTTGCTAGTATTTATCTCTTGAGATACATAACATAACATAACGATGTTTCCCTATTGGGGTACGCAGAGAGGATGGAGCGCCAGACTTTCCTATCGTGGCAGACATCATTCGCCGGTTCTACAAACATACATATTAAACAGCTCCAACAATTCTCGGACTGTTAACATTTCCTCATTTCAAAATACCATACACTTGATCCGATCACACTTTCCTTAGTTTTCCTCTACCACGCCCTCTACTAAAATTTATAATGCATATTTTATTTGTTAGTCTTTCGTCGTTCATTCGTCACACGTGTCCAAACCATCTAAGAATGCTCTTCTTCATTTATTCAACACACCAATCCTCAATCACTTTATTCCGTATTCTATCATACATTGTTACCCCGTGTATTCTTCTAAATGGATGCATTTCTATAGCGTTTATTCGGCTACTCATACGGATCCTACAAGTTTTCTGATTGCTTACATTTCTTCATTTCAAAATATCATACACTTGATCTAACCAAACTTTCCTTGGCTTTCCTTTGCTCCTTTCCGCATTGAGAAGCAACTGGGAAATAAAAAAATATTCTCGCTTGAGAGTGTATTATTTACGCTAAATGCAACATTATGTAGTATTAGTTTATATAGATGACGCCATAAACGTTCCAAGTCGATAATACAGTATTCTACACTTCATTTGTTATCATTGGGAACAGAAATATACCACAAAGCTGTTAACAAAGTGCATATGAACTCTGTGTCCATTATAATTGACTCCAGATCTGAAGAGGTTAAAACTCATTTCTTTATCTTACTTAAAACATTCATTTTATCCATATATCATTTCTGATGTCTTCATTTCGTCTTCTTTCAAACATTGACACTCCACACGTTTTCCTCAGTGCACGCATCTCCACACCATTGATCTTGCTCTACTTCATCTGCTAAGTTCAAGTTTCACATCCATACATCAAGATGACCAACAGCAAACTATTATTTATTCTTATTTTCGTCACTGTTGATATTGCGCACTTGTACGAGTATATAATAACAAATGCTACCTTGTTCCCTGTCGTTACTTTTTTTTTCAATGTCCTTTTCAACTCGCCCATTACACGTATAATTGTGGGTTTAGATGAACAATCGTAAAAATACACATATTATATGGGAAAAATAAAAACTTTGCAATAAATCCGATATAAAAAGGCTTTTTTAAGAACAGTTTAACCACGAAATATTTATTAAAAAGAACGGAAAAACTATAATAGAATGGAACTGTACTCACCCATGTTAGCAAGACGTATTTTAATATAATTACGCTATTTATACGACTTCAGCGATATTAACCCTTTCACTTCTGGATAGACACTGTAATATAGAAACTTTTAAACGTAAAAATAATAAACTATATGAAAAAACACTGGATTATTCGACATTTAGCGACAGAACAATAACTTACATTTCCCGCGCGCAGCCATTAAGAAAAAACAAGTGAGCTTCAGTTCCAGGGTTGCCAGAATATTTAAAAAGTGCGAGTGGTACTTGAAGAAAGCGAATACAGTAATACTACGTTTAACGATAGGGACACGTTCATCAATATCGTTACATCAACAGATTTCTTGTTGACTTAAAAATAAGATGCAAAGAAATGGGATAAGTTCCTAAAATAAAAAAAATTTCAAAGTGAAAACTTTTTTTTATTGACAAAATGCATTATATAAATAAAGTTGATGCAAATGTACTAAATTACAATTTTACGTATTACGAAAATTAAAAAAAATAGTGACATTCAAAAGGAGGTAAAATTCAAAAAAGATCATGTCTATCGGATACAAAAATGAGTTGATAAAGAAGTATTTTTCTTTTCGATGGTAAGGAAACGTTAAACATTTTTATTTTAATGTTGTTAAACATTTAAAAAAAAGCATATCAATAATTTTAAAATCATAATAAAAAACCAGTATTTTTTCAAAAAGAATTTTGTCCAAACCGATCAACAAAAGATCATGTCCGAATTAACCAATCGTAGCTTTCTGATTGTGTCTAACTTCATACCGGTTCACCAGCAACTGTCAGTATTAAATCGTACGTGCAGTGTAATGCCATTATACAGCTTTATCTACTTATATACATATATATATATATAACGAAAGTGATATTTATGGTTCGCTCGGTCCACTGCTATTGCTGCTGTACGTGATACATTCAGTTACGAGTATAGTCGGTTCGAGTCCCGAGTTGGAGCGTCCTTGAGGAGATTATGCTCTCTAAACGGCGCTGTATAAATTCCTTTAAATTACAATTATAAAGGAAAGTCTCGATTCTGTAACATTCTAACTGGAAAACTGTCGAGAATACCATATGGTTGTAAAAGTGAAATTGTGGTCGACCGGACATGAACTACGCACAGGCTCCCAAATCGCATCTTGTAAGGGGAAGTAGTGGGCAAGCGAAGGGCTGGTGGGCATAAAAAGCGATATAAAGACAGTCTGCGAGAGTCGCTGACTTTGTGCGGAGCGCCTGAGGACCGACGGCAGGTGGCTCGGGACCGTGGAGGATGGAGAGTCCTCTGTTCTCGGGCTGCTGATGGCACCTCGACAACTAGACGTGTGATAAAACAGTCAGCGTGATGCGAACACGCGTCAGCATTGCCAATCGACTCAGCAGTATCCGCATGTCTGTGACATCTGCGAGGAGTGCGCATCTAGGATTGGATTGTTTTCTCACAGATCAGACGATCGACGTGGAAGAGCAGCAGTTCAAGATTGGCGTTGGAGTAGCGAGGGGATCCCCGACTACGACGATGACAAGAAAAAGTGAACCAATTTATTTATTTTACATATGACAAGAAATATACATAATTTGCGAAAAAAAATACAGGTAATTTAATTCGGACACACAATTTTAATGGATCTCGGTTTGTTGCCTTTCATCGGTCGTGTCCCCAGTAAACTAGGCTCTTGCCTGTATCTCACGGAGGACAAATAGCGTGAAAAAAATTAATGGATACTTCTTTCCGATTTTGGATTACATAAAACCCCGTTGCACATTCTCATCAACCTGACAAACAGTGACACTCAATTACAACTGGAAACCAATAGTAGTAAGCTTTCAATGCCATCATAACTCGCTGATCTACGGGTTAAATGATAGATGTTAAGTTTAGCGAAATAAACGGTATGTAAAATAAACTAAGGAGAATAACTCGTTGGTTCATCATCGTCACAAACTAACGTAAATTGCAATTTGTTTTATCAAACACTGTTTATTCCACTTTTTGTAACGGTATAACCCTACCGGTTTCGAGGCTTTCACCTCATATTGTACCTCCACAACCTCAACTATAAATAATATACTAAAATAAATTGTTTTTATCAATTATATTATAATACAGCGAAGATTCGTTTACAAATGTAACGCAAAGCGAGGTATCACTGTACAGTGTTTATTGAAAAATAACGGCCATCTTAAATTTGTTCCGAGATAATACTGTGACATCTAAATATATATATTTGGGAGAAATAAAAACGTGGCATTGCATCCGACATAAAAGCATTAAACAAAAGTTTAAGAATAAAATATTTATAAAAAAGGAAAAAAACTATAATTAAATGGAAAAATAATGAAATGTACTGACCCATGTTGATGTTGGCAAAACACAAGTAGTTTAACTGAAATAACTAATAGAATAACACTTGAACGGAATAAAACTATGATTTGAATACTTTAAAAGGTAAAATTATACATTTATTGTGAAAATAAGTTCATAAATCGATGTTTATCGACAGAATGACAACTCGCATTTCCCGCGCGAAACAATTAAGAAAGACAACTAAACGTCAGGGCCAGGGTTACCAGAATAAAAAAAAACACGAGTAGGTACTTAAAAAAAAAAACGAAATTTATTTTTTGAATCTTAGATAGGATGTCGGTTTCAATTTGTGTTAATATTTTTTTTAACAAAATAAAATACTTAATTTTTTTATTTTGTATTAACCACTGTTTTATTTGAGCTTACTATCGGGTTCAGTGACCTCCGTCTTCCTCACCCGGTTCCACTTCACCTGATGAGGAAGACGGAGGTCTTTGGAACCGGTAACTAATATTTTATCTTTGACAATATATTTCTTGATGTACTACGTCATTTACATAACCTTTAAATTAATCATGCAGCGGTACACAATTGCAGATCTTAATTTTAATATAAGTTTGGTGTGACACAGAGAGCTATGGAGAGAAAAATGTTTAACCTTTCCCTTCCTGTGCTAAAAAAATTCGCCTGTTCTGGTGATGTGTATTCAATACACATCAATACATGTGTAAAAATGAGCGATTTAACATCGGAAAAATAAGCATATTCATAGCCAATCGCTTATATTAATTAAATTTTAAGTCAAAAGTGATATTAATTTAAATTTAATTGCTGAAAACATGAAAAAAAACATCGGACGACGTTCACAAAACGGGCGAAGAGACCACCTCGAACGAAAGCCGGCTTGCTACTAAACGAGAGAAGTGACCGAACTGAGATTCTATTTCTTGCGTTCCCATATACCGAAGTAGATGAGACGTGAATAACGTTGTTTGTTCACCCATACGGATTTTTAGAATGAATATACCTACATCACACACTGGCACACGTTTGATTGTATTGGGGAATTTATTCCCGATTTTCACCAAAATATCTCTGATGTGGCCGATAAGTGCTAATTATTATTAATATTATTTTTTTCATTCAATGCGTAAATGTATTACGGAGGAACACCTAAAATCTGAACCCAGTATTTAATATATTTATAGAGATGTTAAAGTTTTTAGAAGCAATGTGTCCTAGTTACACATCACATGACAGGAATTATTAATATCTCAATTTTAAAGTTACCGCCATTTTTCAGCTGTCAAACGTATAATATTTATAATGGACATACATGTACGTCATCTAACATACATGATGTATTCACAATTTTTATGATAATTTTTTATAATTTCTAAGCGTTCTGCAATCGTATACTGCTGCATAATTAATTTATAGGTTACGTAGATGACGCATCTCTCTCTCTCTCTCTTTGAATAATGGCCGTGAACTTCTATATATGAAGGAGTATACGCCAGTGTCAAGTGAGACGTATCTCCATTATAAATATTATACGTTTGACAGCTGATAAATGGCGGTAAATAAAAAATTGAAATATTAAGCATTCTTCTCCCGAGGGTCGAGACCCCCTGTATAATTAATTAAATACATATATTATTTGGAAATATCATCTATTTAACACTTTAAGGTCAGATCAACATCAAAACAACCTTTCCCAGTAGCATGTTTTTGAAAAATTCTGATTTCTGCGAATGGTTTCGTGTTTGCAAAATTGCATACGAACTATTTATTGAGTCCGGAAACCATAAAACCAGACCGGAAGGGAATTCTACAGTGATCTTATTGTAAATATCAATTCGCCATTTGACCACATCGCTGATATTTAAATGACACATAATTGAAAACTGATAATACAACGTTACGAAGTCGTCCATAATTACGAACTCGTTTGACCAGTTGTGTTGACGGCGTCTTGTAGCGTGGCCAGCAGAGTAAGGGCAGACCAAGGGCAAGAGTATTGATATTGGACGATATCAAGTCTCGTGTGTTAATTCACAACGGTCACATTCGGTTTATCTGTTTAATAATGAAGTGTGTCGCGATTCTTATATTTATCATCGCCTCCGGTAAGACAGTTTATTGACATGCAATTGTTTGTACGCAGGGCCAGCCGAGAAAATTGTGAGGCTGAGGGCTCCTTTATACTAATTTATTTATACATTTATCTGTGAATTATATTTATTATAATTAATATGAATGTCTGAGTATGAATTTTTTTACTGCTGCCCTCCAAGACGTATGGTTGTCTCCATTTTAAACCCATCTATATAAAGACGTAAATAAAAAAACAGATGCGTGAGTCTCGCGCGGTAGAAGTGAAACTTCTTAGCTTCTAGGAAAAGTTGATTTTATACATTGGTTTTTTTCCCATTTGTTAACGATTTTTTTTTTAGGATTAGGAAATGGTTATTTGGAATTTAATTCAATAAAATCTTTCTTGATTAAATGAAAAAATATAATTTTTTGTATTTTTAATAATAAATAATAATAATTTTAATAATAATTTAACACACTTAATAATATTAAATATATTAATATTTTTATGTTATTATTAATTATTAAATTAATTATTTTTAAATAATTATTTATTTATTATTATATTATTTTAATTATATTATTGATATTGTAATTTATTATTATAATAACATATTATTAATATAATTATTATATTATAATTAATTATAATATAATATAATTATTAATATTATAATAGCATACATATATTAATAGAATTATATATTAAAAATAAATTATATATTAAATAAATATTAAATTAAATTAAATAATTTAATATAAAATAAAATTAATAATTATTAAATAGATTAATATAAAAATAATATAAAACAAAAATTTATTTTTTTATTTTTAATAATAAATAATAACAATTTTAATAATTTGAATAATAATATAATACACTTAATAATATTATTAATTATTATTAATAATAAATAATGGTTAATATTAAAATAATTTATTAATAAATAATAATTTAATAATAATATTGTATAATATACCGTTTCACTTTTCGTGACGTTCAGGCAAATTTGCCCTACCGCATAGATACAAGTTTCACTTCAAAAACAGGAAAGTCTCTATTCAGGATAATATTAGAAAAACCTATTGACATTGACAGGAGGAAGAATGATATTTTATCAATTCCGGATCTTAGGGATAAAGGATACTTCATTGAATGAGATATCGAAAATTGGCAAGTGATTTAGTGTCTGGATGTTGATTGGTAACGATGAAAATTGGCAAGTGATTTAGTGTCTGGATGTTGATTGGTAACGATGAAAATTGGCAAGTGATTTAGTGTCTGGATGTTGATTGGTAACGATGAAAATTGGCAAGTGATTTAGTGTCTGGATGTTGATTGGTAACGATGAAAATTGGCAAGTGATTTAGTGTCTGGATGTTGATTGGTAACGATGGAAAATATGTAAAGCTTTTACAAAGAGAAGGAAGGCGCTTATTAGTAGGTATTCCGTGATGTCATCAACATCATCAGCTTACATTCACCACCCACTGCTGCAGGATATAAGCTTCTCTAAGTCCTTTGCGCATTGCTGCCACGTAATCGTTGCTTGTTTACGTATCTCCCCCCAGCGTGCCTTCAGTCTTCTTACAGGTCTAGTTCTTCCAATCGGGTACCACTGGATTACTTCATACTTCCAACAATAGTCCATTGTTCGGGTGATGTGTCCAGCCCACTTCCACTTCAGTCTTTTTGCGACCTCTATAACATCGTCAACTTTGGTTTGGGAGCGTAGCTACTCCCGTTTGTTATCTATTTTTATTGTTTATCCTAGTATGCACCTCTCCACGCTGCGTTGTGTTGTCTGGAGCTTTTGTTTCATTCGTACATAAAGCGTCCATGTTTCGCATCCATATGTTAGTACTGGTAAGACGCACTGGTTAAATACCGTCCGTTTGAGACAGGTTCTAGATTAGACAAAACATATTAAGAATCATGATTTTCCTTTAACCCTTCCTTCCCTGTGATGTGTAACTAGTACACATAGCTTCTAAACACGTTAATATCTCTATAAATATAATAAATACTGGGCTCAGATTTTAGGTATTCCTCCGTAATACATTTACGCATTGAATGAAAATACAATATTAATAATATTAGCACTTATCGGCCACATCAGAGATATTTTGTAGAAGTCGGGAATAAATTCACCGGTACAATCAAAAGTGTGCCAGTGTGTGATGTAGGTATATTAATTCTAAAATCTGCTATGGGTGAGGAAGCGACGCGATTTACGTCTAACTCTCACTCTACTTCGGAATATGGGCATGCAAGAAATAGAATCTCAGTTCGCTCGCTTCCGCAACTCGCGGGCATCCATTTGAGGTGGTCTCTTCGCCCGTTTTGTGAACGTCGGCCGATGTTTTTTCATGTTATCAGCAATCAAATTTTAATTATTATCACTTTTGACTTCAAATTTAATTAATTTAAGCGATTGGCTATGAATATTCTTATTTTTCCGATTTTAAATCGTAATTTTTTACATGAGTATTGATGTGTATTGAATACACAGCACCGGAACGCGCTATTTTTTTAGCACAGAAAGGGAAAGGTTAAAGGGGGTGTTCCGATAAAAATATCTTAATATGAAAAAAATATTAATGAGAAATTATCTTCTCATGTCAAGTGGCGGAGTTGATTTCATTGTATTGTGGCGGTCGCACACGCGGTCAATGACCGATGAAATGACCTTTGCATTCCTTAGCAATGCAAAACAAACAAGTACAAAGTCCGGTCATTCAACTCATAGCCGATGCGGAAAGCATTCCATACTAGAGCGAGAACGCACCACACCTGTCTCGCCAGTTCCGTAAATAAATTATCACCTACATACGACATTAATCGTTTTGCGAATGCAGAAACGAGATGAAGGATATCTTGCTCGCATTCCCGCACACACACGGGAATAGTATAAATACCTACGTTACCAATAAAATTTCTCTTTCCGCATTGCGATCGAAAACGTGTTTTATTTATCAACAAATCATCATCATCTCTCCCTCTAGGATACATACCCTAAAGTATCAAAAATTATTCTTAAAAATTTGGATTAATTAAAATCAAAATTGCCTTTTAATATGCTTGGGGTATGCACATTTTTTTTGTTTATTTGCATTTGTATTCCTATTTCACACTGATGTCAAGAGTGGTGCGGGCTGTCCGCCTTTGGACGGTCCCGTATTGTATTGGTTAGATATAATTTTGTACGCCTGTTTCTTCGTTGAAATCTCTATTATCTGGCTTTTATATTGTGGTTACCATTTTTGTTATAAGGTACGTTTTACTGTTATAAATCTATGTAAGGGGGAAAAACAGGCCAAGTATAGCCCAAATATCTTCACCCATAATAAACAGGCCAAGTATAGCCCAAATATCTTCACCCATAATAAACAGGCCAAGTATAGCCCAAATATCTTCTCCCATAATAAACCCACAAAAATGTACTTGTTTGTATTGTTTTACACTTTCGTTGTAAACAACCTGGTGAGTTTATTTTCATGTTGCAATATCTTACAACCAACCAGAAGATGAAACTCTTAATTTCTAGTCAGTAATATAATGTGTTTCATTCCTGATTCTTTTTCTTTCCCTCTCCACCATCCCTTCCTTTCCCTTTGATTGATGTTATCTCACTTTATATGAAAAGGAATGTTCGGGTGATTGTCCGTCTTTGTGGGGTTCGTGGGCATATACTAACGTATGTGTTCATGGATTTCATGGACACCTTTCGGATTTAAATATTAGTCAGCAACTCTCTATCAACTTTGGCTCTTTGAATAACCCTCGTGTTGCTGACCATATCCGTCCAGGGTATCCGTAGATCTCCAGTGCATCCACATTTCGAATGCTTCCAGTCGGTTCATACTACCAACTTTGAGGGTCCATGATTCCACTCCATGCAATAACACTGACCAAACGTAGCATTTGACTAACCGTTGTCGAAGTATCAAGTTAAGATTATCATCGCAGAATACGCTTCTCATTTTATTAAAAGCCGCACGAGACGTTTCAATTCTGCACTTGACTCCGGTTTCTGGGTCGAGGTCTTCCACTAGGATAACATACTTCCGAGGTATTTAAATGTTTCCCCTCTCTCTATACCAGCACCGTCACCAGCAATATAAGACATGCTCCTGTGTGATCCTGCCGGCCAAACACCATGAACTTAGTTTTACTCACGTTCATGTTCAGCCCCAGCCTCGCACCGGCTCCATTAATTCTATCTATAAGAATCTCTTTATAATGAAATATAAATTATTTTCAAGTTTTCTTGGAGCTAAATTCGCAATAACAATTATTTGAATAATAACTTAGAGCAAATCATTTTCACGGGGGTCATCATTAACATCATGTCATCTTAAATTGGTGTTTTTTTTTATCTAAAATGTTTTAGTTATTTTTGAAGCGGTTATTTTGAAGAGAAAAGTACGTTTCAACTTATAATGTTTTTTTATTCCCTTAACTAGAAAAAAGTTTATTTTCAGGAATCAAGAACTAAAGGTATTTTTATGATATCTTATAAACACTTTATCTTCCCCTTGTCGTCCAGAAGAGTGGTGGTCATTGTTAGGTATCGATCTGAGAGAATTTGCTTACCACATCGATGTTCATTCCGTATTCTACAATATCATACATTGTCACTACTCCATGTATTTATTATCAATGCACGCATTTTTACAGAATTTATTCGACTCCAGATCGTATTTTTCCACGTCCACGTTTCCCTCCTATACATCAAAGTTAGCACCGAAATACTATTGTTGACATCATCTTAGCAGATTCTGAAACTGTCGGTTGGATTATCATCTTAGCAGATTCTGAAACTGTCGGTTGGTTTATCATCTTAGCAGATTCTGAAACTGTCGGTTGGATTATCATCTTAGCAGATTCTGAAACTGTCGGTTGGATTATCATCTTAGCAGATTCTGAAACTGTCGGTTGGATTATCATCTTAGCAGATTCTGAAACTGTCGGTTGGATTATCATCTTAGCAGATTCTGAAACTGTCGGTTGGATTATCATCTTAGCAGATTCTGAAACTGTCGGTTGGATTATCATCTTAGCAGATTCTGAAACTGTCGGTTGGATTATCATCTTAGCAGATTCTGAAACTGTCGGTTGGATTATCATCTTAGCAGATTCTGAAACTGTCGATTGGATTATCATCTTAGCAGATTCTGAAACTGTCGGTTGGATTATCATCCTAGCAGATTCTGAAACTGTCGGTTGGATTTTCATCCTAGCAGATTCTGAAACTGTCGGTTGGATTATCATCTTATTCTACACAAGGAAGCGTAGATCTGGCATATTGTCCTCGAGAGCACGACTCCCTTATCTGGTATACCTGGTAACAGATATCGCAAGCTTATCGTGACCTGGATCGTTAATGGTTGATTGATTGATTGATTGACAGGTGCAGGAGAACCAGACGACGACTACATAGCAGGATACAAGTACTTCAAAGACCTGAATGCATATGCCAAGATAAACAGGACCAAGGTGACGTGGGAAGAAGCGAGAGCGCAGTGCGTCAGGGAGGGCGCCCTGCTCTGGGTGCCGCGCTCCATTAGCGAAGGGGTGCGCCTCAACACGTACTTCTCCGGAGAAGATTGGATATGGGTGGGCTTTCATGATCTCTACAAAGAAGGACAGTGGATGTCTATTGAAGGTAATCATAATGTCATCTTCCTTTTACGTTCTTTATCGAAGTGAAACTTCTATAAGTGTGGTAGGGCAAATTGGCCTAAACGTCACGAAAAGTGAAACGCTTCGTCTTCGTTATAGGAATGAATAACTCATAATCAATGTAATTTCAGGAGAAGAACAAGCAGAGATTTACAATAATTGGATGAAAAATGAACCCAACGGGGAGCGATCCGAGAACTGCGGCCTTATTTACAAGACAGGTTCCCTGCTGGACCACACGTGCAGCTCCAAGATGCCATTCATCTGCAAGGCTAGCAAAGAGAACCCTTTTGGTAAATGTTCTTACGTACTAAACACCATTTATGAGAGTATGGACCCAAGACCGAAAATTGGGGGCCCTCGTATCATACATGGGCATAGTGCTGCTTTCATCTATTTGACTGTTTGGAGTAACAGGATGATACTGTACTAGAGAAAATGTAACATGGTCCCTGTGATAGTTCACAAATTCGCCCCAATACAACCTTGTAACGACGTTCAGTAATTTTAATTATTTTATCAACTTTAATATAAGCCTCGATTCTAATAATTAGCAAGTTATTTAGGTAAATACATTACATAAAACTAACAATAATGACAAATTAATACATCTTGTTACAAATTAGCAAAAATGTGGCAGTTTGTTAAAATCAAATAGTATTTGGTGACGTTCGTCAAAAGTCACTACGTTAGTCTGCATTGGCTAGGGATGGGGTATACGATAATTGGATTTTCGATTTTTTTATACCTAAAATTAAATGTTCGTAATTAGTATTAATTCATAGTGGATCTTGGCCTATTTAAAGATAGATACAAATCATAATACATTAGAAAGTCAGTATAATGGAAAATAGGAATTAAAACGTCCATTTAGAGAAAAACAATTTTTCGATATATGAAAAAAACGATTCGATTTGTAAAAATAAACGATTTTACCCATGAGACATGACATTTCAAACGTCACAGGGACCATGCTACATTTTCTTGTGTATAGCAACAATTCAATATTATTTCGTGTAGCGTTTCATATTTACTAATCGCAAGATTGACAGATGGCATATATATGAAATTTTTAGGGCTGCCAACCTTATAAAAAAAAGTGGCACGGATACTTAAATCCGTCGCTCTTATTGGGACACCTATACATCGCTAAGGTTTGGCGCTTCATTAGTTTTTTTAAGTGGATTCCCCATAATTTATTGATAATTCATGTCTATAATATTTTTAGGCATGAATTATCTCGTGTGTCGTAAAAGTTTTTTTTTAATTGTGAATTTTAAGAATAATATGGTGACATAATCCATCCTTGCTTTACCCTTTCAGAATATCAAACCATTCAGTCAAGGTACCATTTACTCTAATACATGCTCTATTTTTGGCATATATTAGTTAACAGTCAACATTATATTTATTCATTACGCCGCCCATGCACTAACTTTAGAACGTGTACAAAACAAATTTCTAAGATTCATACATTTTAAACTTGGCATACCGCATGAACAAAGAAATTATCCCAACTTATTAAATGCAATGAAACTCTCGCAGCTATGTGACAGAAGAAAAACACCCGATATATGATAGTACTGTTGTACAAAATCATTCACTCAGTGATTGATGCACCTCACTTACTCGCAAGTATTTCATTTCGTATCCCCACTAGATCCACAAGACAGCTCAATCCCTTTTATACCGAAAATTGTTATACTAACTATAAAATCAACTCCTCTATAATTCGTATGCAAAGACTTGGAAACGAGTTTAGCAACAATTTAGATATTTTTAATATAAGTATATATAGTATTCGCCAGAATATTACAACAATATTTAGAAATAGCTACTAACTTTGTGCTCTCCTTTATTAATATAAATAACGTAATACAAACCAAATATTAAGGACAATATTTTGCCTCTGGAGTTGAGTAACCCTGCGAAGCTTTTGATTCTGCAACACAACTTGCATCTCGTTCCACTAATGAGGCCATGTGTTTTCTATATCTCAATATATATCCATAAAATTCCCACAAAATTCTCAAAGATTATTAAATAATTTTAAAACGATGACTGTAATTTATTCTATTGCTTTTTGTATCTTCATGTCAGTTTAAGATAAAGTTGTATTATTTGTCAATAATTTTAAGTACTTGTATAACCTGTCACATGTTCATTTGTATATAAAGACACTGTTGTGTCGTTAATTAAATAAATAAATTAATTATTTTCCATAGATAAGTGTAAATTTATTATATTGTTTATAGTTAAGGCATTAACGTTGTGGAGGTTTAAAGACATTGTAATTTGTTTTATCAAACACTGTTTATTCTACTTTTTGTAACGGTATAACCCTACCGGTTTCAAGGCTTCTAACTCATCTTCAGGGGAGCACAAACAAGATTGAATTCTGTTCGAACTGGTAGTGATATACACACTTTTAACGGTTGGAGACATTTGGGTTGGGGACTGAGGGAGGCATGGGACGATCTCGGCCAGTAGCGGAGAGATTTTTGGGATATACGTGTTTACTAGATGTTCGCCTCGATGTACTGACTTAGTAATTTCTATGGCCTCTAATCTTTCCAATTTATTTCCGTTACTATTAATATGTAAGAATTTGGCATCATCGATAGAAAAAGTATGGTTTACACGGTGACAATGATTAGCTATTTCAGAATAAATTAGAAGACTCTGCGTGATCGTGTAAGGAACACCACAATCCGAGAGGTCTGTGAGGTCCAAGATGTGGTCAGATGGGGACGACAGTGTCGACGATACTGGTACCAACATGTACAGAGAATGAATTCCACAAAAATTCCATACATAGCTCTGCATGGGTTGCCGGATGGACTGCGTCCTCCAGGGAGACCCCCGAAACGATGGAGAGATAGCTGGAGCTCAGCATCACAGGAGGACAATCCTGCAGTAACAGACTCTTGAGAGTCTACAGAAAGTTTAAGAAGAAGAAGAATAAATTAGAGGATTTGTTAAGGCGGATTTGTGTTCACGAAATCTCTTTTCAAAGGATCTTCCTGTCTTTCCTATATAGAAATTATCACAGTCAGCACATAAGTGTGTATACACAGCACTGTTGCTAAGTATTCCATTTTTGCCTTTCCCGTTAAAGCGTGTATATCGGTACCAGTTCGAACAGCATTCAGTCTTGTTTGTGCTCCCCTGAAGATGAGGTGTGCACCTTGAAACCGGTAGGGTTATACCGTTACAAAAAGTGGAATGAACCGTGTTTGATAAAACAAATTACAATGTTGTGTTTTATATTGTTATTTTATAATTAAACACTCTCTAAATTCAGTTTATTTCTGTCTTTCAGAAGGATTAGTGACGTCCATTCTTCCAGAAATAGAAAAGCTCTTCGTACAGCATCTGGACCATCGACAAAATACACACAATGGAAATTCCTATACGTCCCAATGTTTGGAGAACACAAACATCATAGAAAAAGTCACACAAATAGAATGGAGTCTCTCGGAGAATCATAAATATCTTATAAACAAACTACTCGAACTGGAAAGAAAAATAATAACGTACAGTATATCCTCGAGTGATACAGTCTCGAATAAAATAACGCAGGAATTGAATAAAATTAAAAGTCAAAAAGAAATTAGCGCTAACGCTCTTAATAGAAAAATATCTGATTTGCAACTGTCTTTAGAACAGAGTAACCTTTTTATTACTAATAAAATACAACAGTTTCAAGATTTCACTAATGAAAAATACAGAAACATAACTCGAGATTTTATAAACGCTCAAAGTCGACAGTTTGAAAATACAACCAAAGGCGACAGAAATATTAACGGTACTAAAGATGGTTTAGATATGAGACTTACAGATATTCAGTCTTTGACTTCAAAGTTGAGTCAAATTGAAACTGACGTGACGGAGCAGAAGCGGAAATATTCCCTTTTAGAAGAGGAATCAACAAAGTTGAAGGAAGAGTTGGAACAAAAAATGAAAGAATTTGAAAAATCTTAATTGATTCAATGTGTCGCTATCGGCAATCCAAATGTGCCGCTATCGGCAATCCAAATGTGTCGCTATCGGCAATCCAAATGTGTCACTATCGGCAATCTAAATGTGTCGCTATCAGCAATCCAAATGTGTCGCTATCGCCAATCTAAATATATTGCTATCGGCAATCCAAACGAACTCTTTATTTTTATTTATCATTACACATGACAAGAAATATACATAATTTGCGAAAAAACAACAGGTAATTTAATTTGGACATACATTATTTTAATGGATCTGGGTTTGTTGCCT
Organism: Odontocerum albicorne; assembly: GCA_949825065.1. NCBI lineage: Eukaryota > Metazoa > Arthropoda > Insecta > Trichoptera > Odontoceridae > Odontocerum > Odontocerum albicorne. The sequence goes on from OX463868.1 coordinate 14,430,533, forward strand.
TTCATTTGTCGTATCCCCAGTAAACTAGGATTTTGCCTGTATCTCACTGAGGATATTTAGCATGAAAAAATAAATGGATACTTCTTTCCGATTTTTTATTAACACAAAAACAAAACCCCGTTGCACGTTCTCATCAACCTGACAAACAGTGACACTCAATTACAACTGGAAACATCACGCAAAATCAAACTCCTCACACATCATCACTCCAGAAAGACCAAACTTGTTCATCCCACAATATACCGCACACAATCATAAGAATAAAAATAACACAAAAATATACAGAAACACAAATACAAAACAACAAGTGCACAACTCTAGTGCATAATTTTTTTTTGATAAACACGTGTTTATGTTTATTTAAATTTTTATCTATAATATATTAACAACACTTTATATCTATATAAATAAAAATGTAAATGTTCGTATATTCAAAATCTCTTACCCTTTAACACATTGACCGCCTTGTCAGTTACGGGTGACTGACACTGGAATACTCCAATGGGGCGGGGCTATGTCAGTCACCAGTGACTGACACTGAGTACCTACTTTAACTTGCCATTCAGTGCTGTCAGTCACGAGTTCTGTGTTAAACGTTACTGGGATTGATTGACGCGGCCCTTCCGCATGTTACCGCAACTTGGCCTCAGAATTATTTTATGAAAAAACTTGTTGGCAGAGAACGTGTTAAGTGCCGGAAGTTATTAGTATGGCCGTACCCAGCAGGCCGGGATTTTTTCAACAAAAAAAATTATATTTTTTGTATACAGATATAAAGGATATTATGAAAACTTACTAAATATATACACCGTGGGGCGTTTGAGCTGCCATTCACTCAGAAAAACACACTTTAAATATTCAAAAAATGTCCGGGTTGTCACAACTTGACACAGAAAACACGTTTACGTATAAATATACTGGAATCAGTGGCGGCTGGCTCATTAGTGCGCTCGTGCGTCGAACTACTGAATTTATATAACAATAAACACCTAAAGAAGTATAGCGAAAATATGTATATTATCATAACAATATTTATGAAAAATAATATATATTTATGTCGACATGGCTCATCACAATATGCAACTCAATTTGTTAGACTTCATTTGTTGTATACATGTGTTTTGCATCTGGACGCAATCTGCGAGCATGTTGGATTCTGCGTGCGTTATAGATCGAGCTCCAAGTTCATAGAAATGTTTCGAAGTTAAAAGAGCACAGAAAATCTTGAGACAGCTATATTTGTATGGGGATTTTACCTATGTTTGGAGCGCTGCACGAGATATCTGAGTGATCCCGAAAGCTTCAGAATGACAGTTCGCTGGGATAGTAATACATCAATTTAAAGTTTTTTTTTTAAATATGACCACCGCAGAGAAGGAATGATTTGTTCGTAACGTTTAAACTGGGGCGTCTTTTTAGTACATATGTCTTTGCGAGTATATGTCTCCAAATTAACAAACGTTTTTGCTTAATTAGGTAGCGACTTTCTTTCTTTACTTTAAGTATAACATGAGTTGTGTTTTATTACATTTTTTCAGTTTCGTCGCGCACGTAAACTTTTCTCTACCTATCTATATACTATTACGAGCCATTTGCAAGATAAACGTAACAATTTGGATTATTTATTGTGTTTGTTTGCGTAAATTAATAAACATGAATATTATAACTGTGGAAAATATTAAAAAAAATAAGTCAAGCTTTGAAAACAAAGTGACAATAAAAAAAACGGTCCTCCTAGACCCGAACTTGTGATAAAACAAGAGTGTAAATCTGGTGCTAAAAAATTTATTCGTTCCTTTAACAAGAGGATGTATAATAAAGCTTCATGGCTCTGTGGATGTGAAAAACTCAATAGTTTATTTTGTTTTCCGTGTCTTATTTATGATGTTGATTCAGCTTGGACAATTGGCGGCATTAACGATTTAACTCACCTTTCAGAAAAGATCAAAAAACATAATTTAAATATATCTAAGACGCAATTAATCGCTCAATGTTACGATGGTGCTGCAGTAATGAGCGGTCAAATTGGAGGAGTTCGGACAAAAATTCAAAATATGTTTCCTTATGCGCATTATGTTCACTGTTACGCTCATCAACTAAATTTAATAGTCGAAAAAAGTGTGTCTCAAAATAGAGAAGTAAAGATGTTTTTCTCGAACTTACAAACATTTCCAAAGTTTTTTTCGCGTTCATCTAAACGTACAGACATTTTAAGTGAAATAGTAAAACGCAAAATTCCATCAGTTCCGCAAACGAGGTGGAATTTTAACATCAGAACAGTTAAAACTATTAGCACGAATCGCGAATCTCTAATTGAGTGTATGGAAACCATTTTGGCATCCGATAATGATAACCAGACAATTAATCAAGCAGATATGCTTTTGCGCTATCTTACAGATGAAACATTTCTTTATTGGTTGAGTTTTTTCCAAAAAATTATGCCACACTGTGATATTTTATTTAAACAATGGCAATTTAGGAATTTAGATCCCGTTATAATTCGTAACAATATCAGTGAGTTTGAAAAATGTGTTCAAAATGTGCGTAACTCTACGGATAATTTTTTTGAACCACCGACTAAACGAATAAAAACCTCAAAGTCAGTTATTTGTAAAGAAGTCTGCGATACAATTTTGTGTGAAATGAAACAACGTTTTGCATTCAGCGATCACTTAACTGCGGCAAAATTACTCTATTGCGAAAAATTTACTGAGTATAGGTCAAAAATTCCCGAACATGATTTTGTTTTGACGGTAAAAACATACGATTTTTAAAATAAAGTTCAATTAAAAGGTGAACTCAGTGCAATTTATGCTCGCGATGATTTTGCCAATGCTGATGGCGCTTTGTCTATTTTACAACTTTTTTATAATACTGGTTTACTAGAAGATTTTTCTCAGACTGTAAAGTTAATTAAACTCGTATGCACTATTCCAATGACTTCTGTTGAGAGTGAAAGGTGTTTCTCTACGTTAAAAAGGATAAAATCATTTTTGAGAAATACAATGAGCCAGGACAGACTGAATGCTTTATCAATATTAAGCATCGAAAAAGAGCTAATTCAGTCTATACCTGATTTCAACAAAAGGGTCATTGAGGTCTTCGCTAAACAAAAAGAGCGGAGAATAGAACTTCTCTATAAATAGGTATGTAATTTTTTTTTCTTTATATTATTTGGTATTTGGATACCTACTCTGGTGAACCCCCAATTATTTGGTCCACCGGCCGCCACTGACTGGAATATAATATACTTTGTAAACTAAAATCAACAAATTATCTGTATGATGTATAATAAAGCACAAGAGGTAAATAAACTATAAAATAAAACCTTAAAAAGTCTATACAAACGTCGTATTATGCCGCAAAACTATCGCCAATAACCAAAGAATACATGAAAACACACTTTGTAAATACTTTGAAAAATTAACAAAACAAAAATAACGCACAAAAGTTAAAAATCAACCACTGAACAAAACTACAAACGAAGTCATTATAAATTATCGCAATTACGTCGCAAAAAACTGTAGTCGGTAAGCCTGTATCAGAGACACGTATTGACTGTCAGTGAAAGCTTTTAGAAAGATGACTGTAACTTTGATAATATCGGTAAATTGTAATATTTAAGTATTTCTTGACCATCCCAATAGATGTCACTATGTGCTATAATTTATAAATTATTACAATTGGATTTGATATTGGCTTGCGACAAGCTCAAAGGAGAGCACGTTCATTTTGTATGGCCGGCCTGGCGAGCACTGAATCGGAGAGCGCGTCAACACGCTCGTGGCAGTGAACCGGCTAATCTCCGAAATTTCTTCACCGATTGCTTTGAAATTTTGACAAAAGGTTGCATTCGTATACAAGCGTGTTTATGTTTTTTTATGTACGGTTGTATATATTTTCTCCATTTTAAAGGAATAAAATTACATTGAAAATCGACAAAAAATTTCATTTTAAAACAAATGAAAGTTTCTCTAAATTTAAAAATTCAAGTTTTAATAGATGTTATAAAAGTATCCCAATATGGCATCGATGGGTCTTGGATATAACTGGTATAAATAAGGGATCTAGATATAAATCAATTCAACAATCTATCACTTTAGAGCCGTGGGTTAATTTTGTAATAAAAAAATAATTATTATGAAAGGGACAATCTTGTAATAAATAAAAATATCAAGACAGATATAACTTTGTTATTTATAATACCAGGCCTGTAAATATGAAACCGGAATTTGCTCATAGATGGCTCTAGTTGTCAATGTAGTGACTGTCATACCGCGTCATTGGCGCCTTTTTCTTCTGTTTTCATTTGTCACAATACAAGTTTAATACAACTACATATGTTTTCATAGCGTTGAACATGTCTGTTTTTGTGCCTGAAAACTACGATTTGCGGACGGCATTGATTTTCTGTTACCATTTGAAGAAAACTGCTGCAGAATCGCATCGAATGCTTGTCGAAGCTTACGGCGAGCATGCTCTTGGTAAATCACAGTGCTTTGAGTGGTTTAAAAAATTCAAAAGTGGCGATTTTGACGTTAGAAACGAAGAACGTGGAAGACCACCGAGAAAGTTTGAAGACGCCGAATTGCGAGCATTGTTGGATGAGGATGACGCTCAAATGGAACAACAATTCGCGGATCAATTAAATGTGACACGAGAAGCCATCTCCATACTTTTGAAAGCCATGGTAGATCCAGAAGGTGGGAAAATGGGTTCCACATGAACTGAATGAAAGACAGCGGGAAAACCGAAAAACCACTTGCAAAATGCTGTTCGTCAGGTACGAAAGAAAATCATTTCTCCATTGAATTGTGACTGGCGATGAAAATTGTGACTGGGATGGATTTTATTTTCGACATGTTGGCTACACTTCCGTGTAGCCTGACCCTTCCCCTCCGCAACGAGACCGGTTCGAGGTCAGTACGTTTAGAAGTGTCGACGCGACAACACGTTTTGTGAAAAATGTCAACCCAATCTCCCGCCAAGTGCGAAATTTTGTAAAAAGGCAAGAGTTTTTGAGGCGCTGCAAACTCCATGAAAATGAATTTCTCCACTCCATCGTTACTGGAGATGAAACTTGGGTTGCACACTACACGCCTGAAACCAAAAGGCAGTCTCAACAGTGGCGTCACACCTCTTCACCCTCCGCCAAAAAGTTCAGAACCACAATTTTAGCCAAGAAAATCATGGCATCCGTGTTTTGGGACTGTCAAGGTATAATTTTAATTGAATATATGCCTCAAGGGGAGACCATCAACTCTGCAAGATACTGTGAGACCCTAAAAAATTTGCGGAGGGCAATTCAGAACAAGAGGAGAGGCATGCTGACAAAGGGAGTCTGCCTGCTGCATGACAATGTCAGACCACACACGGCCAACGCCACAAAGGAACTGCTCGCCTCGTTTAAATGGGATGTCCTGAACCATCCCGCGCATTCCCCTGACCTAGCACCTTCAGATTACTATCACTTTACCTCCCTGAAGCTACACATGGGTGGAAAAAGGTTTTCAACCGACGAGGAGGTAAAGGAGGAGGTGGAGAAGTGGATGGAGGGGTTGGCGGGAAACTACTTCGAGGAAGGCATCAAAAAGTTGATACCCCGCTTCACCACCTGCATTGAGAGGAATGGCGACTATGTCGAAAAATAGCTTATATATGTACTACGGTAACCACGTAATTTTTTTGTTTAAATAAAAAAAATTGTAGCCTATAAAAATTCAGTACACTTACTTTCTGGATATGCCTCGTATTACATCATTATATTTCAAATTACTTACATGGCCCCTTGCACAATATCAATTGGAGACCCTGTTCAAAATTACTAACATGGTCCCTTGCGCAATGTACATTGATGACCCTGTTTAAAATTACTTACATGGCCCCATGCGCAATATCAATTGGAGACCCTGTTCAAAATTACTTACATGGCCCCATGCGCAATATACATTGGTGATCCTGTTCAAAATTACTTACATGGTCCCTTGTGCAATATCAATTGGAGACCCTGTCTAAAATGTTAACTCGATGAGGGATGGTGAAATGTTAACTCGATGAGGGATGGTGAAATGTTAACTCGATGAGGGATGGTGAAATGTTAACTTGATGAGGGATGGTGAAATGTTAACTCAATGAGGGATGGTGAAATGTTAACTCGATGAGGGATAGTGAAATGTTAACTCGATGAGGGATGGTGAAATGTTAACTCGATGAGGGATGGTGAAATGTTAACTCGATGAGGGATGGTGAAATGTTAACTCGATGAGGGATGATGAAAATTTTAACTCGATGAGGGATGGTGAAAATGTTAACTTGATGAGGGATGGTGAAAATGTTAACTTGATGAGGGATGGTGAAATGTTAACTCGATAAGGGATGGTCAAATAATACAATACTTTATAGAAATATTTTATATTAAAGTCAAGTCAATAAGTTTCAAGGCATTACAAAATAATCCTCGTACACTGCGCAGAATTTCTCAAATGCTTCAAGCGTCCGTGTGATCATTCGTACCAATTTAATAATTATAATCGGGATTCAAATCTACTTTTATTGATAGATTTAAAATATTATGAAATAAATACACATAAATTTAGTGTAAGGATGGGAAGGTAGTGGCTGTGACCATTAGATTGGATACTTCCCTTTAGGAGAACATATTCGATAAGAAAACTCACCGCAGGAAGACAAACTGCAAAGTCTGGACAAGTTCCTACACACAAACCCAGGAGTGCTGTTCTGTTCCCTTTGCTTTCCCCTCGCTGTCTCTTCATGAACACATGACAGGTAAACTTGATATAGATATTAACAGCATCCATGCTGCCTGGCTATAGTGATAATACTGCCCAATAGTGCAGTGTGTGCTGTGACATTGTCCCAATCAACATAAGTAAGGTACGAATGAAAACAATTAGGTCTAATAGAGCTCATTTAGTAAGCCCTGAAGCATTTATTTAGAGCTCACATTTGATGTGTAACGACGCTAATAAAAATCCTTTATTCAACATTACATTTGGTCTGATGGAAGGATTCTTGCTTAGCACACTAGCATCCTAAGTTTCATTTTTAGCAGATCAATTTCCTGACTAGTTTAAATATTCAACATTATTCTGAAATAACGTTATTTTTAAGCTCATAAACCAGTTTTTCTGAACTTTGGGATTGATATGTCAAGACTGAACAGTGCAACAGCTTACACGCAATAGACCAATACAAGCACATGCGTCATTCATCCACAGGATGGACTGACATTGTTAAACTATAGCAACGGATTACCTCTATGTATATAGCACTGTTCAGGTATTGATCCGCCTGCTGGTGTGTGTTCGCTGTAGCGCAGTGCGCATGCACACAATAGAGTAATACACGCACATGCGTGATCCATCCACAGGATGAATGGAAAGTCTCACTCCATACTGAAGTTTTAAAACTTATTATCATCAAAACCCCGACAAGCAGTTCAAAAATTGAGGAAACTAATAGTCTGCTGCTCCTTAGCGGCGATACCAGGCCTCCGTCTCTTCCTGTCCACGACATTCTGTCTGTGTTTCCTCGCAGCATGTTTCTTCAAACACCCGACGTACTTAAAGCGTGATCCACACTCGCCGCACGCGTACTTCCGCTCGTCCGAGTGCGTCAGCTTGTGCCGTGCAAGCGTACAAGTCTCGTTGAAAGCCCGGTCACAGATATCGCAGGAAAATGGCTTTTCCCCCGTGTGAATTCTTTTGTGTTTCTTCAAATATCCCGCTTCAGTGTAGGAATTATTACAAATATCACACCGATACGGCCGCTCTCCGCTATGGACCCTCTTGTGTGCTGTTAAAGCCCCTTTAACCCGGAACGTATGCCCACAAATGTCACATATAAAAGGGCGTTCATTTGTATGATATATCTTGTGAGTCTTCAACTGACCGGATCGGACAAACGAACGATCGCACAAGTCACAAGCGAACGGTTTGACGTCCATGTGAGTTTTTCGGTGGTACGACAACTTGGCGCGTTGCGAAAACGACCGTCCGCAAACGTCGCATATATAAAACTGACCCTCGGCGTGAGTGAGCAAGTGCTGTTTGAGAAAAGCTTTTTGAGTGAACGATTTCGCGCACTTGTCGCACGAAAAGGGGCGAACGCCCGTGTGGAGGAGCGTATGGGTCTTGAGTTCGTTTTCAAAGACGAATCCTCTGGAACAAACGGAACAAGCGAACGGTTTTTTTTCTCCGCTATGCGACCACTTGTGCTTGTAGAGGAGTTTCCGGAATATGAATGATTTACCGCACTCGTCGCATTGGAAACGTTTCCGATCGCACGTATGACATTGCATATGTTTCTCGAGAACACTTTTCAATGGGAACGAACGACAGCAAAGGTCGCAGACAAACGAACTCTGTCCCGTGTGCATAGAAGAGTGTTTTTCCAGGTGGATCGCAAGATCAAAAACCAGACCGCATTCGGAACAAGAGAATTCCTTCTTGTCCTTACGTCTCTTCTTGCGTAGAGCACCCGAGAGTCGGATGCTTCTCTTGGTTTTGAGTCGGTTAATGCGTATAGACGACTCGGAGTTCTTTTTCTTCCGTTTATCTCTGCCGAGCGCGTGGCTGCTCCGTGTTATCTGCAGCGGCATATCTCCATCGAGGTCCACTTCCATCTTGATGTCTGAAAATACAAATTTAATGTTTATAGTATATTGACATCACTCGTGAATTGTAAATGCTTCGGGAGGGAAACTCACTTAACTCCAATGTGCTGTTCTATCCGCGCTCCTTTAATCCAGTGCTTTTTAATCCTTTCAATTTGTTGCAACTATCATAAAGCTGTCAAACAGGTAGATCAATTATAATAATAATAATAATGAAAGAACAATTTGTAAAGCGCCATTTAAGGAGCAGACTCTCCTCAAGGGCGCTCCATCTCGGGACTCATATTCACTATTAGTGACAGATTAAATATGTATATATGTTTAGTGACAGATTAAATATGTATACATGTTTAGTGAGATTGAATATGTATATATGTTAAGTGACAGATTAAATATGTACATATGTTTAGTGACATATTAAATATGTACATATGTTTAGTGACATATTAAATATGTACATATGTTTAGTGACAGATTAGATATGTATATCAGGTCTGTAAATATGAAACCGGATTTTTTTATAGAAAATACACATTTATTGTATGAAAATGGTAAAAATATTTTATTCAAAGTATTGCCCATCGCTAGCTACACATTTTTCCCATCTCTCTGGCAATTTGTGGACGTTTTCGTACAATTTCGTAAAAAGTGAAGCGCTGCTCAGCAAGTGCGTGTCCCATCGATGCAAATAAGTAGTAATCGGATGGAGCCAAGTCTGGTGAGTAAGCCGCATGCGAAAGTATTTGCCAACTAAACGCCTCGATCGTTTACTTGACCGGTTTTGCTATGTGCGATGGTGCATTATTATGAAGCAAGATCACTTTGTGTTGCCTCTTTTGATATTCCGGTCGTTTTTCACACGATGCTCAGTTCAAATCCATCATTTGTTGTCGGTAGCTTTCGGTAGTATTAACGGTTTCGCCAGGTTTTAGCAGCTCATAATAGATAACACCCTTCTGATCCCACCAAACACAGAGCATTGTCTTCCATCCATAGCGATTTGGCCTTGCAGTCGATGTCGCTGGTTTGCTTGGATTTACCCATGATCTTTTACGCTTAGGATTCTCGAAATATATCCATTTTTCATCACCAGTCACAATTCGATGGAGAAATGATTTTCTTTTGTACCTGGCGAGCAGCATTTAACAAGTGGTTTTTCGGTTTTCCCACTGTCTTTCATTCAGTTCATGTGGAACCCATTTTCCCACCTTCTGGATTTTTCCCATGGCTTTCAAACGTATGGAGACGGCTTCTCATGTCACATTTAATTTATCCGCGAATTGTTGTTGCATTTGAGCGTCATCCTCATCCGACAATGCTGGCAATTCGGCGTCTTCAAACTTTCTCGGTGGTCTTCTACGTTCTTCGTTTCTAACGTCAAAATCGCCACTTTTGAATTTTTTAAACCACTCAAAGCACTGTGATTTATCAAGAGCATGCTCACCGTAAGCTTCGATAAGCATTCGATGCGATTCTGCAGCAGTTTTCTTCAAATGGTAACAGAAAATCAATGCTGTCCGCAAATCGTAGTTTTCAGGCGCAAAAACAGACATGTTCAACGCTATGAAAACATATGTAGTTGTATTAAACTTGTATTGTTGCGAGTTAAAAGTCTTTGACAAATGTAAACACAAGAAAAAGGTGCCAATGACGCGGTTTGACAGTCACTACATTGAAAACTAGAGCCATCTATGAGCAAATTCCGGTTTCATATTTACAGACCTGGTATATGTTAAGTGACAGATTAAATTTGTATATATGTTTGTTTAGTGACAGATTAAATATGTATTAATGTTTAGTGACAGATTAAATATGTATTAATGTTTAGTGACAGATTAAATATGTACATATGTTTAGCTCCTCCAACATTAACATGTCATCAGCATACAGCAATTCGCATACGTTCCCATTCGACATTTTTATGCCAACAATTGACCTCAATAGTTCCTGTACACATGAATTGATGGAAATATTGAAAGACCAGGGTGACATAACTCATCCTTACTTTACCCTTTCAGAATATTAAACCATTCAGTCAAGGTCAATGCCCTTAAATTTTTATTATTTTTTAAGAATAGATATAACCGAAGTCATAAGTATTCTTATACCCTCGAACACTAGGCGGAAAAAGTGCCTGTGTCATTCGAGGAGAGTAGAACAGCGAGGAATTCGAACCGACAACCTTAAGTCCAGTGCGTTACCGCGCGGCTATGCACCTCACTGTTGGTGATATTCTTCTTTAAAAATAAACTAAACTATTAAACATCCTCTTCATGTAAGATTCCTCTCGAAGGTATCCTCTTCAAGAGGAATCCACGTAAAGAAAAAAGAAATATTAACCTTCAATGTTGTCATCAGAGAATCCTTCCTGTTTCACGTCCAACTCGATATCGGTAAAATGCCCTTCAAGAACGGGAAGGTCGTTATCATCCCCATCTTCCAGATCCTCGGTCAATTTAATCTCTCCGATCTTGGTCTCATAGAGGACTCCGTCGTAATCATCAGCCCTCGGTTCGGATTTAACGACAATCGTAAAATCAAATTCGTCATCCAGTCCGGTTGTCAAGTCCTTGCTAGTCGTGTATCCATCTTTGCCGCTATCTTTTGAGGGGATTTCATTTTTAAATGTCAACGTGATCATCCGTGGGTCGCCGTCTCGAGTGTCCGAATTGTTGACAATTGACACAGTGTTTACGTGACTCTGTCCGTAAGGTCTGCTCTCTGCCGGAGCTACATCGATACAACTTGTGTTGGAGAATGACAGATCAAACTCCACTGGCAATTTCTCCCGTTCTTGAGTAACAAAGTCATTGGCCTGAAAAAAAATATTTATAGCACATTATTTATTGTTAAGGCATTAACATTGTGAAGGTTTAACCTCTGCGTAAATACCACCCCAACCGTGGGGCCATGAAATACAAAGTCAGATAGCATATGGCCCCGAGGTTGGGGCGCAATGATTATTTCTCGAATATTCCCAGATCATGTCAGGATTTGGAGTACCAATGACATCTATTGATGATACCACACAATTAAATCATTTATGGGCTAGTTACATGTTTTACCAACTGAACAAACGATGTTTTAAAATTTTAAAAACATCTTACTACTCGAGAGGTTAAAGACATTGTAATTTGTTCTATCAAACACTGTTTATTCCAATTTTTGTAACGGTATAACACTACCGGTTTCAAGGTGCACACCTCATCATCAGGGGAGCAAAAACGAGACTTCATCTTACTCAACATATCAACCTTAAGTTCACATTCGTCCCTAATCACTTCATTTCATATTCTGTCATACATTGTCACCCTATTTGTACTTGTTCAACATTCAAATGCTACTTCAGTCTTGTTCCATGTTCACGTTTCACTCTCATACATCAAAGTCGTTAGCAGATTTCGATACTGTCCTGCTGTCTAAGTTTAAATGTTTTAGTGACCCATTGACTTTATTTCCTATCGCTACATGCCTACAGGGGAGCACAAACAAGACTGAATTCTGTTCGAACTGGTACCGACATACACACTTCTAATGGTAAACATTCAGGTTGGGGACTGGCGGCTGGGGGAGGCATGGGACGACCTCGGCGAGCAGTGGCCAAATTCTCAGAGCAGCGGCAAAATTGTTATCTCCTTGCCATTGTACCTTTGTATTGTATTGTATTACACTTTCATTGTAAACAGTAAAACCTGACGGGTTTTTTGCCACGTGGAAATCTCTTCAAAGTATTCAATACACATGTAAAAATGAGCGATTTAAAATCGTAAAAATAAGAATATTCATAGCCAATCGCTTACATTAATTCAATTTGAAGTTAAAAGTGATAATAATTAAAATTTAATTGCTGAAAACATGAAAAAAACATCGGCCGACGTTCACAAAACGGGCGAAGAGACCACCTAAAACGGATGCCCGCGAGCTACTGAAGCTAGCGAACTGAGATTCTATTTCTTGTGTTCCCATATACCGAAGTAGAGTGAGAGTGAGACGTGAATAGCGTCGCTTCCCCACCCATAGCGGTTTTTTAGAATTAATATACCTACGTCACACACTGACACACGTTTGATTGTATAGGTGAATTTATTCCCGACTTTCACAAAATATCTCTGATGTGGCCGATAAATGCTAATTATTATTAATATTATTGTGTTCATTCAATGCGTAAATGTATTACGGAGGAATACCTAAAATCTGAACCCAGTATTTATTATATTTATAGAGATATTAAAGTGTTTAGAAGCAATGTGTACTAGTTACACATCACAGGGAAGGAAGGGTTAAAGAAAATATACGACTGAAGTCATAGGTATCCTTATACAGCGGGGTTCGAACCGATGACCTTCCGCATGGAAGTCCAGCGTGTTACCGAGCGGCCATGCACCTCCATAAATCCTTTTATATTTTGTGTTCAATTTTTTGTTTAGTCTTTTGTATCTGTATTTTTTCATCCTTTTATCAACTTGATTTAACCATTTTCCTTTCCAGGCCTGTAGATGTTTTAGTGCCCCATTAACTTTGTTTACTATCGCTACATACCGTTGGATATCCCTCTCAACTCTTCCATCATCTGAGAAAATACTACCCAAATAGCAGAATACCTCAACTCACTCCAATCTTTATTTAATCACCCATAGACTGTTCTATCGACCTATAAGTGGAACCAGCCTGCCTTGGGATATGCCGGTGGTAGGTAGAGCAATCACACTGTATAACCGTGTGTGTCCTCATATAGACGTGTTTCATGTGTCATTCAGCTTCTTCAGAGAAAATCTCTTGAATTTCAGTGGAGTACTTTAAATAATTTCATTTTTTATACTATTTAACATGCTATATTTTGTCATAATGTTTTACTGTAACATACTGTATATAGTTTTCAAGTGAAACTTGTTATCTATGCGGAATGGCGAATTGGGCTAAACATCACGAAAAGTGAAACGCTTCCATTTATATTTGACAGATATCAATTAGACAATAAATAATAAGTAATATTAATTTAATTATTATTAATTGTTTATATAATATTTTATTATATTATTATTATAATAGTTATTATATTATATTATAATTTTATTAATTTGTTTATCTTTTTTATATCTTCTTCTCCCTGGCTCCATCCCAACTCACTGTCTGCGAAGACTGTCAGGGTCAGCTCTCCTCGTCCTCGGGTTGTATGCTCTTCTGTCCCGGACTACGTCCCCCAGGCCGTGCCTCCGCATCAGGTTCACTTTTTGCACCACCCATGGATTATTTGGTCTTCCTCTGGTTGTTATTCGAGGAAGATCCATGGAGATTGCCTGGTTCACAATGTGATCGGGTGTTCTGCATCCAACGTGCCCATACCATCTCAATCCATCCGCCTCTCCTCCATCTTACTGTTGATGTCTGTAACACCTAGGCTTCCACGAATGCGTGAGCTTCTTATTTTCTCTCTTAGGGATACACCAGCTGACCATCTTAGCATGCGCATTTCAGCAGTTTCCAGTTGCCTAGAGTAAGAGTTATACATCGTCCAGCATTCGGAGCCATAGAGGAGTGCGGGTCTGACAATCGTTTGGTATACTTTTCCTTTTAACTTTACTGGCATTTTCGGATCACATAGAACTCCCCTCATTGATCTAAACTTCACCCATCCCACACTAATTCTATGTGTTACATCTGCTGCACATCCTCCATCGCTATGGATGAGTGACCCGAGATACTGCTAGTACATTGATCTAAACTTCATCCATCCCACACTAATTCTATGTGTTACATCTGCTGCACATCCTCCATCGCTATGGATGAGTGACCCGAGATACTGCTAGTACATTGATCTAAACTCCATCCATCCCACACTAATTCTATGTGTTACATCTGCTGCACATCCTCCATCGCTATGGATGAGTGACCCGAGATACTTAAAGGAGTCACAATTTGGTAATGTTCCTCCATCCATTTGTTTATCTTTTTTATTTATTATTCAATAATTAATAATTAAAATAAATAATAATTATAAATAAAAATAATTACATAATAAAAAATATTTGTATTTTTTATTCATATATTATTTTTATTATTAATTAATATTAATTAATTATATTTACTAATTATTATTATATTATAATTATAGTATTGTATGAATATTATAATATATATTATTTATTATATTATATATATTATTGTTTATAATATTATTAGGGGTAAAAATTTGTTCAGTCCATTTCCAAAAGTTGACTCTGGCTGTTATGAATGGTTCATAGTGACAGCCGATTTTGGCAGTTTCAGAGAGTCTAGACATCTGCCAATAATATTCAGTTTATATTGCTTTGAGTTTCATGCAAAAACCTTGTTTTGTACAGTGTTGAAAATGTCGAATTTTGTGTTAACCAAGCAGCATTTGCGGGAGGTTTTAATTTTCCGCTTTAATTGGAAGAAAAGTGCAGCTGAAGCCTATCGAATGCTTGTCGAAGTTTATGGTGACGCTGCTCCAACTGATAAATCATGTAGGGAATGGTTTCGACGTTTCAAGGATGGAGATTTCAGCGTCAAAGACAAGCCTCGCTCTGGACAGCCAAAAAATTCGAGGACAAAGAATTAGAGGGTTTACTCGAAGAAGATCAGAGTCAAACGCAAGAGGAGCTTGCAGAATCATTGGGAGTGACTCAACAAGCCGTTTCCGGACCGAACTAATTTGTACACCCAATATTATATATATTATTGTTTATAATATTATATTTATAATAAATACTAATTATTATATATATCATAATATTATAATTACAAATATTAAAATAAATATAATATTATAATAATACTATGCGTATCCAGAAAGTAAGTGTACTGAGGCTCTCACGACCAGATGGATTTTATTTTCGACATGTTGGCTACACTTCCGTGTAGCCTGACCCTTCCCCTCCGCAATGAGACCGGTTCGAGGTCAGTACGTTGAGAAGTGTCGACGCGACAAAACGTTTCGTGAAAAATGTCAATCCAATCTTCTGCCAAGTGCGAAATACGCGGCGTCATCCGTTATCTCGTTTGGAAGAGAAAACCTCCGGTTGAGGTTTATAATGAGGTGAAAACTGCATATGGTGATAAATCTATGAATCGTACGAGTGTGTACAAGTGGTGTCGCGAGTTTAAAAACGGTCGTACGTCTGTGCATGATGATCAGAGGAGCGGAAGACCTTCAATTGTGACTGACGAAATTGTGGAAAAAATCGAAAATGCGCTCCGTGACGATCGCAGATTGACTGTGGATGAACTTTCTGCGATGTTTCCGCAAATCTCCAGATCTCGACTACACGAAACCATCACAGAAACCCTCGGATACCGGAAACTGTCCGCGAGGTGCGTCCCAAAACAGCTGACAGACCAACACAAGTTGAATCGAGTGGAGGCCGGGCAAGAGTTTTTGAGGCGCTGCAAACTCCATGGAGATGAATTTCTCCACTCCATCGTTACTGGAGATGAAACTTGGGTTGCACACTACACGCCTGAAACCAAAAGGCAGTCTCAACAGTGGCGTCACACCTCTTCACCCTCCGCCAAAAAGTTCAAAACCACAATTTCAGCCAAGAAAATCATGGCATCCGTGTTTTGGGACTGTCAAGGCATAATTTTAATTGAATATATGACTCAAGGGGAGACCATCAACTCTGCAAGATACTGTGAGACCCTAAAAAAATTGCGGAGGGCGATTCAGAACAAGAGGAGAGGCATGCTGACAAAGGGAGTCTGCCTGCTGCACGACAATGCCAGACCACACACGGCCAACGCCATGAAGGAACTGCTCGCCTCGTTTAAATGGGATGTCCTGAACCATCCCGCGCATTCCCCTGACCTAGCACCTTCAGATTACTATCTCTTTACCTCCCTGAAGCTGCACATGGGTGGAAAAAGGTTTTCAACCGACGAGGAGGTAAAGGAGGAGGTGGAGAAGTGGACGGAGGGGTTGGCGGGAAACTACTTCGAGGAAGGCATCAAAAAGTTGATACCCCGCTTCACCACCTGCATTGAGAGGAATGGCGACTATATCAAAAAATAGCTTACATATGTACTACGGTAACCACGTAATTTTTTTGTTTAAATAAAAAAAATTGTAACCTACAAAAATTCAGTACACTTACT
This sequence comes from Odontocerum albicorne, assembly GCA_949825065.1. NCBI lineage: Eukaryota > Metazoa > Arthropoda > Insecta > Trichoptera > Odontoceridae > Odontocerum > Odontocerum albicorne. Next base: position 14,447,280 of record OX463868.1, read on the forward strand.
TTCTGGATATGCCTCGTACTTATAAATATTATATTATAACAATATTTATAATAATTAATAAATTTATTAGAAATAAATTATTTTAAGAAATCGTTATTTCAAATTTAATAAATAAAAAAAAATTATAATTTAATATTAAAAAATATAAATTTAATTTTATTAAGTATAAAATTTTTTTTATTGAATTAAGAGAGATTTTCTTGAATTAAATTCCACATAACCATTTCCTAATCATAAAAAAATAAATAATAAAAATCGTCAACAAATGGAAAAAAAAAAGCAATGCATAAAATCAACTTTCCCTAGGAGCTAAGAAGTTTCACTTCTACCACGCGAGACTCTCACGCATCTGTTTTTTTGCTATTGTCCTTATCAAATAAGTCTTAAAATGTTGACTTGTTTTATAAATGTTTTTTGTGTACTAATTATGTTTGGTCTTTGTACGAATTAGGGAAACTTTTAATGTGCAAAGGCCCTGAAAAAATTTATCAATTAATGGAGTTTCAATATGCCGCAAGATGGAATCATACAGTTATAAATTAATGCATCTTCTCCAGGAACTGAAAAAAAATAGAATCATAAATAAAAAGCAGTTAAAAAAAGTTCTTTATAAGTCCTAAAGATACACGTGGAGTCCCATCTTAAAGCTTGGATAATCGGAAAACAAATTACTATCGACAAACTTATTTAAAATGAGTGCTCACATCCACCCCTTGCGCGAGTCGCTCGCAGTACTGTAACAGTACGGCGTGGGCACGCAAGTCTTAAAATGTTGACTTGTTTTATAAATGTTTTTTGTGTACTAATTATGTTTGGTCTTTGTACGAATTAGGGAAACTTTTAATGTGCAAAGGCCCTGAAAAAATTTATCAATTAATGGAGTTTCAATATGCCGCAAGATGGAATCATACAGTTATAAATTAATGCATCTTCTCCAGGAACTGAAAAAAAATAGAATCATAAATAAAAAGCAGTTAAAAAAAGTTCTTTATAAGTCCTAAAGATACACGTGGAGTCCCATCTTAAAGCTTGGATAATCGGAAAACAAATTACTATCGACAAACTTATTTAAAATGAGTGCTCACATCCACCCCTTGCGCGAGTCGCTCGCAGTACTGTAACAGTACGGCGTGGGCACGCAGGCACAACTTCCTGAAGCCGGCCAGCCTTCGGAGGGAGCGCCAACAGCCCCAGCAGACGCGGGCTCCACCAACATCCACCTGGAACAAATCAAAATTGTACATTGGGGCAATTGTGGACTTCCTTACTTTTTTTTATATCACACCTCCCCTCTTTTGTATACTCCTGTAACAAATTATTTATTTAACACTTTTATTACAAATACAATCTGGCCGGCGTATTGCCAGGCGGAAATCTCTTCCAACCAGACAACAAGACAAGTAAGACGCCTGCCTCCCAACCCGATTTCCATTGGAATCCTGGTTTATATTAACCCTTCCCTTACGGTGATAAAATTGAAACGCGCGTTCCAGTGTTGGGTAGTGAGTACGCAATCAAAAATTAGCGATTTTAAATCGGAAAAATAAGAACATTCATAGATAATCCCCTTAATTAATTATAATTGAAGTTAAAAATTATAATAATTGAGATTTATTTGCTGAAAACATTAAAAAACCATCTGGCAACGCTCACGGAACGGGCGTACGTCTAATCTATTTGCAAGTCCAGAAGATACTGCGGCGCGGAGCGGTACCCCGGCGTGGCTTACGTTTGCGACGATTGAGACAATTGAGCTCCTCGCAATTCAGTGGAGTATGCAAGAGTGAGATGCGAATATAGTGTCGCGCTTCCCGCATACTCTTCACCTATCGTCAAGACGAGGCACTCGCAGTGTTTAAATGCGAATTTGTTTTCGATCTTTACAAAACACTTCGATGTAGTCGATAAATTCTGATTATTATTAATATTATTTTTTAAATCAATGCGTAAATATATTATGGAGGAATACCTAAAATCTTAACCTTGTATTTATAATATTTATAGAGATATTGATGGTTATTAGAAGCAACGTGTAGAAGATACCCAACACAGGGAAGGAAAGGTTAAAAAAAAACAAGGATTCTAGGTTGGTTTTTACTAAAGGTATCTTGAAAATCTTTATTCATTTATTATTTATTTATTTAACATTTTTATAGCAAATACAATCTGGCGGGCGTATTGCCAAGCAGCAATCTCATCCAACCAACCAGACAAAAGTAAATGAAGCAAGTTACATGATCGCAAAAAACATTCAAATGACTATCCATCCCCACGAAATCCATGAACACATACGTGAGCATATGCCCACAAACCTTACAAAGACGGACAATCACCCAAACATTACTTTTCATATAAAGTGAGATATCATCAATCAAAGGAAAAAAAATTAGGAATGAAACACTTTATATTAGTGACTAAGAATTATTTTTAGTTGCTTCTTAAAGCATGCCAAGGACGGAGCGAGTCTAACATTGGTTTGTAACTGGTTCCAGAGTCTCGCTACATGGACAGTAAAGGACGACGTAAAAAAAGAGGAGCGGTGAACTGGAAAGGCCAATAGGCAATCTCTGTTTAAGCGTAGCGCTAATCCATGATCGGAAAGATGCTGAAAATTTTCGACGAGATAAGAGGGGACGGCGGGACAGTTAAGGATATTATAGAACAGAGACAGTATGTGAATATGGCGTCTATTTTTAACGTTCAACCGATTCAATGCCTTCTGGTATGAAGTTATATGATCGTACTTACGTAGGTTGAAAATAAATCTTAGACAAACATTTAAAAGGTGCTGTAATTTGAAAGAAAGAAAGAAAATAATTTATCATACTTCAAACTTCAATTCATCACTTATCCAGCCAGCACTATCAGCATACAGCAATTCGCAAACATTCAAATTTGACAGTTGTATGCCACCAATTGACTTCTGAAGCTCATTGACACGTGAATCTAAATAAATATTGAACAACCAGGGTGACATAACGTAACCTTGATTTACTCCTTTCGAAATATTAAACCATTCAATCATGAAACATAAAAATATTTCGATTAACGAACATCTTTTCAGAAACGTTTCTGTTCGATAAAGCGAGGTATAAGTGTAACTCGTAAATACTGGAAACAATAGAAAAGTAACGTTGAAACCTTTGAGCCAATCAGAGTTTCCAGCAATTCCCCGCACTCAGAGTTCTGAGTAGAGACGAGTTTGTTGTTCGAAGCGAGACAGCAACGGCACAGTTCTAGGGCGTCCGACTCGCTGGGGAAGAACGCGACGGCCTCGCACTCCATCCTCAGGCGACAATATTAAATATTCCCTTTTGAACAATAATTCTACGATATATTTATTACAGACGGAAAATAGGTTAGATTCGAGATGCGTCAAAATGACGTTTGTGTTAATAAGGATAAGTTCCATTGTGTCATAGCAGCTTGAAAAAATCTTAATATGGCTGAATCTAGACTTTATAGCGCAAGCGCAGGAAATATATTTGGCAGAACTGATATTTAATTTGTAAAAAATATCCAACTAACATTTAATCTCTTTCGAAATATTTCGAGTATCGTTTCATGAACTGTGGCTTATAATGAAATATCAAGAGAATCGCTAAAATAAATATAACTTATATGTATAAAAAAACAGATGCGTGAGTCTCGCGCGGTAGAAGTGAACTTCTTAGCTCCTAAGAAAAGTTGATTTTATGCATTGCTTTTTTTTTCATTTGTAAACGATTTTTATTGTATTTTTTTTAGGATTAGGAAATGGTTCTGTGGAATTTAATTCAAGAAAATCTCTCTTAATTCAATAAAAAAATATTATTTTTTTTATTTTTAATAATAAACGATAATAAATAATAATTTTAATAATAATATAATACACTTAATAAAATTAAATTTATATTTTTTAATATTAAATATATTAATATTTGTATGTTATTATTAATTATTTTTAAGTAGTTATTTATTACAATATTATTTTACTTATATTATTAATAATATATTATTATATTATATTATTAATTAATTATATTATAATAAATTATAGTATAATAAAAATATAATTATAAATATTATAATTACATATATTATATACCATATATATTATTATAATTATATATTAAATATAAATTATATATTAAATAATAATCAAAATAAATATTAAATAAAATAAGTTAATATTGAATAAAATTAATGGTTATTAAATATATTAATATAAAAATAATATAACATTAAATATTTTTATTTTTAATAATTAAATAATAAATAATAATAATATAATACACTTAATAATATTAATGATAATTTATTAATAAATAAAATATTTAATAATGAAATGTTGAAAGAAATAAACGTCAGTAGTGAGACAAAAAACTGTATAAAATGTAGGGGGTGGGTGGATGAAAGGAAGTTTGTCGTGATAGGAACATTAGATGCTCTGTATTCTCTGCCTAACCTAACAGTAAAATAGCGTGATGTCATATACCTATATATTTGTCTCTTTAAAAATATACTTTTATCTTTAACCTTTCCCTTCCTGTGCTAAAAAATCCGCGCGTGCCGGTGCTGTGTATTCAATACACATGTAAAAATGAGCTATTTAGAATCGGAAAAATAAGAATATTCAGACAATCGCTTAAATTAATTAAATTTGAAGTCAAAAGTGATATCAATTAAAATTTAATTGATGAAAAAAAAACATCGGCCGACGTTTACAAAACGGGCAAAGCGACCACCTCAAACAAAAGCCCGTGAACTACTGAAGTGAGTGAACTGAGATTCTATTTCTTGCTTTCTCATATACCGAAGTAGAGTGAGACGTGAATAGCGTCGCTTCCTCGCCCATAGCGGGTTTTTAGAATGAATATACCTACGTCACACACTGGCACACGTTTGATTGTATCGGTGAATTTATTCCCGATTTTCACAAAATATCTCTGATGTGGCCGATAAGTGCTAATTATTATTAATATTATTTTTTCACTCAATGCGTAAATGTATTACGGAGGAACACCTAAAATCTGAACCCAGTATTTATTATATTTATAGAGATATTAAAGTTTTTAGTATCTCTCTCTCTCTTTGAATAATGGCCGTGAGCTCCTATATATGAAGGAGTATACGCCAGTTTCAAGTGATGATCGCAGGACGGTTAATAGATAAAAAGAATCCATATTTACTTTCCCATCTATGGCTTTTTATAGAACATACATCGTAATGCATAGATAATCTTTTTCTTTTTGAATAATGGAAGGAAGGAGTATAAATCTTTTATATGAGCTCGTGGCCGTTATTCAAGAAGATAAAGAAGAGCATATATCACTTGACACTAGCGTACACAGTTCACGGCCATTATTTAAGGAGTATACGCCAGTATATATATAGTGTCAAGTGATTACATAGATAATAAATTATTCCGGATAATTTAATTACACGGAATATTTTTCACCAGGACTTAACAAATGAGATATTTTATTTATTATCTTAAGAGTACTATTTTGATAAAGTTTTTATTTGTAATATAAAAATATGTTATTGCAATTCGACATATCTTGATGCCTATGACGACTCCGTTAACGGAGAGCATATTTCACTCGTGTATACATCATAGATAAATTATAAATATTATTTAATTTATGTTGCCTCATATGTCATATGTATAAATGTGAAAATACAGATCACACTATACTTGAGAAAATGTAGCATGGTCCCTGTGACAGTTCACAAATTTGTCCTAATACAACCTTGTAACGACGTTCAGTAATTTTAATTATTTTACCAACTTTAATATAAGCCTCGATTCTAATAAATAGCGAGTTATTTAGGTAAATACATTACATAAAACTAACAATAATGACAAATTAATACATCTTGTTACAAATTAGCAAAACTGTGGCAGTTTGTTAAAATCAAATAATATTTGGTGACGTTTGTCAAAAATCACTACGTTAGTTAGCATTGGCTAGGGATGGGGTATACGTTAATTGGATTTTCGATTTTTTTATACCTAAAATTAAATGTTCGTAATTAGTATTAATTCATAGTGGATCTTGGCCTATTTAAAGATAGATACAAATCATACAATACATTAGAAAGTCAGCATAATGAAAATTAGGAATTAAAACGTCAGTTTAGAGAAAAACAATTTTTCTATTTATAAAAAAAACTATTCGATTTAGAAAAAAAAACGATTTTACCCCATCCCTTTGAGACATGACATTTCAAATGTTACAGTCCTACATTTTCTCAAGTGTAGCAGATATTTTATTACAAAACAGTAAAAAAGGTCATTTTACTAATGTTATCGCGTCTGGATAATTGTTATTATTCTGATCTGTCTCTTTCTAGACCACTATTTCAAGTTTTTTTTCACTGCAGCTGCTAGACTGAAATATGGGAGTCATAAATATTGTCGTATTGAGCCGCTTCTAAAAAGTCTACACTGGCTCAAGTGTCGGCAATAAATTGATTTAAAACTTTTTTTTGTATTCAAGTCAAACGTTCCCCCTAATTTTATTAATTATGTGTGCGGTCCATCAACTTAAATGTGAAAGAAAAAAAGATGCTCCATACGGCGCGTGGACTCTATATGGTGTTTCCATGTTCCGCACACATCTCAAAGAAAGGAACCTGAGAACCCATCATTAAATATCAAATAAAATATATAATTTCGCAAAACAAAATATGGTTACAAGTTCCTTTCTTTGAGATGTGTGCGGAAGATGGAAACATGTGTGCGAACAATTTTTAACAAATGTGCGGCCACACATGTGCACTCCTTAGAGGGAATGTTGTTCAAGTCCCTTAACCCTGGAATGGTAACGCCTTTTTACCACACATAAATGGTAACGCGTAGTCTCTCAGACTTCTGTAGGGAAAAATATATGAAAACAATGAAATATAACTTTAAGTAACACATGAACTAAATAGAATACAATGTATTATATACATTTTAGGGGTTTTAGTCCTTTTTGGCGCACTCTATATACAAAGTTCTTCGGTGCTCCATTCAAATGTGCTTGCTACATAGCAAGACACTGGGAACCGGGACATTGTTCTTTGTTTTACCAGGGCAAATTGCGCAAACCTTTCTTGTTCCTGCTTCTCCTTGAACATTTTCGGACTGAGAAGTTGATGGACCAACAACATCTTCAACATTGCGTTTAAGATTTCTGGACAAGTTTGTTTGACATCTTGTTCTTTCTTCATCAGAGGGTTTGTAGTCTGGGTCGTTGTCAGTGTCATCAGTATCTCTATTGTGTTCAGTAACTTCATCCTCTTCCTCTACGATACCAACCATTTCATCATCATCACTTTCTTGTCATTCATTGACATCCCTTTCTAGTTGCGATAGCACTTAGTTTATTTCCAAACTAGTGTTCAGTACATCACCCATTGTAACTAATTTAATTTTAACTATTTACAACTAAAATATCACTATAACTATACTCAAGAAAATGTAGCCTGGTCCCTGTGACCGTTGAAATGTCATGTCTCAAAGGGATGGGGTAAAATCGTCTTTTTTTACAAATCGAATAGTTTTTTTATAAATTGAAAAATTGTTTTTTTCTAAACTGACGTTTTAATTCCTAATTTTCATTATACTGACTTTCTAATGATTGTATGATTTGTATGTATCTTTAGCCCTTTAAGTGCCGGAAGTTATTAGTATGGCCGTACCCAGCAGGCCGGGATTTTTTCAACAAAAATAAAACCTAAAAAAATATATTTTTTGTATACAGATATAAAGGATATTATGAAAACTTACTAAATATATACACCGTGGGGCGTTTGAGCTGCCGTTCACTCAGAAAAACACAGAATGTTTAAATATTCACAAAATGTCAGGGTTGTCACAACTTGACACAGAAAACACGTTTACTTATAAATATACTGGAATATAATATACTTTGTAAACTAAAATCAACAAATTATCTGTATGATGTATAATAAAGCACAAAAGGTAAATAAACTATAAAATAAAACCGTAAAAAGTCTATATAAACGTCGTATTATGCCGTAAATCTACCGCCAATAACCAAAAAATACATGAAAAAACACTTTGTAAATAAATACTTTGAAAAATTAACAAAAATAACTAACAAAAGTTAAAAATCAACCATTGAACAAAACTACAAACGAAGTCGTTATAAATTATCGCAATTACGTCGCAAAAAACTGTAGTCGGTAACCCTGTATCAGAGACACGTATTGACTGTCAGTGAAAGCTTTTAGAAAGATGACTGTAACTTTGATAATATCGGTAAATTGTAATATTTATATATTTCTTGACCATCCCAATAGATGTCACTATGTGTTATAATTTATAAATGATTACAATTTGATTTGATATTGGCTTGCGACAAGCTCAAAGGAGAGCGCGTTTATGCGTTTCTTTTTGTATGGTCGGCCTGGCGAGCACTGAATCGGAGAGCGCGTCAACACGCTCGTGGCAGTGAACCGGTTAAATAGGCCAAGATCCACTATGAATTAATACTAATTACGAACATTTTAAAGATGCTGTAATTTGTCCAGCTGTTCCTCTGTAATATCCAAATAACATACGTCCGCATAGTCCAGAATCGGAATGAGCAGAGATGGCACGAGTCAAGTTTAGGTTTCAGTAGACAGGAATCTTTGCAACACTTTAACACGTTCCGCGCCGCGTAGGTCACCGGTGACCTACCATGTTTTTGACCAGGGCGCCACATAGGTCACCGGTGACCTACGTGTTTTTTTTTTTATAAACAGTCCCAGTGCGCCAGCGGTCACATTTACTACGAATTTTAACATTGAATGTGACCTATACGGCGCCCCTGAATATAATGCACATAAAAACTTCCAAAATTTTGTTTGAAAATGCAATTATTTTTAATAAACCTCCAGGTGTACATGAGCAAGCTATTACGGTTTATTTTTTTCAAGGATAAACTAGCCTCTACAATTAGGCTAGGGGGTATAGAAGAGATTCCAGGGATAACATCATGAATGGGACCATCCATTTGTCACACTATGTGCATTGTCTATGCAACATTGTGACCCTTTTTTTGGAGCTATTGTCTCAGTAATCATAAGAGATTATTATGTTATGGCGTAACACTATAGCATATTACATAAATAAATAAAAAATATAATAAGTAATAAATTAGGCATGCTACAATTTGTTTCGACCACAAAAGTTTATGTTGTATATACATGTATTACCGTACGACGCCGCGTAGGTCACCGGTGACCTACGCTCGCAATATCACCTAAAATCAGTTTATTTTTAAAAATAAATCATTATTTATGAAGCCTATATATGTATACATAATATAAACTATAATTTGTTTAGTGGCGCAGGTACTTATTTTCTCTAAATGTACTGCGGCACGGAACGTGTTAAGGGAATGAAGGCTGAAGAAGATCCATGGGTTTACCTCGACTACTATATATGAATATTAAACAAATACACCTTAAGCCGAATAAGTTACTACCACATATTGGACGATTTATAAAGGTGCATTTGTAGTTTGTCTTCTTTTAGTAAGTTTTAGTGGGTTGATTATCAAATATATTTTTCTGAACATATGATTGATATACAGGTGTGAAGAAATACCTAATCTGATGGCTGCAGACGCTACCTTCTTATCTTAACAATCAAGTTATTATTTATTTTGTAATATCATATATCTTAATTTATCTGTCAATAGTGGGTTCTAACTCTTAATAAAAGTACTCCACTCTTAAGTAGAGACTGCTTTCTAAACTGTATTATGTAAATTATTTTTGAAGTGAACCTTCAATCTACGCGGGAGGGCAAATTGTCCTGAACGTCACGAAAAGTGAAACACTTCCCCTTCTCCCACTTTAATGGGAATATTTCAAATGGTCTTCAATATTTATTTATATTAATACAAATAAATAAATTTAATAAATAATAAATATGAATTTATAATTATTAATATAAATAAATAATTTAATAATTTGATAAATGAACGATAAATAAATAAATTTATTTATTTATTAAATATGAAATTAAATATTATATTATAATAATAAATATTAAATTAAATTAATCATTTAATAATAATTAATTCATTATAATAAATAAATATTGTATAATATAATTGATAAACTTAATAATAATATTAATTAATATTAATAATAATATTAATTATTACTAATAATAATTAATTAATTAATATTAATATTTTTTAAATTAATTATAATATTAATTTATAATAAAATATTAATATTATAATTATTAATTAATATTAATATTTTATTATTAATTAATAATAAAATATTAATATTGGACGGGGCATGTAGCAAGAATGGGAGAGAGAATGCCTAACAAGGTACTCTTTCCCAAGCCCCGAGGAAGATGTAGCGTGGGCAGACCAAAGCTCAGGTGGATGGACGGGGTGCAGGGTGCAGAGTGATACTAGCGTGATTGGCATCGGGGGCTGGAGGAGTGCATCCCAGGATAGGAGGGAATGGCGACGACTGCTGGAGGAGGCCGGGGCCCACAATGGGCTGTAGTGCCATTGATTGATTGATTGATAATAATCATTAATATTAATAATTATTAATTAAGTATTAATTATTAATTAATATAATAAATTATTATTAATTAATTAATATAACCATTTCCTTATCCTAAAAAAAAATCGTTATCAAATGAAAAAAAACAATGCATAACATAAAATCAACTTTCCTAGGAGCTAAGAAGTTTCACTTCTACCGCGCGAGACTCTCACGCATCTGTTTTTTTTTATTATTATAATTAATTCTCTCAGCATTTACAGCACTTATTGAAGCAAACCAACCCAGGTAAGATGAGTTGTATATTCTAATTTCGTATTCCGGAACAAGACGGTCTTCCACTTTGGATATTCGTGTGTATAACGCACCTTCGAGAAGTACGAGACAGCGGGATATATTCCGATGCGACAGTTCTTAAACTATTACTCTAATTCTCCCGTACTCAGATTGCATCGATGGGGTAATGGCTATGCTGCAGTCTCGGACATATTTAGTGAAAGTCTTAAATTAATCTTTTGTAAAGTTCTCTTAAGAGAGCGTTTTTGTTTATATTGGGTTGATGCAAAAGTTATGACCGTTTTTTACATATACAATTAAACATTTTTTTTTTAGATTTGTATTATTTATTTAATCAATTATATAATTTTTATCAGTTCTTATAACCTTCTCCCATCTTTCTATCAACTTATAAATACCATTAGTGTAAAATTCCGTGGATTTTGATGCGAAAAATGTAGTAAGGAATGTTTTTACCTGCTCTATTGTATCAAATTTTTTATCATTTAAAAATTTTTGCAGTGATCGGAATAAATGAAAATCGGGAAGAGCAAGATCTGGAGAATACGGTGGATGCTTGATAACATCCCAATTCAACTCATTTAGCTTGTGTTGGGTCATCATAGCCACATGTGGTCGCGCGTTGTCGTGATGAAACACTACCCCTTTTCTGTTTACCAATTCTGGTCTATCCTTTTGAAGGGCGATGTTCAATTTGGATAATTGCTGACAATATCGTTCTGCTGTAATTGTCTGATTGCGTTCCAAGAGTTCAAAATACACAATACCCTTACAATCCCACAAAAAAACAAAGCATGAATTTTTTTTGACGGATTTCGGCCTTCGAAGCTGTTAATGGGGCTTGTCCAGGTATAGCCCAGTGTCTTTTTCTTGTCACGTTGTTGTACACGACCCATTTGTCATCTCCCGTTACCAAACTATGCAAAAAAGGTTAATGTTTTTGTCTCACACTCAAAGCAACGCACGTTGAAACACGATCCAATAAATTGGCAGCTGACAATTGATGAGGTATCCACACGTCGTACCGCGAAACCATCTCCATACGCTTCAAATGTATTAATACGGTTGTTTGGTTAACTCCCCATCATCGATGCAATCTCCCTGGTGGTTAGACGTGGATTGGTGTCAATTATGACTTTTAACTTGTCGTCATCAGACTTCAATGGCCGCCCGGTACGTGGTTTATCAATTAGTGAAAAATCCCCAGATCGGAATTTTGTAAACCATCTTCGTACCTGTCGAACTTTGATGACATCTGCTCCGTACACTTCGCAAATGTTTTTGGTTGCCACACTCGCGGTATTGTCTTTACGGAATTCATAAAGTAAACAATGACGTAAATGCACTTTATCGACTGACATTTTGAAAAAATACAAGGACTCTTCACTGTACTCTGGCCAGGCCAAAACTGAATAGAAAGTAGAGGGAAAGCATCCTTTATACAATGGAATCATTTAAAAGAAAATACTATTCATCATTTCTTACCTGGGAATTTTTTTACCTGGGATCATAAAAAACGGTCATAACTTTTGCATCAACCCAATATTTTAGGAGATCTGTCCTTAAGGGAAGAGATGATGATGATGATTTGTTGATAAATAATAAAACACGTTAGATCGCAATGCGGTAAGAGAGTGGAATTTTATTAGTAACGTAGGTATTTATATCTTTTTAGAATGTCAGCGAGAATGCGCTCGCGATATGCCTACGTCTCGTTTCTGCGAATGCAAAACGATTAATTGTTGTATGTAGGTAACATTCAAATACGGAACTGGCGAGACAGCCGTGGTGCGTTCTCGCTCCGGCGTGTAATGCGGTCCGCTCCGGGCCGCGGGTTGAATGGCCGGCGTGTGAACTCTGGACTTGAATGGCCGGCGTGTGAACTTGGGACTTGTTTATTTAGATTTCGTTGAGGAATGCGAAGGTCATTTCATCGGTCATTGACCGTATGTATGAACACCCACAGTATCCGAGTGTGAGACCGCAACAATATGAACTATAAATCTGACGCCACGATGTGACTGCGTTAAATTTCTCTTTCTTTTCGTTGAGTTTATTTCTCTCAAACATTTTGAGATATCTGTGTGTGTGTTGAGGTTTCAATGTACCTTGATTTTTTTATTTTATTGGAGTAGATTAGTTGTTTGTATGTATATTTTTGTTATGTATGTATATATGTTGGGGTCTTTGATTACTTGAGCCTTGGCCTGTCTCAAGTTAGCGTTTTGTGTGTGGTATGCATATGCGTACTACTTTTTGTGTATATGGTTTGTGCAAGTGTTTTTTATTCATACTCAGTTTTTATATGAGTGTTTCACTTTAAATCTTTATTTAATGGCCGATGGAGGACCGTACATTGTAATAAATTTAAAAAAAAACTTTTCCGAAGGTATATAAGAAAATAAATTGAAAAAAGAAAACATTTTTTTTTTTTTTATTTCATTATAAAAATAATTAAACAAACACAGCATACACATTACTAAAATTGATATTAATACAACAGTAGAAAATACAAATAAATTTCACAATTAAATTAAATTAATCTCAGATTTGTCAGTTCTAATGGTCTAGTGAATAGAATACTGATCTTTCACTATCAAGATTCCGGTTATAAGTTTACGTTCAGGTTTCACCCGCGTCGCATTCTGTTGCCTTTAATAGATTCAAAAACAAAGCTATGAAAGTGCGCTAACAAAGTAAATTAACTGTTAAAGACTTGAATTTCTAATCACAGAGAACAATATAAAAATACTTTATAAAAAATCTAGATTTTGTACAAAAGAAAACGCAATCAAAGTTAAACTAATAAAATATTTACAAAAGATTGGGAAAATACGCGCGGATACACTGATATAGAATATTATAATATTGACAAGAAGGTATATCAAAACATAATATACCTTATGTTAAATACTATAGATAAGATATACAAACAAAGAATGTTTATAAAAATACAATATTCTTTATATAACAAAGAAGAAAAATACCAGTAAGAAGGTATATCGAAACATAGTACACCTTGTGTGACAGTGATGAGACGTACCAGCAAGAAAGTTAGAAAGTTTATAAAAACATAATATTCCTTATGTAACAGAGAAGACAAATACCAGTAAGAAAGTATATTAAAACACAATATATCTTATGCAACAGAGACGAGACGTAACAGCAAGAAAGTTTATCAAAACATATAATATAACTTATGTAACAGATACGAACATATCAGCAAGAAAGTATATCAAAACATAATTTACTTTATGTAACAGAGACGAGACATACCAGCAAGAAAGTATATCAAGACATAATATAGCTTATGTAACAGAGACGAGACATAGCAGCAAAAAAGTATATCAACACATAATGTACCTTATGTAAAAGAGATGCGACATACCTGCAAGAAAGTATATCAAAACATAATATACCTTATGTAACAGAGACGAGACATAGCAGCAAAAAAGTATATCAAAACATAATGTACCTTATGTAACAGAGAAGAGACATACCAGCAAGAAAGTATATCAAAACATAATGTACCTTATGTAACAGAGACGAGACATGCCTGTAAGAAAGTATATCAAAACATAATATACCTTATGTAACAGAGACATGACATACTAGCAAGAAAGTATATCAAAACATAATGTACCTTATGTAACACAGACATGACATACTAGCAAGAAAGTATATCAAAACATAATGTACCTTATGTAACAGAGACATGACATACCTGCAAGAAAGTATATCAAAACATAATATACCTTATGTAACAAAGACATGACATACCAGCAAGAAAGTATATCAAAACATAATATACCTTATGTAACAGAGACATGACATACCAGCAAGAAAGTATATCAAAACATAATATACCTTATGTAACAGAGACGAACATACCAGCAAGAAAGTATATCAAAACATAATATAGCTTATGTAACAGAGACATGACATACCAGCAAGAAAGTATATCAAAACATAATGTACCTTATGTAACAGAGACATGACATACCAGCAAGAAAGTATATCAAAACATAATATACCTTATATAACAGAGACGAGACATAGCAGCAAAAAAGTATATCAAAACATAATATAGCTTATGTAACAGAGACATGACACACCAGCAAGAAAGTTCATAATATAGCTTATTCTGCATTTGTCGATTTTGTCATCTGCATACGTATTAATGACTTAACTAAAAAAATAATGCGTGGACACACAAAGTGTTAAATTTTTTGAGACTTGCAACGTTGTTTCGTTTTGAAAATAGTACACGACCTGAAGGCGTAAACTTAATTTATAATTATTGTATCATAATTTCATTACTATCTAAATTACTTTATCTATGATCTTTTGACACAGTTGGATGGAATTCCACTTGAGCATGGGTCATGCCGCAAGTTAACTCGCGCGACAATCAATCAATATTCGACAAACAATATTAAAAAGAAATAGCAGACACGGAACCAAATAATTTGAATTGAAACACCTTTATAAGGAATCTACGGTCAGCTCACGGTAGACCCAAAGTCAGATTACGAGCAGCTCACACGATAAGAGAACGCGATCAAATGAGACACATGTCTTAAAATTCCCCTCTAACAGATCTGTAACTTGTAAATCTGGATAATACGATTAATCTTCGAAAATATATTTGTTCAGTTTCATTTTAAATATTCTGAATTAAATCTCGGACGACTGGATATAGAGCTATCATAGAAGACGCCACCAGAAGACGAACTGTCTTCTCTGTTGCTTCGTACTGGACACACTTGTAAGAACATTGGGACTAAATGCTCGGATCAAGACCTGATCGATGCGATTGTCAGGGCACTGGGTTCTCTGTTGCCTCGTACTGGACACACTTGTACAAACATTGGGACTAAATGCTCGGAGCAAGACCAGTTGATGCGATTGTCAGGGCACTGAGTTCTCTGTTGCCTCGTACTGGACACACTTGTACAAACATTGGGACTAAATGCTCGGAGCAAGACCAGTTGATGCGATTGTTAGGGCACTGAGTTCTCTGTTGCCTCGTACTGGACACACTTGTACAAACATTGAGACTAAGTGCTCGGAGCAAGACCTGATCGATGCGATTGTCAGGGCACTGAGTTCTCTGTTGCTTCGTACTAGATACACTTGTACGAACATTGGGACTAAATGCTCAGAGCAAGACCAGTTGATGCGAATGCCAAGGCACTGGGTTCTCTGTTGCTTCGTACTAGACACACTTGTACAAACATTGGGAATAAATGCTCGGAGCAAGACCTGATCGATGCGATTGTCAGGGCACTGAGTTCTCTGTTGCTACGTACTGGACACACTTGTACAAACATTGGGACTAAATGCTCGGAGCAAGACCTGATCGATGCGATTGTCAGGGCACTGAGTTCTCTGTTGCTACGTACTGGACACACTTGTACAAACATTGGGACTAAATTCTCGGAGCAAGACCTGATCGATGCGATTGTCAGGGCACTGGGTTCTCTGTTGCTTCGTACTGGACACACTTGTACAAACATTGGGACTAAATGCTCGGAGCAAGACCTGATCGATGCGATTATCAGGGCATTGCATTCTCTGTTGCTTCCTACTGGACATACTTGTCAAAATTAACAATTGCTACTCCGGATACAGAAATTAAATAAATGACTCAAAGAATTACAAAATCATATATATAACAACCCCTTTACCGCGTGCTTAATGCTTAGCGTTATGGTCCTCCGCTATGTCTGATATTTTGTGCACCACCTGTCACCATCCTTCACGGTCCTCAACTATGTTCAATGCAGCATCCAAAGAGAGTTGTCAACTTCTTTATTTGGTTCGTCCATCTTATATGACATTGTCTTCTTGTTAGTTTTCTCTCAAATGTCTCCATGATTCCAACATTCTTTGGATTCGTTCGAAATTCTTTCGGTAATCTCTAATTATTGTATGATAGAGATGTTGGTGAATATTGCAGCCCATGGGATACAAAGCAGCCCCGCCTCCAATAATGCATCTCCAAGAGATATATCGTCTACGGATCTTTGCTTTATGATATATCCTTTATTCCGGTGCGCCTTGCGGTTGATGGGAAATGGAGCGTTGGCCTCCAGCACCATCACAAACAATACAATGATAATAATGTTTCTCAAAATTAGTAATTAAAAAAAATCCTCCAATTCCCGACACAGTCACAACTAAAAGGTCTTTCAAATTGAGCGGTTTTTTTTAATTCCGATTTTTTTTATTCTTGAATAAAACACACAATTTGCTTTGATTTCAAAAAACTTTTTATTGGTCATTGAAGTATAATGTACGACATTTAAACACAAAAAAGCAATATCCGCCAAATGTCCACCTCTCGTAGCTCCACAGATGTCCACTCTTTTGTCCAAATTTTCGATGACATTTTGGCATCATTGCAGTTCTAACTCGCCGATAACGCGAATAATTTCGTCCTTCAGTTCAGGAATTGATCGGGGGTCATTCTTATAGACCTGGCTTTTCACGTAACCCCAAAGAAAATAGTCCAACGGTGTCAGATCACATGATCTTGGTGGGCAATTAACATCACCGTTTCCGGTGATTACAATACATCAAAATAATTCAACAATTTGAATGCGTTGTTGTATTGTATACAACTCCATTTTGATAAATGTCATACATTACACTTCTCAAATGTCACAAGACCCAGGTAAGTTCGCGACGCCATCTGTGTTTTATCCAAGAATTAAAAAAAACCGCTTAGTTTGAAAGAACCTTTATACCTTTCTTAAAAATGTTATATAACACAGAGAATTATTTATCACTCACAAGTCGGAGTAACCACCTTATCAGTAACGTGTATAACTTTATGCTTTTTAAGATGCCCGGCCTGAGCGAACGATTGCCCGCACTCGTCGCACGTGAACGGTTTCTCTCCGCTATGCAGCCTCGTGTGCTTCCTTAGGTGTCCCGCTTGCGAGAAGGACTGCCCGCACTGATCGCAGGTATAAGGGCGCTCGCCGGTATGGACACGACGATGGATCCTCAGAGTGCCCGCTTCAGTGAAAGCTTTCCCACATTCGTTACAACTATAAGGCTTCTTCCCACTATGGGAGACCATGTGCCTTTTAAGATTACTCGCTTGTGTCGCCGTGTACGTGCAGACACTGCAACTATACGGTTTTTCCCCTGTGTGAATCCGTTTGTGTGTTTTTAGATCCCCTCCTCTCGAGAACGACTGAGAACAAACGTCGCACGAGAACGGCTTTTCTCCCGTGTGCGAACGCTTATGAATCTTCAATGCGTTATGATGCGACGTGGCAAAGCTACACTGGTCGCAGCTGTATGGTTTCTCTCCTGTATGTATACGAGAATGGTTTTTTAGATCATATATCAGAGTAAACGACTTCCCACACTGGTCGCAAACAAATGGTTTTTCTCCCGTGTGCGATACCAAGTGTCTTTTGAGCCCACCGGACTGCGACGTGCTATAAGGGCACTGCGTGCATTTGAACGGTTTATCCCCTGCGTGTAGGCGTTTATGCATTTTAAGAGAACTCGCTTCTGCGAACGGTTTTCCACATTCATCACAGGTGAACGGTTTAATCCCGAGATGTGAGAGTTTGTGCCTTTTTAGATTGCTTTTTTGAGCGGCTGTGTACGGGCACTGGTCGCACTGGAAAGGACGGTCGCCCGAGTGGACGCGCTTGTGCGTCTTGAGGTCGTCCTTGCGCGCGAAGCGGTGTCCGCATTCCTCACAGACGAAAGGGCGCTCCCCGGTATGCGAGCGCTTGTGTACCTTGAGCGCGTTGGAGTGAGATGTTGCGAAGGGACATGAATCGCACGAATATGGCTTTTCTCCCGTGTGAATGCGTTTATGTACCTGGGGGGGAAAGAAGAATAATTTATTATTACAAATATATCTATACTTGAGAAAATGTAGGATAGTCCCTGTGGCATTTGAAATGTCATATCTCAAAGGGATGGGGTAAAATCGTTTTTTTTTTTTTTTTTAAAGTCGTCAAAAAAGTTCGATTGTTTTAAATGGATCTTTAGAAGTCGATAGATTGGTTAATCTTGTCATATATGCTCTTCTATTTATTGATTCTAACAATTTCTTCTGTGTTATACTTGAGAAAATGTAGCATGGTCCCTGTGACAGTTTACATGACCCGATACAACCTTGTAACGACGTTCAGTAATTTTAATTATTTTATCAACTTTAATATAAGCCTCGATTCTAATAAATAGCAAGTTATTTAGGTAAATACATTACATAAAACTAACAATAATGACAAATTAATACATCTTGTTACAAATTAGCAAAAATGTGTCAGTTTGTTAAAATCAAATAATATTTGGTGACGTTTGTCAAAAGTCACTGCGTTAGTCTGCATTGGCTAGGGATGGGGTATACGATAATTGGATTTCGATTTTTTTACACATAAAATTAAATGTTTGTAATTAGTATTAATTCATAGTGGATCTTGGCCTATTTAAAGATAGATACAAATCATACAATACATTAGAAAGTCAGTATAATGAAAATTAGGGATTAAAACGTCAGTTTAGAGAAAAACAATTTTTCGATTTATGCAAAAAACTATTCGATTTGTAAAAAAAAAACATTTTTACCCTATCCCTTTAAGACATGACATTTCAAATGTCACAGGAACCATCCTACATTTTCCCAAGTATACACACTACCACTAGCTATATAATAGAATACATACACAGATATAGCCATTGGAGTAAATAATGTATAACAATGACTCGGACTCTCAACTGTATTTATTTAAAACAAATTTTTTTTTTTTTTTTCCAGAAAATGTTATTTAATAAATTTATTTTCCTCTTGAACACGTAAAATAGTTTTAATTTCGTGACGACTCTCCCCTCATATTCCTTCAGGTTGAGAAACGACGGTGTAATCAATGCTGACACCGGAAAAAGACTTAAAGAAATCATACTTTGATTTTTTTAAATAAAAAAAAAAAGGAATAAGAATATGGTATACTAAAGAATGTTGATACCTTTAGTTGATCGGCCCTCCAGTACGCGTGCCCACACTCGTCACAAACATACGACTTCCCGCCCTGGTGCGTCTGCAGGTGATCTTTGAGCAGATTCGGGTAAGAAGAAGAGTAGGAACACAGAGTGCAGGCGTACGGCTTCTCCCCCGTGTGCGACATGACGTGCTGTCTCAGGACGGCGGCTTCGCGGAACGCTTTGCCGCACTGCGAGCAAACGTGCGAGCGCTCGCCCGTGTGCGCCCTGGCGTGCCTTTTCAGATGGTGAGCGTACGAAGTGGTGAAGTCGCACTCCGAGCAGCAGTACGGCTTCTCTCCAGTGTGCTTTCGCTGGTGCTTCTTCAGGTCGTCGGATCGCGAGGATGTGTACTCGCAGGAGTCGCAGGAATAGGGGCGCACGCCCGTGTGGCACCGGGAATGTCGCTCGAGTTGGCTCGGCCGCAGGAAGCACTTCCCGCACTCGCGGCACGTGAGATCTTTCTTGCTGGAACGGGACCTGCGCGAGAAGACTTCAATTAATATTGATTTAATTTCTATCGTGTGATCGAATTCCCTCAAAGGGTGTTAACAAATGTGAATGAACGAATGCCCATTAACCGTGACTAGTATAAAAGAAGGCACGTACAAAGTGGAGGATCGGGACACCTGAAGTTGTTCCCACCAGAGATGACTATGTAAGTCAATTTGTGGTAGCCATATCATGTTGCCGTAAGGGCAATGAGCTTCAGTACTTGCAATAGCTTATCTGCGCCTTTTCTCTCCGTTGGGGCCCTGATAACTAGCAGTTCTAGAACCAAATGGCGTAGAACAGTTCTACGCCATTTGCCTCAGAGTTATGCTGAGCTTTAATGTTTTTAAACTTCCTTATATCTCTTGAACCGTGCTATCTTCTGCCTCTGGGAGTGTATACGGGCATGCAAGTTTCGTGTTCAGACAAACGCAGGCGAACACGGAACACCAGAAGCTCGGTACTATAGCAGTACCATTACGCCATATCCCTTTTAGGGAAGGCAGAGAGGACAAAGCTGCAGCCTTTTCTAGTCACGCAGACTACTCTCGCGTTGTCTCCATTCATACATCTCGTATTAGGCCACCGGCGCACTAGGCAGCCGAAATTTTGAGCAGCCAGTTATAAGCAGCCAGCCGACGGCCGACCGGTTGAGTGGAGCGAGATGGACGTGGAAGATGTTATAATTGTTAACCTTTTGTCTCGTAAGAAACGCAAAGCAAAAAGAAGGCATTGGACTCATCCTTTACTTCTGGAGCGGCACTCAAAGGGCATATTTCAACATTATTTTAAGGATCTTCGAAACTACTCGGATCATTTGTTTAACTATACAAGAATGTCAGTGCAATCATTTGATAACCTATTGGGAAATATGAAATATTCAATTATGGGTACTAATAGTCGTATGCGAGCTTGTATAACTCCAGAAGATAAATTGGTTATTACTTTGAGGTGTGTACACAAAACAAAAATGTTGTTTACTTTTAATAATATCGCGAAAGTCATCGCAAATTTCGTTTAGGAACGCAAAATACGTCTGGCTGCTACGACAAGCGCACAGAGACTTGAGGCAGCCACAACATACATTTGCCATGTCTCGTTTCGGTTGTGCACTGCCATTTGGTTGCCGTGAAAGCGTTCACGTTCTAATGGCTGCCGCAGTCAGGAATTCTCGGCTGCCTAGTGCGCACGCTCCAATGAGTCGCCATAGGTCGGACTGGCTGCCGCAGCCAGGCTACCTGGTGTGCGGGCGCCCTTAATCCCCTTTCTGTTTTCAATATTTCTTACTTTTCTTTCAGTTAAAATTTCTACAACTATCTTCTTCCACTCTTCTTGTTGCCCACCGGATGCACCATTGCCCACCAGATGCACAAAATAATGTAATTAAAATAAACTATTACCTCTTGAGCAGTTTCCTGACACTGACGCCCCTTTCGGCCCCGGCCAACAGACTGTCCAGATCGGGCTCCCCCTTCGCAGCCGCGCTCTTGCGGCGCGCCCTCCGCACCCGGCATAGCCGCAGGTGTCCCGGGAGGTACAGAGCCTTGGTGAACGACGCTGCGCAGTACTTGCAGCTAAACTTGCTGTTCGCTGTTGACAGGCAGAATAATAACGATCAATCGATAAGTTTCTGTTGACATTTTAAAAACTATGTTCAAAGAACAATTATGTGAACAAGTTATGACTTTTTCAAACCCTTCAGTCATACAGTGGCCACCCTATACTCGTATAATAAGAACCAAATTAGAATATGCAACTGTAGTTTGGGCTCCTCATCAGCTCAAATATAAAAACAATATAGAACAAATACAAAAAAAATCCTCAGATATCTATGGTACAGAACAAAGGGGGATTACCCAAAATATGCTCACCATGCCGAACTTCTCACTGTGAGTAACTATAGAAGCCTCGAAACAAGAAGGGAAGAATCCATTACAATATTCCTACTAAAGGTTTTTTCAAGGTTGCTTTAACTGTCCCGCGATTCTAGAAGCATTAAGTTTATATGTACCCAATAAATATAGCCGTGCAAGGAATCACCCTCTGTTCTATAATACATACCAACGTACAGAAGGAATGTCATGGCTAAACATTCAGCTATAGTCACGCGTGGTATAGAGATATTGAACCGACTGAATGGCACTGTGGGTATAGTCTCGGCCCCGCCTAGCAGTATGAGAAGAGTCCTGGCTGATATTCTTCCTAACGAATAAGCTAATGCTAGAAGCAGACCTTCTTTGTGTAATCCGTGCAAAGTGAATTAAAAACAAAGTTACACTTATGATTTTTCAGGAGGTTTGCTTCAGTGATTTGAGAGTTACCATAAAGATCGTAAACTTTGTGTCAGCATCAAGTCACACCAATCGTATGGATTTGTTCTTAGAAGAGGTGTTCCACAAGGGCATCATTGAAACCGACTTAACACAGTGATAAATTCGAAAAGTATTTCATACTAGTGGAGAACAGCCGTGAATATACAAAATTTAAAATGATTCATGATCATCACCAAGTCTCAATTTAAAACCCAGTCTGGACAATGATCAGTAAAGCCAGTGTAGACTTTTTAGAAGCGGCCTAAGATAGCAATATTTCTGTTTCTGACTACCATACTATAATATATATCAGGCTAGCAGCTACATTGAAAATAGACTGGATTCCAGATATTAAAAGCAAGTGACCTTTGTTCTCCTCCTCGGCGTCTTCTTCTTTCTTCACCTCTACGTCGTACTTATCATCCCTCGCTTCCAGGTCCACGAAGGTCTTTGTGTCCTGTCCCGGCAGAGACGCCTCCTCTACCTTGGGTTTGATCACGTTCACTAGCGGCACGTCGAAGTTGTCGTCGCTGTCATTGAAGCCATCGTCCATCATCATGCTGGAGTCCAACTCTTCATCGTCTTTGGAATCCGCCTCCTCCTTTAATGGACAACTTGAGCTTTATAATTGAAAAGTAATATCAAATTAAATCGATCAACTCCCTAAAACAAGCTGAGCATATTATTATTATTGTTTAACACTTTTATTGCAAATACACTTTCATCGCGAATACACTTTTATTGCCAATACCAATCAGAAGTGGAACTGGGCGGGACACATTGCCAGATGCACAGATGATAAATGTACGCAGAGAGTGCTGGAGTGACGCCCAAGACAGGGAAGAAGTGTGGGCCGCCTCAGACACGGTGGTCAGACTGCATTAGAAGAGTGGCCGGAAGCAACTGGAAACTATTTGCCCAGGAAAGAGAGGAATGGAAGAGGAAAGGGGAGGCCTATGCTCAACTTTGGACGGAGACGGGCTGATGAAGATGAATTGCAAATACAATCTGGCGGGCTTATTGCCAGGCGGCAATCTCTTCCAGCAAACAAGACAAAAGTAAATGAAGCAAGTTACGTGGTCGCATAACTCATTGACACTTGCACAAACCATATACACAATAAATATCAAAAAGTAGTATGCATATGCATACCACACACAAACTTGAGACAGGTCAAGGCTCAGGTAATCAAAGACCCCAACATATAAAATAAATAAAATGAAAAAAAAAACAAGAAAATAACAAAAATATATATATACGAACAACTAATCTATTTATTTAACACTTTTATTGCAAATACAATCTGGCGGGTTTATTGTCAGGCGGCAATCTCTTCCAACCAACCAGACAAAAGTAAATGAACCAAGTTATGTGGTCGCATAAATCATTCAAATTACTATACTTCCCCACGAAATCCATAAACATATACGTGAGCACATGCCCACGAACCCCACAAAGACCTGAACATTATTTTTCATATAAAGTGAGATATCACCAATCAAAGGAGAAGGAGGGGATGGGGGAGAGGAAAGGAAAAGGTAAATCAGGAATGAAACACGTTATTTTACTGACTTGAAATTAAGAGTTTTTTCAGTCGCTACTTAACCTTTCCCTTCCGGTGCTAAAAAAAATCACACGTTTCGGTGCTATGTATTCAATACTCATGTAAAAATGAGCGATTTAAAATCGGAAAAATAAGAATATTCATAGCAAATCGCTTAAATGAATTAAATTTGAAGTCAAAAGTGATAATAATTGAAATTTAATTGCTGAAAACATGAAAAAAAACATCGGCCAACGTTCACAAAATGGGCGAAGAGACCACCTCGTATGGATGCCCGCGAGCTACTGAGACGGGACTCTGAACACTAACACTGTGTATGTTATACCTCGAAGGAAGAAACACAATTCCGAACTGAGATTCTATTTCTTGCGTTCCCATATACCGAAGTAGACTGAGAGTGAGACGTGAATAGCATCGCTTCCTCACCCACAGCGGTTTTTTAGAATGAATATACCTACGTCACACACTGGCACACGTTTGATTGTATCGGTGAATTTATTCCCGATTTTCACAAAATACCTCTGATGCGGCCGATAAGTGCTAATTATTATTAATATTATTGTGTTCATTCAATGCGTAAATGTATTACGGAGGAATACCTAAAATCTGAACCCAGTATTTATTATGTTTATAGAGATATTAAAGTGTTTAGAAGCAATTTGTACTAGTTACACATCACATCAGCAGCAGGAAGGGTTAAAGCGTGTCAAGGACGGAGCGAGTCTTATATTAGTTTGTAACTGGTTCCAGAGTCTCGCTGCATGGACAGTAAAGGACGACGTAAAAGAGGAGCGGTGAACTGGAAAGGCCAATAGACAATCTCTGTTAGCATATAGCAAAGTTCGAATACATATCATAAGTCCTATATCAGGCCGATCATGACTTATAATACTGACCGAGGCGCATGGCCGCTTGGTGACACGCCGGACTCCCGTGCAGAAGTTTGCCGGTCTGAACCCCGCGCTGTGATGACACAGGTGTCTTTTCCATCTGGTATTTAGTGATTGTACGGCACCGGTACAAAGAACTGTAACATAGGTGGATGGTTGCTGCGCAATGCTCGGAGAATTCAGGTAAATTCCAAAGGCGTAGATCGGTGAAAGTTTGCAGGGTAGATTCCTCTTATGGCAGGTTGTAGCAAGTAAAACACAGTAGGGTAGAATGAACTGAGCAAATTAATTTATTTTGAAAGGGACCAGCACCTTTTGTAAGAAGGTTGTGACTTCGGTACTCGTAACAGCGCTGCCGAGGATAATGGGAGAAGACAAAATTCCCACTGAAACAGCAGCCTTAACGAAGGCGCTCGTCTTCATCTAACTCAACACATCAGCCTCAAGTTCACATTCATCCCTTATCACTAATTTTCTCAATGTCTACGTTCAATCCACTGCCTGAATTTTTTACACCCTATTCCAGGGATGTACAAATTGTGGCCCAATTAAAGATTTTGTGTGGCCCTTTCGAGGTTTCCGATGTTCTATACATTTTACATTTTGTTATTGATAAAATAAAACACAAATTCTGCACACGTCATTAATTTAGTGAGTGAAGAATTTATTACCTGGGTGTCGCATCTGTAGGCCGGCGCCAGACAAAATATGCTAATAATGGAAGTCACAAAATTAATTAAAGCATTCGACGACAGATTTTCATACACGCAAAAGCATGAGGAAAATTTCACAATTTTCTTAATCTCGTTTGATGTGATGGCCGAATCTGCAACTCCAAATTTACAAATGGAGCTTATAAACTTGCAATCAAGCATTGAGATGAAAGCCACGTCCGAAGGGAATAAAATACACGAATTTTATCAGAAATCTTCTCCCTGGCTCCATCCCAACTCACTATCTGCGAAGACTGTCGGGGTCAGCTCTCCTCGTCCTCAGGTTGTATGCTCTTCTGTCCCGGACTACGTCCCCCAGGCCGTGCCTTCGCATCAGGTTATCTTTTTGCACCACCCATGAATTCTTTGGGAGGCTACGCTTCATCAAAATTGGGAGGCTACGTTGGGCGGGGCATGTAGCAAGAATGGGAGAAGAGGAAATGCCTAACAAAGTACTCTTTTCCAAGCCCCAAGGAAGACGTAGCGTGGGCAGACCAAAGCTTAGGTGGATGGATGGGGTGCAGAATGATGCAAACGTGATTGGCATCAGGGGCTGGAGGAGTGCATCCCAGGATAGGGGGGAATGGCAGCGACTGCTGGAGGAGGCCGGGGCCCACAATGGGCTGTAGTGCCATTGATGATGATGATGATGATGAATTCTTTGGTCTTCCTCTGGTTGTTATTCGAGGAAGATCCATGGAGATTGCCTGGTTCACAATGTGATCGGGTGCTCTGCGTCCAACGTGCCTCTACCATCTCAATCCATCCGTCTCTCCTCCATCTTGCTGTTGATGTCTGTAACACCTAGGCTTCCACGAATGCGTGAGCTTTTTGTTTTGTCTCTTAGGGACACACCAGCTGACCATCTTAGCATGCGCATTTCAGCAGTTTCTGAATTTTATCAGAAATATATCGTTGAAGATAAATAACCAAAATTCAGGCCACTGGCAATGTGCATTATATAACTAAGTTTGACACCACATATCGCTGCGAATCGTTTTTTTTTTTTTTTTCAAAATATTTATATGTCAGGCCCATCAAAGCCTTGCAATGTTCAGTTTTCTCACCGAATATGTCTTCGATACATATGCAAATGCGGGGAAGCTCCAATTACAAAGGCCGCAGCCGATACCTTCCCATCCCTACACTCAACACCTACACCTGATCTTATAAACGTATGTATTTATTTCCCTGTTAAATTTGTTTGTTGTCGTCGCTGCTGTCTACGCTCTTCGGTCATCAGTCTGCAGTCCCTCAGACGGTAGTGAAGTACAAGATAAAGAGCAAAGAAAACTCATGAAGACTCGCCGCGCTACGTCTTTGCGCGCCTTCTTCAACGTCCTCTCCGGCATCGTCACCTCATCTCTACCGTCTTCACCATCGTCGCCACACTGAGGCCCCCCCGGGATGGGCGGGAGGACGCCTAACCTGAACTGCGCCACCAGGGCACCACGCCCAACTATGGTTGATACAAATGAAGAGCAGAGATGCAGAGAGCTTTAAAATTATGGATAAATTCGTACACAAAATACTAAATATAAGTATACATAGATTAATAACACTGCACACACATATGACACAACAGTGGAAAAGGTTTTCCCTCAAATCACTGACAAAAGATCTACGGTGCAGTAAAATACACACGATTTAATACAAGCCATAGAACTGGTTTCTTGCTTGCTTGCTTGACTTGCAATGTTTTATTTGGCCCACCAAATAATTTCAGTTGGACACCCCTGGGTCTATTCCCTTTATTAAATTCTGTATTTCATTGCATGTCACGGGGGCCAGACAGGCATACTCGTATTATATTGCCTTTGGACAAAAGATGTCCCAACTCTAGTTGGTTTGCGGATATTTGATCAGTATTCATGCGTGTCTTCGCTGATTAGAAACGAACCATACCTTGACATACCCCTTAAGAACTATGCACATGCCCTGAGCATAGTTCTTGGGTACGAGGGTGTCCCGGATGTAGGAGACCACGTCCACCTGACTGGGGTTCGAGGAGTCGGACTCCACAGTCTGCACGTCGATGCACAGCGTGTTGGAGAGCATCGGCTCCGTGTTACCGCTGCCAGTACCGGCGATCTTCTCTCGCTCCTGCTTTATAAACTCCACGTCCACCTATCAACAATGAGTAAATATCAGTTCGATTCCACCATCTCATGGGGTCAAAATAAAACCCTCGATACGGTGTTCTCGTTCAACAGGAGTTTACTATGTGTTTTATTGGAGAATCAACATAACCCTATAATAATGTCATCTATTTAGTAAAACACTGTGTTTTTCCACTTAACATTATATACACACAAACACACACACAAATTGTGCAGTTTTTTCATAATTTTTTTTTAAATTCTTGAATTAAACACACAATTTGCTTTGATTTCAAAATACTTTTTATTGGTCATTGAAGTATAATGTATGACATTTAAACACAATATCCGCCAAATGTCCACCTCTTGCAGCCCCGCAGATGTCCACTCTTTTGTCAAAATTTTCGATGACATTTTGGCATAATTGCGGTTTTAACTCACCGATAACTCAAATAATTTCGTCCTTCAGCTCAGGAATTGATCGGGGGTCATTCTTATAGACCTGGTTTTTCATGTAACCCCAGAGAAAATAGTCCAACGGTGTCAGATCACATGATCTTGGTGGGCAATTAACATCACCGTTTCCGGAGATTACAATAGATACAATAATTCTCAATTTGAACGCGTTGTTATATTGTATACAACTCTATTTTTTATAAATGCTATATGTTACACTTCTCAAATGTCACAAGACCCAGGCAAGTTCACGACGCCATCTGTGTTTTATACAAGAATTTAAATAAACGCTCAGTTTGAAAGATCCTATATAAGGCAGCATTTCCGAATTGACTAAGTTGAGTAATTATTAGTAAATATAAGGTCCAGCACAGGAGATCACTCCATTTGGTTTGCCTGTACCTTATTTATCATAAATATACTAAATTATTTTCCCTTTACAGTTCCTGTAAAGCTGACAGTATCTTGTGGGTGTGGACAGAGCCAGATCGGACCGTCATCCTGCAAGACAAAATATAAGACACAAACCTGTTCCCTGAGGGCCCTCCTGCGGCGGTATTCCCGCATCACCGAGTCTGCGCGCAGGCATAGACCCTGGAAGGCTGACAGCTTCTTCGTGGTATGGAGACAGCGCGGACAGAGCCAGCTCGGACCGACACCCTGCAAGACATTATTAATTAATTAATGCCCCATTACCCATGACGAATATAACACAACGCACAGTGTAAAGTGGGGGGTCAGGTGACACAGGAGATGGCTATGTAAGCCATCTCCTGTTGCATATAGGGCAAGGAGCTACAGTTCTTGTAAATAGCTAGTCTGCGTCTTCTCTCTCCATTGGCTCCCTGATAACTAGCAATAACAGTTCTACGCCATTTGCCTCTGTCTTTTGCTCTTTGCTCCGAGTTGTGTTGAACATTAATGACTCTAAGCATCTCACAAGTACACCATTAAATACAGAGCAAAGAACTTCAGCACTTGCAGTTCAACCTTTTGCATAGTACACTTCTACAAATCTAAATTGGTAATTCGGACATTTTATTTGTTTATTTATTTAACACTTTTATTGCAAATACAATCTGGCGGGTTTATTGCAAGGCGGCAATCTCTTCCAGCCAACCAGACAAAAGTAAATGAAGCAAATTACGTGGTCGCATAAATCATTCAAATGACTATCCATCCCCACGAATTCCATAAACGCATACATGAGCATATGCCCACGAACCCCACAAAGACGGACAATCACCCGAACATTCTTTTTCATATAAAGTGAGATATCATCAATCAAAGGGAAAGGAAGGGATGGTGGAGAGGAAAGGAAAAGAAAAATCAGGAATGAAACACGATATTTTACTGACTAGAAATTAAGAGTTTTTTCAGTCGCTTCTTAAAGCATGCCAAGGACGGAGCGAGTCTTATATTGGTTTGTAACTGATTCCAGAGTCTCACTGCATGGACAGTAAAGGACGACGTAAAAAAAGAGGAGCGGTGAACTGGAAAGGTCAATAGACAATCTCTGTTTGAGCGTAGCTCTAATCCATGATCGGAAAGACGCTGAACATTTTCGGCGAGATAAGAGGGGACGGCGGGACAGTTTAGGATATTATACAATAGATACACGATGTGAATTTGGCGTCTATTTGTAACATTCAACCAGTTATTATGATCGTACTTTCTAAGGTTGAAAATAAATCTTAGACAAACATTTTAAAGATGCTGTAATTTGTCCACCTGTTCATCTGTAACATCCTATTGGAGAAAGGGCACAACATGGAGACAATACAGTTTTCAGCTCTAGAATTCGAGCTTTCAGGTCAGAGGCTCATAACACAAATCTCAATTATTGGGTTGATGCAAAAGTTATGACGACCGTTTTTTACATATACAATTAAACATTTTTTTTCTAGATTTGTATTATTTATTTAATCAATCATATAATTATTGGGTGTACAAATAAGTCACCGCCGTTTGACAAAAGTTGGCGCCACCAGTAAGTTATGGTTAAAATTGTCAGATGTAAAATGTCATTATCGTAAGGTTGGACATCTGTCAACAACATGACCTTGAAATATTAGTGAATTTTTATCAGTATAACATATTTTTTTGTGTTCGAAAATGTCAAGTTTTGAGCCGAATAAGCGTCATTTGCGGGAACTTTTGATTTACTTCTTCAATTTGAAGAAATCTGCAGCTGAGGCGCATCGATTGCTTGTAGAAGCATATGGTGAGGCTGCCTTAAGTGAGAGAAGTTGTCGTGAGTGGTTTCAAAAGTTGAAGAACGGTGAATTTGACATCGAAGACAAAGAACGTAGCGGAAGGCCGAAAGTGTACGAAGACGCGGAATTGGAAGTGTTATTGGATCAAGATTCGTGCCAAACGCAAGAAGAACTTGCACTTACATTAGGAGTGACTCAACAAGCAATTTCACATAGGTTGAAATCATTGGGAATGATTCAAAAACAAGGAAATTGGGTTCCATATGAACTGACACCGAGAAACGTTGAACGCCGATTTTCCACATGTGAAATGCTGCTTGCCAGGCATAAACGAAAGGGTTTTCTGCACCGTATAGTCACTGGTGATGAAAAATGGATCCACTATGATAATCCAAAAAGGAAGAAATCATGGGGAAACCCTGGCCATGCTTCAACATCTACAGCTAAGCCAAATATTCATGGAAAAAAACTCTTGTTGTGTATTTGGTGGGATCAGCTCAGTGTCGTGTATTATGAGTTGCTCAAACCGAACGAAACCATTGCTGGGGCTGTCTACCGAGCACAATTGATGAGATTGAGTCGAGCACTCGAGGAAAAGCGCGCCCACTGCTACTCCAGACACGACAAAATTATTCTCCTGCATGATAATGCTCGTCCACATGTTGCGGCGCCGGTCAAAACCTTTTTGGAAACAATCAATTGGGAAGTTTTACCCCACCCGCTGTATTCACCAGACATTGCTCCTTCTGATTTTCACTTGTTTCGATCGATGACGCATGACCTGTCTGAGCAGCACTTCACATCATATGAAGATACCAAAAATTGGGTCGATTCGTGGATAGCCTCAAAAGATGAAGCATTCTTCCGACGCTGTATCCGTATGCTGCCAGAAAGATGGGAAAAGGTAGTGGCAAGCGATGGTCAATACTTCGAATAAAACATGAGGTTCCGTTCTTTCACAATAAATGCCCAATTTTTGATAAAAAACGGCGGAAACTTATTTGTACACCTAATATATAATTTCCATCAGTTCTTATAACTTTCTCCCATCTTTCTATCAACTTATTAATACCATTAGTGTCAAATTCCGTGGATTTTGATGCGAAAAATGTAGTAAGGGATGTTTTTACCTGCTCTATTGTATCAAATTTTTTATCATTTAAAAAATTTTGCAGTGATCGGAATAAATGAAAATGGGAAGGAGCAAGATCTGGAGAATACGGTGGATGCTTGATAACATCCCAATTCAACTCATTTAGCTTGTGTTGGGTCATCATAGCCACATGTGGTCGCGCGTTGTCGTGATGAAACACTACCCCTTTTCTGTTTACCAATTCTGGTCTATCCTTTTGAAGGGTGATGTTCAATTTGGATAATCGCTGACAATATCGTTCTGTTGTAATTGTCTGATTGCGTTCCAAGAGTTCAAAATACACAATACCCTTACAATTCCACCAAACACAAAGCATTACTTTTTTTGATGGATTTCGGCCTTCGAAGTTGTTAATGGGGCTTGTCCAGGTATAGCCCAATGTCTTTTTCTTGTCACGTTGTTGTACACGACCCATTTCTCATCTCCTGTTACCAAACGATGCAAAAAAGGTTCATGTTTTTGTCTCGCACTCAAAGCAAAGCACGTTGAAACACGATCCAATAAATTGGCATCCGACAATTGATGAGGTATCCAAACGTTGTACCGCGAAACCATCCCCATACGCTTCAAATGTCTTAATACGGTTGTTTGGTTGACTCCCATCATCGACGCGATCTCCCTGGTGGTTAGACGTGGATTTGTGTCAATTATGACTTTTAACTTGTTGTCATCAGACTTCAATGGCCGCCCGGTACGTGATTTATCAAATAGTGAAAAATCCTCAGATCGGAATTTTGTAAACCATCTTCGTACCTGTCGAACTTTGATGACATCTGCTCCATACATCTCGCAAATGTTTTTGGTTGCCACACTCGCGGTATTGTCTTTACGGAATTCATAAAGTAAACAATGACGTAAATGCACTTTATCGACCAATATTTTGAAAAAATACAAGGGCTCTTCACTGTACTCTGGCCAGGCCAAAACTGAATAGAAAGTAGAGGGAAAACATCCTTTATACAATGGAATCATTTAAAAGAAAATACTATTCATCATTTCTTATCTGGGATTTTTTTTACCTGGGATCATAAAAAACGGTCATAACTTTTGCATCAACGCAATATATCTGTAAGTAGACTCACAAAGCTCCTCAATGTGAAAACCAAATGAGTCTACTGTTAAAATGAATACCTTAGTTCTCAGGTCCCTTTATGATATTTATCTATAATAATAATAATAATAATAAAGCAATCAATAATAAATAAATAAATAGAATCTTGTGTCACCTTAGTATGATTTACCAAGAGCATGCTCGCCATAAGCTTCGACAAGCATTCGATGCGATTCTGCAGCAGTTTTCTTCAAATGGTAACAGAAAATCAATGCTGTCCGCAAATCGTAGTTTTCAGGCACAAAAACAGACATGTTCAACGCTATGAAAACATATATAGTTGTATTAAACTTGTATTGTTGCGAGTTAAAAGTCTTTGACAAATGTAAACGCAAGAAAAAGGCGCCAATGAGGCGGTTCGACAGTCACTACATTGACAACTAGAGCCGTCTATGAGCAAATTCCGATTTCATATTTACAGACCTGATATATATCTATAATAATAATAATAATAATAATAAAATAAATAAACAGAATCTCTTGTCACCTTAGTACCGGTCAGATTGTCCAGCAACAGTTCAAACTCGTGATGGTAAGATAAGATCAGATCACCTTCGGTGGAGAGGCAACTGCGACACGCCTTGAGTGCGTCCATATCTAATTCGTCCAGTTTCCCACCCTCCATTGCTGAACTGTCCATTTCAAGTCACTCTGTTCTGTCGCACGTATCAATTGTTTGAATACTTCAAAATATTGCGAGGAAATGTATTCAAGAACACATCAATTTTATTTTCTTACGCATTTTTAACATAAGGGATTATTCATTGATTTATCTATTATATATTTATCTAATTATTTCATTTGTACATCAAAATTATTCAAAACGAATAACTAACTCATCAAAACGAATAACTAACCCATCAAAACGAATAACTAACTCATCAAATACTTCAAATTCGGAGTTATCAATATCAACATAACATCGCTAATTTAACTAATTTTTGACATTAGTTATTGTAAATACATTAATTATCTATATAATCGTTTAATAATTCACAATTATTACGTAAGAAATACATCAAACCGTAAAAAAATACTTGTAAATAACAAAATAGATATTTTACGTGCGATTTAAACAAAATATTTTTTTTAGTAAATATTTCAAATAAACGGTTTCATTTAATTATTATTTTAAAATGTGTATTCTTCATAAGATAATGCGGTAAAAATACAGAAACTTGGTAAATAAACACGCGTTGAATTCTCCGAATTCGGTCTTGTCCAATCTGTCACTTCCCATTGTTAATTTATCTCTGTTTTATCAATTTGTTTAGTACAAGTGTTGTTTTGATCCTTGAATCATTTGTAAATTAACCAATTTATATTTTTCGTGTTATAAAATACTTCATAACTTTTATTATAACACTTAATTTATGTTTTTTTTTCTCTTAAGATGCGCGTAAAATCAATCCGCTTGACATAAACAGTCATAGACAAATTTAGTTTTTTCAGTATTAAATCATAGATACATTGTGGATGAGTCTGATTCACGGAAGTCAGAAATAATTTTAAAAGAATATTTTTCTTCGTATAAATAAATATTTAACTCTTATCAAAATACATATTTTATAAGTTATCAATAACTTATTAAAATATAATATATAAAAGTGAATAGTCAATGAACGGTCGAGTTAATAATAATCTTTATTTGTCTACAAGTAGGTATTTTATAGTTGTGAGTGAATGCACCCGCGATATATACTTTGTCTCACTCCTGCGCGTGCCCTAGTATAACGGATAGGATATTTATTTGCCGAGACGGCGAGACAAAGCGTAAATATTATTTGTGAGTACACATTGTTGACGTTTCGAGTATGTGACAATTGTAGATTGTTCAGAGGTTGATTCATCGGTCGTTGACCCTGTATGTTTACAATTTATTTTGACAACAAATTATGTTTGACAATTATTTATTTATTTAGGGACGTAGGTATCCTACAAAAGTATTTAGTAAGAATATAATATTTGGAAATAAGTAAAATGTCACATATTTTTTTACACGGCATCAAATATTCTATTTACGCGGTTTCTTCGAATCAGTCACTCGCATAAATGAAATATAACCTGTTTTATATAATATAATTTAGCTAGCTTTTTCTTTACAAACTTAACGGACATGTTAGAAGGGCTTGTTGTGAAAACCCAGCCTGGGATCTATTAGCAATGGTACCTCTGTAGGAAGGGAGCTGTATCTGAAGTATTCTACCAACTATGCCATGAAGGTTAATACTCCGTCACAGGAATGTTTCTTTTCACTTAAATATGAAACCCAGCCTGGGATCTATCAGCAATGGTACCTCTGTAGGAAGGGAGCTGTAGCTGAAGTATTCTACCAACTATGCCATGAAGGTTAATACTCCGTCACAGGAATGTTTCTTTTCACTTAAATATGAAACCCAGCCTGGGATCTATCAGCAATGGTACCTCTGTAGGAAGGGAGCTGTAGCTGAAGTATTCTACCAACTATGCCATGAAGGTTAATACTCCGTCACAGGAATGTTTCTTTTCACTTAAATATGAAACCCAGCCTGGGATCTATCAGCAATGGTACCTCTGTAGGAAGGGAGCTGTATCTGAAGTATTCTACCAACTATGCCATGAAGGTTAATACTCCGTCACAGGAATGTTTCTTTTCACTTAAATATGAAACCCAGCCTGGGATCTATCAGCAATGGTACCTCTGTAGGAAGGGAGCTGTATCTGAAGTATTCTACCAACTATGCCATGAAGGTTAATACTCCGTCACAGTAATGTTTCTTTTCACTTAAATATGAAACCCAGCCTGGGATCTATCAGCAATGGTACCTCTGTAGGAAGGGAACTGTATCTGAAGTATTCTACCAACTATGCCATGAAGGTTAATACTCCGTCACAGGAATGTTTCTTTTCACTTAAATATGAAACCCAGCCTGGGATCTATCAGCAATGGTACCTCTGTAGGAAGGGAGCTGTATCTGAAGTATTCTACCAACTATGCCATGAAGGTTAATACTCCGTCACAGTAATGTTTCTTTTCACTTAAATATGAAACCCAGCCTGGGATCTATCAGCAATGGTACCTCTGTAGGAAGGGAACTGTATCTGAAGTATTCTACCAACTATGCCATGAAGGTTAATACTCCGTCACAGGAATGTTTCTTTTCACTTAAATATGAAACCCAGCCTGGGATCTATTAGCAATGGTACCTCTGTAGGAAGGGAGCTGTAGCTGAAGTATTCTACCAACTATGCCATGAAGGTTAATACTCCGTCACAGGAATGTTTCTTTTCACTTAAATATGAAACCCAGCCTGGGATCTATCAGCAATGGTACCTCTGTAGGAAGGGAGCTGTATCTG
Source organism: Odontocerum albicorne (assembly GCA_949825065.1). Lineage (NCBI taxonomy): Eukaryota > Metazoa > Arthropoda > Insecta > Trichoptera > Odontoceridae > Odontocerum > Odontocerum albicorne. The sequence goes on from OX463868.1 coordinate 14,483,454, forward strand.
AAGTATTCTACCAACTATGCCATGAAGGTTAATACTCCGTCACAGGAATGTTTCTTTTCACTTAAATATGAAACGTTAAATAGGAAATGTGCGTTATTTATTTCTTGATTTTCATTTTGTTTTATAAAATATTCCATTCAAATTAGTCTCAAATTTTATAACTTAGAGGAATAAATTTTATATTCAAAATTCAATAACTTCCTTTTTCAAGTTTTCATTGAATTGAATTGAATTCCTTTGATGGTAATTCCTTCTGGAAACATAACCCCATTAGGGATATTAAAAGTCTTTCCTCGCATGTTTTCTCCCAAAGTCTTTGCATAATCTCTAATTATTGGATAATAGAGAACGTTAGCTTACTTTGCGGTCCATGGGATGTGTTCCTTCCTTTCTTTCTCATCATTCGTGTTATTAATATAGAAAACACAGGATTTTAAATATAAATAAATTTAAAAAACAATTTTTTAGACCAATGGTTCTCATTTCTTGAATTATCGAAAAGACTATGGTTTCACTTCGTGGTGCCATGTTTTTTGTAAAAGGAAAAATAAGTAGGTAAATAAAAAACTTATTTTATATTTTTGTGTTCAACACAGGTTTATTTTTAGGTTTACAACCGGTTTCGAAGACCACCGTCTTCATCGTCAGGTGAAGATAAACTACTTTGCTAAAAATATATTTCCTGTACAAGTGTAAATAATATAATATAAGAAAGAGGTAGAGGGAGAGAAGTGGGGAGAGATGTGATACAATGGCGAATGGGGCGGGGAAAAATGAAAGTGAATCTTAAGGGCAGGTCAAGTCTGGATATCCAAGGGGGGGATTTTAAATAGAAAATATTAAAAGCAGAGGGCTATTATGAAAATTGGTTTGGTTGTTGATGATATTTAGACTTACTTTTATACATTTTCGAGAATTTCCAAATTGTCAAGCTGCAATCCCCCTCGGTTTATGTGTAGAATCCGCAAACCACAATTAATATCGAGCGAATGGCTATTTTCAATTAGGTGGTTAGCGAACTCTGAAAAATTATTATCGTTCAGGCATCTTAAATGTTCCTTAACTCGTTTTTCAAAATTTCTTTTCATCTTGCCAATATAAAAATACGAACAATCATTGCATTATAATTTATAAAATCCGGACTGGGTTAGTTTACTTTCCGTGTCTCTATTGTTCATCATTTTATTTTTTAATTTATTGTCCGTATAAAAAGCTGGTTGGATATTTTTAGGTATTGTTTTGGACACAGTTTGGTCTAAATCGTTATTAATATAAATTATTCGGCGCCATTGTTTCTGTTGTATTTGATTAATTTGCGGATACAAATATTTGTTTACAAACATTTATTTCTTTTTTTTTTCGAAACAATTTTGTTTATTATATTTTGGGAGTATCCATAGTCAGAAAGCTATTGATTTAATTACGTTTAATTATTTTTGAGTTATTTATGGAGACCGGTGGAGTTCATAGTCTATTTATCATTGAATGAAAAGAGGACAGTTTCTGTGCAAAGGGATGGTTTGATGAATTATAATGTCTGTATAAGTTTCTTTTCTATAAATGTTAAAATTAATAATTTTGAGAGATAGATCTAAAAAGTTGAAGCATCCATTATGGCCTATTTCTAAAGTGAATTTAATTTTTCCGTGAAACGAAATAAGGTAATTCATGAACATGTTTAACTGTCTCTCTGTACCTGACCATAAACAAATAATGTTGTCTATGATACATATCATCTGTATAACAAAACATGTTTTAACAATGGAGATTTGCTATTAAATATTTTATTTTCTGAGTTGTTTAGGAATACATCTGCGACCTGAGGGTTTGTTGGAATACCCATGGCTAAGCCGCGTCGTGTTGCTTGTAAATGTTGTGTTCAAATTGAAAATAGTTTTGGTATAGGGCCAGATTAAAAAGACGTGATAAACCTCCCACTAAGTTTTTTGGGATATTTGACGTGTCTTCTAATACTTCAAAGAACAGACAAACAGAAAGATGCAGCGACAAATTAGCGTTATTTTAGGTATCTACGAGTATATTTCCACCTATGTCCTACAACATAGTACTGGCAGCTCTCGACTTTAGGTATCTACGAGTATATTTCCACCTATGTCCTACAACATAGTACTGGCAGCTCTCGACTTTAGGTATCTACGAGTATATTTCCACCTATGTCCTACAACATAGTACTGGCAGCTCTCGACTTTAGGTATCTACGAGTATATTTCCACCTATGTCCTACAACATAGTACTGGCAGCTCTCTACTTTCTACCTATGTCCTACAACATAGTACTGGCAGCTCTCTACTTTCTACCTATGTCCTACAACATAGTACTGGCAGCTCTCGACTTTCTACCTATGTCCTTGAAACGTCGAAACTATTCCCTACATGATTTATCAGTTGGAGCAGCGTCACCATAAACTTCGACAATCATTCGATGGGCTTCAGCTGCACTTTTCTTCCAATTAAAGCGGAAAATTAAAACCTCCCGCAAATGCTGCTTGGTTATCACAAAATTCGACATTTTCAACACTGTACAAAACAAGGTTTTTGCATGAAACACAAAGCGATTAAAATTGAATATTATTGGCAGATGCCTAACCTCTCTGAAACTGCCAAAATCGGCTGTCACTATGAACCATTCATAACAGCCAGAGCCATCTTTTGGAAACGGACCGAACTAATTTGTACTCCCAATATATTGAAAAGTATTTGATACAGTGCTACTTTTTTACATTAAATATTCGAGTAGTGTGCTGTTGTAGATTGAACAGTATTTACAACAGTGTTACATTCTGTTTAGAATACTTGAGTACCGTGCTACTTTAGATTGAAAAGTAGCTGTAACACTAATACCTTTTACTTAAAATTCTTGAGTAGAATGGTACTTTTAGATTGCAAAGTAGCTGAAATAGAGCAACTAATGAATTATAGTACTTGTGTAGCATGCTACTGTAGATTGAAGAGTAGCTGTAACACCACAACTTTCTACTTACAATTCTCGAGTAGCATTCTAAATTAGATTGAAAAGTAGTTGTAACAGTGTTACTTTTTACCTGGGATTTTGGAGTAGCATGCTACTACTTTTGATTGAAAAATACTTGAAACTATGTTTCTTTCCCAAAGTAGCTTTAAAAACAATAATCCAATACATTATTATTTTTGTTTCACAGGGAGATAGTGGTGGACCCCTTGAGATCTCAAACGACGAGAACCGTTGCATCTTCTATGTTATTGGAATCACCAGCTTCGGTAGAGGATGCGGAGGTATCAACGTGCCAGGAGTTCACACCGGAGTCTCCTCGTTCATCCCTTGGAGAAGAGAGAATTGTTCGGGCTAACAATTAAATCTCAAATTAAATTAAATTTCAAATACCGTTTTTATTTCTTTTAGCAAAATACCTCCGTGGTCCAGTTGGTAAGATGCTTGTCTCCCAGCCTGCAGGTAGCTGGTTCAATTCCCATTCAAAAAAATACTAAAATGATTATATAGTCCGGTTTTCATTTAAGACCTCTTTTAGTTAGTTAAGTTTTACACTCTAGGTAACATACATACAAATTTTAACAGTAATATTATCTGACCATGTAATGGGCGTGATATCTGTTCATACACTCTTACCTAAGCCAGAAACTTTTGGACCATAGTGTTGTAAAATATTTTTTTCCAGAAAAATAATACAGAGTTATTGAGATAATTTTGTGCAGCAAACGTTTTCCTCGTCTCGATAATCCAGAAGTTCTACTGTAAAACGTTTACGTTCAAAAGCCATCCACTTTCATAGAAGCAAATACAAAAATGATATCAGTTGTAACTAGTAAACATATACAATCTTCAGTTGTAATGAGAAAACACTTTAATACTTTTACAAATAAATTTAAGAAAATGAACAGAATAACATTCGATATTTATTTAACTTCTTTTTTATCTAATATTTCCACAAAATACTTTCCAGGTTACCTTTGAGCGTCCCATATTCACTGCATCTGATTTATACACAAGTATAAATGTCTCCCGTCCGTTCAACTTGTCCCACCTACTCCTCCACTAATGTACAGTCACATGTCTGAATGTATTGTCAAATTATCCTCTTTATACGATGAAATATCTCATTTATACACAAGTATAAATTTCTCCCGCCCGTTCAACATGTCCCACCTAATTCTCCAATTATTTACAGTCACATATTGTCGGAAACTCCTTAAATATTTAGTCCTATACTAGTTTCCCTATAGTTGTTACACTCCTTCTTTCCATTGAATTGTCATTGGCACAAATTATCTTGTTTATAGGATGGAATACCTCATTAATACGCAAGTATAAATGTCTCCCGCCTGTCCCACCTAGTCCCACATAATTATCCACTAATTTATCATCTTTCTGGTCGGTTAGAAGATATTGTCACATGGCAATAAGCCCGCCAGGTTGTACTCTATACCACGAAAGTGCAATACAATACAATAAGACACATTCTAAGGCAAATGAAAAGGAAACACTCATCCCACAAGACCCTCCCAGTCGAGACACAACCCCACCATTAGGAGGGCGATCTCGGCTGTAAGTGCACCGGACATTTCTCAGCTCACACTCCTGAACACAAACTATTGTTGAACATAAATATGACAATAAATAATATCCACATATCTCAAGGTCTTGTAGATAAACATCAATATCTTGACTATAAATGTCTTCACTATATTGACTATAAATCTATTTCTAACTGACGACCTTCCTCACAGAAAACCAGCGCTCATGCACCTTTATAAGCTTTCTTTGTTCCTCGACAAATATATTTTTATACAGATGCAGGAAATTAAATAAAACAATAGTCGTGGCTGCTTCTTTTTATTCTCTCTCGTTGTAATTTCTTTGATTTTATTTTTCTATTCTCCATTTACTTTGCATTCCAATAAAATATATTCTTAACTTGACACGGGGATTTGATCCTTGTTCAAAGAAAAGTTCTTTTACATACAAAGAGAGCGCAGTCCAAGATTGTTTCGAAACCAAGATCAGAGGAAGAGGAGATGCATAAAAACACATAGTTACAAGTGAGAAAAAAACAAATGTATTTTAAGTTAACACATGAGAAAAATACACAATTAATACACCACGAAAAAAGCTTACAGACGAAAATAAACTATTTTCTACCGATAATATCTGCAGCCAGTTCTTGGAGCTCAATTATCTTGAACACAGGGGTAAAGGGGATCCTCAAGTAGTCTCCTGCGTATGTCCTTACAATGGCACCAATTTGATATACACAGATTGTGCTAAGTCAGACTACTGGACCAACCCGACTAACCGATAATCATCTTATTGAGCTTTCATATTTCCGTGGGTCCGGGATGTCGCTGAGCATTAAGGAAAGATACTGGTCCCATAGTATATTTGTCTCTCTGAGGAGCCACCCAACCCAGCGTACATAATAAGAAGTAATATATGCAAGGTGATCCATAAAGCTATGACTTGCTTCTGCAGTGTCATCTTTTGATACTTATTCGAAAAATGTGGTAACAGAGAGAGAACTCATTTTCGAGTTAACAAAAACTGCAACAGCAAAAGAGGGTAATTTTCTAATTCCGATAAGTGCCACTAATCCATCCATTGTTTAGGGCAATGATAGTTTGAGGCTTTCATGAAGTCTTTTGCGCTTTAGATCAAAATCGCACCCCATTAAAGGTCAATAGTCGGTAGGTATTCGCGCATCCATCCTCTCCAGAACATATCGGCCACTGTTGCGTGATCTCCATTGTTTTCTCCATCTCATTCTCGCCTTTGTTGTCATCGCCGGCGGACCCGATGAGAAAGTGATAAGGCGTCAGCGGGGAATCATCCCTTGGATAGGAGACTTGGGTGAGGGGGCGACTGTAGACCACGAGTTCAGCTTTTGCCAGGGGCGTTAGAAGGGTCTCCTCACGGGGTGTTCGCTCTTTTAAGATGGCATTCAGTGCTTTCTTTACTTAACGCACCAGATGTTCCTACACTCCCTCGATATGTGGTGACGCGGGAGGTATAAACTTCCACTCCGTCTGTTACGTTGCCATCTTGTCTTGTAATTTATCATCGTTCTGTAGGGCCCTAATCGCTTCCCTCATTTCTTTCTTTGCTCCATGAAAATTGGTCGCGTTGTCAGAATATATCCCGGTCGGGTGATCTCCTCGTACCGACATGCGGTGAATGGCCATTATGCATAGCTCTCGTAATCATGCAGGTGAACAGAGCGCCATCACGCATATCGGGCCAAAGAAATCTAACCCACAATTTGTGAAGGGTAAAACGTGGTGATCCAGGTGCGCCTCAGACAGCTGTCCCATGAGCAGAGGCTGGATGCGCACCCTCCGAATGCAGTACGCCTGACATCTGTGTGTCACTCCTATTTATGGTGGTTTGTAGTTGTAGAATGAAGAACGCGTGTCATAGTTCGGCTGCTGTTTTTTCCGTACTGCTGTGCTTGCCTTGTCCATCTGAGCTCTGCTACCCGAACCTTTTCAGCTGTCAGTGTGCCGTTGTCTCTCCTAGGGTGATGGCATCGTAATACGAATCTTAGTACCCATCCGGTAGTTCGTATCAGACAGTTCCAGCACGAAAATCGTTACAGCCGCGGTAGTGTCGTGTTGGTGTGGTACTGATGACACCAACGTATTTTGTTCTCATTTCTAAGCTGGCGTGGTCCGGCTTCGGCCACGACCTCTCCACGGGCGTCGTTCTCGGGCTCCACAATGAAGGCTGGACCTCAAAACCAACTTCCTGAAGGCGACAGATTTGGTGCCTCTCCATCCCGTGTTCCCCTGTCTGCTATGGATTCAACTGCGAGGGTACTCAACTCCAGTATCACGCCGCCGAAAACTCGTCAATTTTTCCCAATCTGTTGGCAACGAACGCTGAGTAGGTTCGGGGATCGGTCCGGATACAACATAGCATTGTTATTGAGTCCGTCCAGTATACGACGCGTATTGTATCCGATGTGCATTCCTTCTTTATGGTGGCTGCCAATCTTGCAGCTAGTGGTATCGAGAGCAGTTTCAACGGAGCCACCATGCATTTGCTGGCAAGGAATGAGAGGAGTTCCTCTTATTTTGAAGGTAGCATCTTGGTATCCGGATGTCTGCCTCCTTCAGCAGCCGTAAGCACTCGTGCCACTTTTCACACAGCTCCTCAGTCAATGTCTCGTCCCATCCTATAGTCGAGCGCCACACCGCCTAGAGCAGTACCTTCGTCCTGATGGTTAGGCAGGAGATAAACCCCATCGGGTCAAATATCTTCATGACCATGCTCACCAGTCGCCACTTGGAAGGCAGCGAACCACCTTCATCTTTCAGATCTCCCATCGTGAAGACGAACTGGTACATCTGGGGCTCGCATGTGATTCCCAAAATTATTTCGTCGTGTGCATCTCTGCCGAAGAGTTCCACATTTCCTCTGGCCCGCTTCTCTTACAGTATTGCAGCGATTACACGAGGTTTGTTCGACGCCCACTTGGTGATTTTAAACCCGCCCCTCTGCAGCACTACGGTAACCTCCTTGACTAAGGTCACGGCATCCTCGGGCTTGTCAACGGCATCGTCATGGGTAGTCGTCCATGTAGAACTTCCTCATGATGGCGGTATCTGGAAACTCTTCTATACTTGCGATGGCTACATTATTTCGAATGTACTGTGTGCTGCTTGGTGAACATTTTGCCCCGAACATTATTGACGTGAGTACAAATGTTTCGATGTCTGAGCCCTGTTCAATTTATTTGATCTTTATTTGGAGGAAGATATCTTTTATGTCCGCTGCAATCACGATGTTTCCATGTCTCCTTTTTCCGAGGGCCTCCACAGAAACAACTGCGAGGCCTGATCAATTTCTTTATTTGGAGGAACATCTCTTTTATGTCAGCTGCAATCACGATTTTCCCTTCGCGGAATCGGCCAATATATCCCATCGGGGATGTCAGTAAGTCAGGGCCGGTAAGCAAGTAGTCATTGAGTGATGTACCTCGGTAGCGACTCGCTGCATCGAAGACCACCCGCATTTCTTCACCACATCCCTGGTGTATGCGGGTACACTATTGCAGTGTGGTAGGTACCATCGTCTCGTCGACGGTACCGCCATTTCTTCCCAGGACATCTCGCGTGCGTATCCCTTAGCGATGATGACATCCATCTTGGCGCGATATGTCGAGAATCAGCTCATCAACTCATCACGCCTAAATTTCCTTTTCAGGCATATCAGCCGGTTTTCGCCACTGCATATTGACTGGTGTGGTATTTTTTCCACAGGAGTCCTGTTTGTCAGCGTCCCGTAGGCAAACAACAAGTTGTTTTCTGCATGAGCACCTCCGCTCCTCTTACTTAAAGTAGCTGCTTGAGTGGGTAAATTATTGCCCCCATGCGTGATCTACCCCAGTGTGGTGCATGAGGTAACGCAACCATATTCTCTCCTCTCCCGCACCTCTAGTGATACAATCAACAGCACATAGAGGCGGGAAGTTAAACCGATGAGTATCATGCCATTGACTTCCCGCCTCCGCTCCAGACTGGCTTCCGTGGAATCAATCAGCTGCCGTGGGAGATCCAGATTCTTCATCGTGTACCCTGACATGGTGTACTCTTCTCCTTTCCCACACCTCTGGACCTTGAACTGTCGTGATGTCTTGTCCACTGAGCACATCCGGTTTGCACCGTGAATTCGTAGACCACAAACGGCACCCTCAGCTCCAATTTTGTTTGCTATGGCTGTGTGGATCAGGGTCACTGAAGCTCCTGCATCCAGCAGAGCGTGCCTCTCCATTTGTCCTTTTGGTCCTGTCACGGTGACTGGCACAACCTTCATCAGCACCTGAGACAGGTCCGAAGCGCAGTCATCCATCGCAGCTTTATCCTTTCATCAAGCAACATGGACGTTCTTCTTTTCTCGATTGTGTCCTCCGTGTTGGTGTGTGAAGTTTCAACTGAATCGGAGAAGGCATGATGGTGTGAGTGAACCTTCCATAAATGCAGCAGATTCAGCTCGAAGGACCACTTTGTACAGCACCGGTACACAGACTTAAAAATAGGTGGATGGCTGCCGGTCAATACTCGGAGATTCCCGTTTACTTCTTGCGCTTTTGGTGAAAAGTAGCAGGGTGAAGAGATTCCTCATTTTTCGTTCCTTATGTGCAGCCCATCGCTCATAGTAAGCCCTTTTATTCGCCCGTGTAAACCGTCACAGCTTACTAGACACTTGCTAGATACCATGTATACCGTGCGCTCTCTGCATGCATGGGCTGTTCGATTATTTATATTGATTATTACGAAGACCACGCATAAGGAACATTTTATTGCAATAGGTACAGATATCAACAATTTACACAGTAATAACACAAATAAAATCATATATTTTGGGTGACGCATACGTCCAATACAAGCATTTTCTTATGTGTAATTGAGGGATACTCATTTCATATTTGATTTACATCGACTCTTTTGATGTATTTTTAAATTTACTCTTCGTTGAAAACCTTTTACACATTGTGAGCAACTATGTGGATTCCCTGGACTGTGAATAAAGAGATGGTTTTTTAAAATAGATTTTTTTGCAAAGCTTCTCCCGCAGTGTGAACAATTATATGGCTTCTCTGCACTGTGAGTCAAAATATGTCTTTTTAAAGCTGATGTATGTGCAAAGCTTTTTCCACAGTATGAACAATTATATGGCTTCTCACCACTGTGAGTCCTAAGATGTTGATTTAAATGTGCTGATTGTGCAAAGCTTTTTCCACAGTGTGAACAATTATATGGCTTCTCTCCACTGTGAGTGTTAAGATGTTCTATTAAATGTGATTTTCGGCTAAAGCTTTTTCCACAGTGTGAACAATTATATGGCTTCTCTCCACTGTGAGTCATAAGATGTTGTTTTAAAGATACTTTCTGAGCAAAGCTTTTTTCACAGTGTGAACAATTGTATGGCTTCTCTCCACTGTGAGTCATAAGATGTCGTTTTAAAGTTGATATCTGTGCAAAGCTTTTTCCACAGTGAGAACAATTATATGGCTTCCGTCCACTGTGAGTCATAAGATGTAGTTTTAAAGTTGATTTTTTTGCAAAGCTTCCTCCACAGTGTGAACAATTATATGGCTTCTCTCCACTGTGAGTCATAAGATGTTGTTTTAAAGATGCTTTCTGAGCAAAGCTTTTTTCACAGTGTGAACAATTGTATGGCTTCTCTCCACTGTGAGTCATAAGATGTCGTTTTAAAGTTGATATCTGTGCAAAGCTTTTTCCACAGTGAGAACAATTATATGGCTTCCGTCCACTGTGAGTCATAAGATGTAGTTTTAAAGTTGATTTTTTTGCAAAGCTTCCTCCACAGTGTGAACAATTATATGGCTTCTCTCCACTGTGAGTCATAAGATGTTGTTTTAAAGATGCTTTCTGAGCAAAGCTTTTTTCACAGTGTGAACAATTGTATGGCTTCTCTCCACTGTGAGTCATAAGATGTCGTTTTAAAGTTGATATCTGTGCAAAGCTTTTTCCAAAGTGAGAACAATTATATGGCTTCCGTCCACTGTGAGTCATAAGATGTAGTTTTAAAGTTGATTTTTTTGCAAAGCTTCCTCCACAGTGTGAACAATTATATGGCTTGCCTCCACTATTACTTGATTGTTGTATTTTCCGCAGAGAAGTAATTAAATCTAAAAAAATTACATTATAAAATGATTAATTAATGAAAGAACTAAGTCTTCTTGTATTCAAACATGAATTCTTAAAAGAAGAAAAGTACTAAATTTCCTTATGGTGGCTGCTTTCCATACAAATACCTTTCTCACTACAATACATGTTAAATTTATATTTTTTAAAACTGAATCTTTATCATGTTGCATGTAAAAAGCGTCATTGATATTTACGGAATGGTCAATTATTTTTAACATTCTGTCAAAATGATAGTTATCATAGTCACAGTGAGTTTCTCTCAAACGGACGGGTGTAGAACAGTCTCCTGCCCGCGTCCTTATGATAGCACCATCCTTTATGCGCTCGTGTCTTTGTCAACTTTGGTATATGAGGAGGATGAATGATAGGTTCACCTCTCGACTGATACAGAAGGGTGACAATAGGAGATACTCGACACACATTTCACTATGATGGACTTCTGGACCCACCTAGATCGGAACACTGGACTAAGTTTAACACTTGGAACTGGTAAAATGTATGTATGTGGACTAGGCATAGGAAGTATGTTGTAATAGGAAAGTTTAGCATTCCGTCCTTTCTGTCTGCTCCGACAAAGAAATGCAATTGTATTAAATAAAAATATTGCCAATAAAAATAACAATGATAAAGGTATAATGAGACCGGTACTGATGTGTACAAAACCATCCAAATACGAGAATATGTAATTCATTAATACCTTTGTGGTTCCTGATGTGGTTTATTAAACTGGCTTTGCTTTTGTACATCTCCCCACAGTCATCACACTCAAAGGGTTTCCCAGTAGCAGCATCACTTCCAGAGCCCGTGTCATGCAGTTCTAGAGGCCAAATAATTCTCATAACACTCGAAACTCTGCCTGATGAGATGGCAAAATCTAAAATATAAGGTTATATGGAACTTAAGCATTCCATCCTTTCTGTTTACTCCAGCAAAGAAATGCATATGTAATAGGTTAGTCAAAAAGTTTTGAAAGTGACATCTATGGAGCATTAGAAAACCAAAATTTCTACGCCATTTTAATATTTCATCTTTCATAAGAACGTACTCAAAATTTCATTTCGATCTGTGAATTCATTCTTTGTTTACAAGCCATTTGAAGTTGACGTGTCAGTGTATTTTTTAACAATGGAAAAATCCGAATATAGTGCAGTGATTAAATTCTTTGTTTTGGAAGGTTTATCGGCTACTGAGATCCATGCAAAGATGGTGAAAGTATTAAAGGAGTCTTCTCCTTCATTTCCAACCGTTCACTGATGGGTTTGGGAGTTTAAGCGTGGCCGTACAAGCGTTGAAGACGATCCACGCTCAGGACGTCCAAAGAGTGCATCAACACCAGAAATCATAGCGAAAATACAGGATATGGTTTTGGAAGATCATCGATCGACTGTGGATGTGATAGCTGACACCATAGGCATCTCACATGGAACAACATGACATATTTTGGCTGAAGTTTTGGGTTTCAAAAAACTGTGTGCACAATGGGTGCCGCATTTGCTAACAATGCAACAAAAACACGTTCGAATGCGACTTTCTGAGCAACATTTGGAACAATTTCGATAAAAGGATAAAAAGGATTTTCTGCGTCGATTCATCACTATGGATGAGACTCGGGTTTACCACCATGATCCTGAATCAAAATGGAGGCTAAGGAGTGGTGTGAACCAGGCACTTTGGCTCCGAAGCGAGTTCATGTCCAGAAATCGGCCAAGAAGACGTTAGCGTCAGTTTTTCGGGATGCAAAAGGAATTTTATTGATAGATTATCTCCACTGGTAAAACAATCAACTGGTAAAACAATCAACTCTGATTATTATTGTAACCTTTTGGACCAGTTGGATGAAAAAAATGGTGAAAAAAGACCCGGTTTGCAGGAGAAAAAAATCATTTTTCATCAAGACAATGCACCTGCTCACACAGCTCAAAAAACCATCGCGAAAATCAGTGAATTGGGGTACAAATTGTTGCAGCATCCACCCTATTCGCCAGATTTAGCTCCCTCTGACTTCTGGCTGTTCTCACACCTCAAAAAATTCCTTCGTGGAAAGCATTTTTCATCAAACGAAGAGGTTATAGCCGTCGTAGAGGAGTATTTTGCAGGCCTTCCAGAAAGTCACTTCCGTGATGGGACAACAAAGTTGGAAGATCGTTGGACCAAGTGTATTGATCTTATGGGAGACTATACTGAGCAATAAAAGTGATTTCCCCCCAAAAAAAATATATTTTCATTTCCGCTTTCAAAACTTTTTGACTAACCTAGTATTAAATAAAAATATTTTCAATAAAAATAACAATGATAAGGTTATAATGAGACCGGTACTGATGTGTACAAAACCATCCAAATACGAGAATATGTAATTCATTAATACCTTTGTGGTTCCTGATGTGGTTTATTAAACTGGCTTTGCTTTTGTACATCTCCCCACAGTCATCACACTCAAAGGGTTTCCCAGTAGCAGCATCACTTCCAGAGCCCGTGTCATGCAGTTCCGGAGGCCAAATAATTCTCATGACACTCGACACTCTGCCTGATGAGATGTCAAAATCTAAAATATAAGGTTGTTTGGATTCCTTTAAATTATAAGGAAGAAAATGGTGCAAGCCACTTAATCTTATTTCGTTTCTATTATATGTGAAACTTGTCACTTATTTAAGTCATTTTATCCAACAATTCCAGCAACACAGAATGCTATGTGGATTTCTCAGACTAAAAGTCCTGTTTGACTTGATAACTCCATTTATCACTGAATTTGCAGATCTCAAGTGAAAATGGAACAAGACAATATTTTGACCATGTTAATAAATAAATATTGAATATTTTTAAACTCATAAAGCACTCACTGTACTCTGTGCGTGTGTGTCCAGCCCCTGCACTGTTGGGTTGAGCGCACTCCACCTTGACATCAGCCTCTTCTATGTCTATACCGTACTCCGGCACCGACAATGTCCCGAGCTGTTCAGCATCCGCTCTCTCCTCCTCCACAGATACGACCGAGGCTTCTTCATGTTCCCATTTGGGGAAATCTTCCCGGGAGTTCATTGCTGATTTTCTTTTCCTTACTTCTGTATCTCAATTTATTTACTATTATCCAAGGCGCCAATTGACTATAAAATAAACAGATAATCAATTCACATTGCATCCTTACTAATAAAATGTAAATGTGACAGATGTCACAAATCCTCTCCTTAATAGGATGAATTCCTAATTAACGCATTCACCGCCACTATACATCGCTAAGGAACTCATTTGTTATAGAATCCAAACGAATACTTAGGCCCACACAGCAAGAATACTATACCTCGTAAGGTATACAAATGCACGTGTTTCTACAAACAAAAGTACACAAATGCATGTGTTTCTATATTTTCATATCTTTATATTTCGTTTATCAGTCTACAATACATATATTTATGGTCAAGTAAGCTAATTGATGGAAACAATAAAAATATCTTATTAAACAGATGTGTACTTGCTGAGAAAAAACCGTTTTACTGGCAAACTAATACACAAGAAAAACTCTTTATTTGATTTATCTCTGTTAATATCATCATATTAATTATATATTTTTACCATATTGTAGCTTTTTATATTTGCATCTCAACCATACAAGTAGTGTTTATCTATCAATACGTCAATAAGGAGTAAAATCGTTTTTGTTCTTAAAAACTTTAATATCGTAATTATTGAATACAGTGCCGATATACTTTCGTTGTGAAGTGTTATTGTTTTTGGTAGGTTAATGCCTAATTCTCAGAATCATCGCCTTGCAGCCCGCACGGTCAGCACACACCGCGCACTCCGCACTAGCCTAGCCGCCCAGCAGGGAGTCTAGCTCAGCAGGTTTGCCCAACCCGACTTCTAGCGAGGATCCTTTTTTTAATTTTTTTTTATTTTTATCTTAGTGTAATAATAATGGAATCTCAAATGTGCGTAATGAATGCCAAAACCGGTGTCAATGCCATAACATCCATTCTAATGGATCCCATAAACAAATTCAGCAAAGACCAGGTTGGTAAACTAGTCTTTTAAACCGATGACCTAATGGGATTAATTTGCGAAATGGCTACAAAAATAGCCAACATGGAAGGTGAATTAAGAGCCTACAAGGAAATTGTCAAGACTCAGCCGAGCATTCAAGCAGTATCTGAAAATATTTATGAAACTGTCAATGAAATGAACGAACAAAACGTAAGAATGAAAAATTTAATTTTGCGAAATATTCCGGAAAGCACCCTTAACAACCAAGTTGATAAAATGGCCAAAAACGCAAATAAAGTGTCTAATTTATTGAAATTAATTGAACCATCTGTAGGAAATATTTTAAAGACCTATCGTTTAGGTAAACCCGAACAAAATAAAGCTAGAGCTATTAAAGTAGTATTTAAGGATTCAGTCGCCCCTAAGGCAATTCTCTGACAGCGACAAAGTGAAAGAAGATATAAAAATCTATAATATAATGACCTAACTCCATTGCAACTTGAACGTCTAAGAGACGTTCGTGAATCGCTAAGTAACAGACTAAGCAATGGCGAATCAGGGCTTACCATAAAATATCATATGTTGACTCGATTCACACCATTGTCAACTAGTTTTCAAAAAACTAAAAAAGTCATCTGAACTTCTTGAATATACTAAAATAACTACTCCAGTGTCAACTGACTCACGTAAAAAACCCTCAAGCATCACCTGCTATTAACAAAATCTTCGTCGACTCAAAACTAAACTAAACTAATTGAATGCTGCTCTCTACACCAATAATCACAACGTATTTATATTTACCGAAACCTGGCTCCATGATAGTACCATATACACTCTGGCGAATTAGGATTCATCAACCGTGCAGTACATCGGTTTGACCGTAACCAAACTACAAGACAAAAAACCAGAGGTGGCGGAGTCCTAATTGCCACCGTGAAAAACTATAGATTTAAACTAATCAAACCAGTTCATCAAGATATTAAGCAATTATTCATTGTGTTATTCGAGAAGTCATATTTGGCTGTGTTTATATTCCACCAAACTCTCCATGTTCCACCTATAAAAAGCATAGTGAAGATTTAACAGAGATCATCCGACCACACTACACTACACTACCTTGCCCTGATTGCGAACTGTCATAGACACAGTCGGCGACTACAACCTTCAGTGTATTAATGGAATGGTAATAATACTGACATTACATCACAAAACATATCTGACAGTGCTAAAATCATACCATAATAGATATGGCAGACTTTTTAGGGATCAATCAAGTGAACACAATTACAAACAAAAAAAATCGAACCCTAGATCTTATATGTATCACGACAATGCAACATTTCCAAAATATAACTATAATTTCCACCGAGCGCCTTATACTGACATAATACATGATCTAGACACGTGTGACTGGGGTCGGGATGCCCCAGAAGACAACTCCAGAAGCCTCGATGATAATATTCATTTATTTTATCATAACATTAACACAGCTATTAAAAAATTTGTTCCCTATAAGATGATAATCCAATCTGGTGTATCCAAAATGGTTCAGCAGAAAGTTGATAAACCTCGTAATAAAGAGAAAGACTGCGCACAAGACATATAAAACATCTAGAGATATATCAGACTACACTCAATTCAACCATCTACGCAAAAAATGTAAAATAACTCAAACATCCCAAGTTGCATGTTTTATGACCAGAAATCTGCTGATACTGCGGATGGGACTATCAATTTATTTGCGGACTTCTTTAAAAGTGTACATGAAGAGGGTCCACCCGATGCATCTAATCCCACACCTCCATACTCCAATACTGTTCACCTTTCTCCGTGCTTCGTCACCTTGGACGAAGTTGTTAAAAAAATAAATAAACTTGATTGGATTCGCAATATTATTATCACCCAACAGCGTGGATTTATTTCAGGTAGATCCACACTGACTAATCTACTCGAATATGAAAACTATATTTTCAATTCGTTGTCAAATGGAAAACAAGTGGACTCAATTTACACAGATTTGAGTAAAGCATTTGACAAAGTATCACATAATATTCTATTAAGTAAACTAAAAGCTTTAGGAATACCATAGTCAGCCCGCTCTTAGACTGGATCCAAAGCTACATTCAAAACCGAATACTTACTGTCAAAACCGACGGTTGTCTTTCATATCCCTTCACAGCTACAAGCGGTGTACCCCGAGGATCGCATCTAGGACCAATATTATTTCTCTTATTCGTTAATGACATAGTTGACACACTTAGTGATGTAGAGATTTTACTTTTTGCTGATGATTTTAAAATGTTCAAAGTCATAAATAATACCGCTGATTGCCTTAAATTACAAGAAAATTTAAATAAATGACAACAATGGTGTACCACCAATACCAATACATTGCACTTAAACTTGAGTAAATGTGAGTCCATTAGTTTTTATAGAAATAAAAATCCAATTAATGACGAGTATTCGCTAAATCAAAAGACATAAAAACGTGCAGCTTCTATAAGGGACTTAGGAATTATATTTGATGAAAAACTTTCATTTATAGAACATGTGAACCAAATCACTCTTGGGATTCGTACTAAGAACTGCCCAACGTTTCTCGAATTTCCGAACATTAAAACTGCTGTACTGCTCTTTGGTACGCAGCCGCCTTGACTACAACTCATCAATATGGTCTCCTCATTACGCCGCCCATGCACTAACTTTAGAACGTGTACAAAACAAATTTCTAAGATTCATAAATTTTAAACTTGGAATACCGCATGAACAAAGAAATTATCCCAACTTATTAAATGCAGTGAAACTCTTGAAGCTGTGTGACAGAAGAAAAACACCCGATATATGATAGTACTGTTGTACAAAATCATTCACTCAGTGATTGATGCACCTCACTTACTCGCGAGCATTTCATTTCGTATCCCCACAGCGAGTAGATCCACAAGACAGCTCAATCCCTTTTATACCGAAAATTGTTATACTAACTATAAAATCAACTCCTCGATAATTCGTATGCAAAGACTTGGAAACGAGTTTTGCAACAATTTAGATATTTTTAATATAAGTATATATAGTATTCGCCAGAATATTACAACAATATTTAGAAATAGCTACTAGCTTTGTGCTCTCCTTTATTTATATAAATAACGTAATACAAACCAAATATTAAGGACAATATTTTGCCTCTGGAGTTGAGTAACCCTGCATCAACATGTGTGAAGCTTTTAATTCTGCAAAGCAACTTGCATCTCGTTCCACTAATGAGGCCATGTGTTTTCTATATCTCAATATATATCCATAAAATTCCCACAAAATTCTCAAAGATTATTAAATAATTTTAGAACGATGACTGTAATTTATTCTACTGCTTTTTGTATCTTCATGTTAGTTTAAGATAAAGTTTTGTATTTTTTGTCAATAATTTGAAGTACTTGTATAACCTGTCACATGTTCATCTGTATATAAAGACACTGTTGGTTGTGTCGTTAATAAAATAAAACAAAATGCATCACGAGCTTTGTTCATAATATCGATTAAACTATAAAACAGTGAACATTACCTTGGAGCCAAAGTATTGAGGAAATCCGTCGCAGTACAGCAGCAATATTACACTGATACTGCCCGTTGCTGGGTCCGGGCCAACTTAGTTATCATATACGCCCTTACGTTGTACTTTTTCTATAGAAGGATTTCTAATATTATTGTAATTTATAATTTTAATTAAAACGGAATAATTTCAGATTATCGATCGAAATAGAATTGAAAAAAGATAAAAGATCGGTTTCCACTCGCCCGAGAAAGATAATTGTTGGTGCTATGATTTCCACTTAAAAAGTGATGCAGAAAAGTTAAAAAAAAACAGGATAAATATGATACTCGCATTGCCAGAAAAACTGAAGCAATTGAAATGAAAGCTTTGACACAGCTAAATCCTTTTTGTCAGCCGATTTCGATCTTAAAACGGTGTTGTATTGTCCGCTTTATTTTGCTAAAGCATTGTTTTATAAACGAAAATTGGCATAATTTAATTTGACATTTTACAACGTTGGGAAAAAGACTGGACACCGTTTAGTGTGGTCGGAAATTGAAGGACAACGCGGCTCTAATGAAATAGCTAACTGTATACTTCAATTCTTGAACATGCTTCAGAGTATACCGAAGTATTCCCACCATCAGATGGACAGAGGTACAATGTTGTAAGTTTGGCAAAGCGAAGAGGCGAGCCGCATACTGTGAAATTTAAAAATAAATCCTCCTTCATAAACTTGAAGAAGTATAAATTGGCAACACAATGCCAAACATACTCTTAAATGGGTAGAAATAGTGTGGATACACTTTTAGAAAGAAAATAAAACATCTTTCTTATTTAAATATTCCTTTGATGAGAATGCGCCATTTCAGGAGGTAAATACTAAATACATCCCGGATAGCACGAATAAACCGAAAAGGCGAAATAAATCATTTGAAGACATGCCTTCTGCAAATACTTCAACTGGATCTGAAGTTCCTCAAGATTTTAATAATCTGGCTTATAAAGCATACCCAGAGAAGTTACCCATCAAAAATATTAAGTACCAAAATCTGATGGATTTATGTAATTCCGGGATGATTCCCGAGGGATTCCATGATTTATATATAAATCTACCCAGGGAAAACGCTGCGGAAAAAATACCAGGAAAAGGAAAAACAACAGGACAAAAGGGGACCAAGAACCAGAGAGAGAGAGAGAAGATGACCTTCCTCTTATAGCAATAAGAGCTAAGATCCTACACTAAACGATGTTTAGAAAATAATAACGGATGTTTTTTTTTAATAAATTTAAAACCTGTTTTTCTACAATAACTATGTAAACATATATTTGTTTCGTTTTATTTCTTACAAAATATCCCATAAACTGTTAGAATAATTAATTACAAAACATTATTACCCGGAAAGTAATTACATACGCCCTTTCGAATAACATAATGTCAATCCAATACTGTGATGTCCGTGTCATCAGAAAGGGCGTGAGTAACACTAACTCCCAAACTATATATAGTTGAATTCCTGAAGTATTCTCTATTTAGCAACTAAAATAAATAACCAAATTGGAAAACATCAATATCATAGGATAAATTGGTGAAAAGTTACGCCATTTTCTACCTCGTTTTTGCTCTCCTGTAAAATTTGTAATATAAAGTGTACTTACGCCTTTTCTGCCGGACGCCCTCGATATGACCGATGTGGAACTCAAGATTGACGTTGGAATGGCGACTGTCTGATACCAATATATCAATAAACCGTTCAGAGCGCAAAATAGATAATCGAATACAGATATTATATTTTTTATTATTTTAATTGTAAGTTAGCGTAATTAATATTAAATATTTTAAGGCTGAATTACCAGAAAATATATGAATTATTTTTTTATTTCTTTCAACACATCGCAAGCAAACGGCATCATTAAGATGGCTTCGCAATATGGACGTGCGGTCTTGAACCAAAAACAATGCAACATTTGACATAGACAAGAAAACTATTAAGTTATTTTTTTAAAGGCTTTCCACCCAAACTTAGATTTTTTTTTGCCTCAAAATTAAAGTGATGGCGCAATTATATGACTCGATATAATAAAACTAATTTAAAAAAATAACGAATCTAGATAATATAAAGTTTCAACTGATTAAGCTTCCAAAATGTAATAATCTATCTAGAAGTAAAAAAGTTCCACGAAGAAAGAAGAAACGCAAAGTTAAATTTTATTAAATTAATATTTTTGACTACTTTAACACGAACAAATGATCGTAAGAAATTTTCCAAATTATGTGTTTTTTTGTTCGTACAGCACTCGCTAGTATTTATTTATCGATTTTTCCGTGGTCCACGCTTACCTCGAAATTATATTTTGTATTTTTTATTCTGAATGCAACCAATGAAATGAACTGTGAAAAATATATTGTAAATAGTATGATCGTCTCGAGTTAACTGCACGCACCTCACTATATCGAGTGGTACTTTGACAATTCATGCGGAAGGAATAGTACAGTACAAATTCAACACTTTCTAAATTTTGTAATCAGCTCAACAGAATATAAAGCAATTTCACCAAATAGATTTTTAAAAAGAGGTATTTGATATAAAGAAGAGATTCAGTAGTAATTATAGGTAGTTGGTTTGCAATATAAAATAACCCTATGGTGAGTTTGTTCTGAAGAAACTATAATATTTAAAAAAATAAGCAACTAGAAAAAGTAAATCATTCAAAATTATTTTTTTATTCACAAGTTCAAATAAGTAATGTTCATCCGAGAAAATTATAATTAATGTCAATAATAATACTTTATGCTGCGCCCTTTTAACAGCACTCGTATGAACATCACAGCAAGAGGACTATAATAACAGAGTTACATTCAGTTTAGCACGTACTTGTGAAGTAGACAACAGTGTTAACATCCTTAGTGAAGAAAAATCCTTTGATACTCTTAAAATAAATCCCAGCATTCTTATAGGGTCACCACATATATGAGTATAATTAAAATGGTCTACAAATAACAACTGAGCATTTAATAATCTTCCCAGGTCATATATGACAAGGTGTATGGATGAGGACGAGGCGAAACTATATGCGTAAACACTTGTACTTTTGCCTTCCTCAAAATGTCGAGAGATAATCTTCAAAAATTTTCAAAATAAATTCCAGCATTCTTATAGGTTCATCATACGCCAGACATAAGTATAATACATATTGTCAACAAAGTACAACTGAGCATTTAATACTTTTCCCAGGTCATATATGACGAGCTGTATAGATGAGGACGAGGCAAAAGCAATATGCGTCAGCACTTGTCCTTTTGCCTACCTCAAAATGTCGCGATAAGATATTATATATGTATCTACCCTTAACTTTTACATAAATAAAGGTGTGAGATACATTTACAACATGAAACTCCACCCTTACCTTTTAATTCAATGTCTATGATTTTTATTGAGTTCGTTGTGCTCTATGCTCTTGATTATTATGTCAAATTATTTACAAAAAAACAATTACTGTCCTCACGAAAATGTAGCATGGTCCCTGGACGGTTGACATGTCATGTCTCAAAGGGATGGGGTAAAATCGTTTTTTTACCGGTTTATAATTATACTAATATGTACCGCTTTTATAACATTTATTTGTCTTGTTATTTTACTATACTTGAAATGTGCTTTGATTCCGTTAAATATTCAACTCGCATTTTACGTTTTGTGTGTCTCGCATCATTAACTTTGTCGTAAATTCAGTCCTGTACAACATTCCTCACTTGACGGTCCATATTTTTAATGAATTTCGTTTAAACAGAATTGATAACCACAATCTGTATATTCGCTTTACGGGAAATAATCGATTTATGGATTATTTTTAAATTGGACGTTGAGATCGTAAAAAAGGCTTCGCTATTATTTGATAATACACCAGTGTATTATCAAGATAGCGAAGGGCTCCCGGTTAATGGACAATATTTGTCCGAGAATATTAGAATCGAATATTTATCTAAAAATAAAACAGTCTTAATTCAGGCAATGGATCAATTGATGCTTTTACGTTTAAAATATATTATTTATAAAAATAAATACATTTTGGTTCTGTTTGGTGAAACGACTCGTCAATTAGAGAAATTTAATTTAGGTAACAATGTAAACAGAAGACTTAGTGTTCGAACGATTAATTTAACCCTTCCTTCCCTGTGATGTGTAACTAGTACCCATTGCTTCTAAACACTTTAATATCTCTATACTTAGTTAACCCTTCCTTCCCTGTGACGTGTAACTAGTACACATTGCTTCTAAACACTTTAATATCTCTATACTTAGTTAACCCTTCCTTCCCTGTGATGTGTAACTAGTACACATTGCTTCTAAACACTTTAATATCTCTATACTTAGTTAAACCTTCCTTCCCTATGATGTGTAACTAGTACACATTGCTTCTAAACACTTTAATATCTCTATACTTAGTTAACCTTTCCTTCCCTGTGACGTGTAACTAGTACCCATTGCTTCTAAACACTTTAATATCTCTATACTTAGTTAACCCTTCCTTCCCTGTGATGTGTAACTAGTACACATTGCTTCTAAACACTTTAATATCTCTATACTTAGTTAACCCTTCCTTCCCTGTGACGTGTAACTAGTACACATTGCTTCTAAACACTTTAATATCTCTATACTTAGTTAACCCTTCCTTCCCTGTGACGTGTAACTAGTACACATTGCTTCTAAACACTTTAATATCTCTATAAATATAATAAATACTGGGTTCAGATTTGAGGTATTCCTCCGTAATACATTTACGCGTTGAATGAAAATATAATATTAATAATAATTAGCACTTATCGGCCACATCAGAGGTATTTTGTGGAAATCGGGAATAAATTCACCGACACAATCAAACGTGTTCTAGTGTGTGACGTAGGTATATTCATTCTAAAAAACCGCTATGGGTGAGGAAGCGAGGTTATTTACGTCTCACTCTCACTCTACTTCGGTATATGGGAACGCAAGAAATAGAATCTCAGTTCACTCGCTTCAGTAGCCCTCTGGCATCCATTTGAGGTGGTCTCTTTGCCCGTTTTGTGAACGTCGGACGATGTTTTTTTTCATGTTTTCAGCAATTAAATTTCAATTATTATCACTTTTGACTTCAAATTTAATTTATTTAAGCGATTGGCTATGAATATTCTTATTTTTCCGATTTTAAATCGCTCATTTTTACATGTGTATTGAATACACAGCACCGGAACGCGCGGATTTTTTTAGCACAGGAAGGGAAAGGTTACATTCGTTCCAAAAGTAAAGCAAGGATGTGTGATGTCACCTTGGTTGTTTAATATATATTTAGATTCATGTGTGCACAATCTTAAAGGCGATGGGAGAGGTGTAAGAAGTAAATGTATATGGAGTGATGTATGCAGATAATAAGGTTATGCTGGCTGGGAATGTGAGGGATATGATAAGTGAGCTATATGAGAGATGTCTAGTGAGAGGGCTGGAAATTAATGTAGCAAAATGGTTATGGTTATAAAAAGGAGTGTGATAGAAAGTGTGTGTGGTGTACGGGTTAACTCAGAGGAACTGGAGCAGGTTGATGGGTGCTGTTATCTGGGCAGTGTGTTAACATGTGGTGGGGGAGTTGAAAGGGACATTGGGAGAAGGGTAGCGATAGGGAACAGCAAAGGTAGACGGAGCACTTCATGTTATATACAATACAACAACCGAGCAATATCAACAGTAGCAAAAATGACAGTACATTATGGTGTGTTGGTGCCAACCTTGATGTATGGAAGTGAAACTTGGACTTGGCAGAAGGATAAGAGTAAGATTTATGCTGTAGAGATGTGCGCACTGAGGAAAATTTGTGGAGTGTCAATGTATGAAAGAAGAAGACATCAGAAATGAACGCATGGACGTTTTAAGTACGATAAAGAAAAGAGCTTTAAGATGGTTTGGACTTGTGGAGAGAATGGATTATTAAATGAATATACAAGTTGTGCTGAAGTGCAATGTGTGCATAGAAGAGGTAGGCTGAGGACAATATGGCTGGACCAGATTTTGAAAGAAAGTAAAGCGAGAAGTGGGATTATTATTATGGAAGATTGTGCGTGACGAGATGTATGGATGTGGAGGAAACAAAAGTTGTGTGCTTGGATAAAATGTTTGGAGATTTGTTTTCTCTGCCAATCCTGCGAGGGACATGACGTGATATTATACATGTTTATATGTTTTTTTATAAAATCTGTTGTGCATTAAGAAAATATTTTGGTCTGTCTACCCCGCAAGGGACACGGCGTTATGGTATGTATGTGTGTATAAAATTGTGGCTGTATAACATTGTAGTAACAAACTGAACTTTTGTTAATACTGATGCTGCATGTAACACCGTAACGTTAATCCAGATTATAATCTTTGTATTGTTTATAGTTAAGGCATTTACACTGTGGAGGTTTCAACACATTGCAATTTAGTCAAACACTTGATATAATGGTATAACCCTACCTGTGCCCTGATGCAATGGAAACATTCGAATGTCTGTCTTCCCACAGAGAAGGACCAGCAATGTTGTTGCCAAGTTGATAAATGGGCCTCTAGACAGGCTTTAAGAATTGTGTGAGGGGATACACTGATCGAAAAATACAAAATAAACTTTGTGTTAAATGAATGATTAATAAAAAATAATTTTTCAACAGTAATACCGCGGCCGCTTAAATCCTGAAGAATGGCGCAACATTGGTCCGAGGGGGTCGGCGCGTTGAGATTCACCAGCCGAGAGTATCGGCAGGAGTTGGTGGAGGCCGGCCGCTATGGGAACCTGCTGCGCTGTCCGCCGCACCAGGCCGCAGGGTTCCTGGCCCTGAAGCTGCTACAGGAACTAGGGACATCAGATACGGAGGTGACTACTCTTTCTATGTCACTCATGTGTCTTCTCTTTGTCAGATTAGGGATATTTTTCACTTCAGCGTACGTAACTTGTTGTTTCTGTTTGATATATGTTAATATGTCTGGGGATATTTTTAACATAGTTTTACATACCTTCAAGTATTCATTTGACATTTTATGACTGGGGTTTCCCGCATTGCCTTACATCACTTGTAGTTTTTGTTGGACATCATACGACAGGGGATATTATTCACTTAGCCTTGAATATTTTATTGACATCATATGACTGGGGATATTTATGACATAGCCTTACATAACTTGTAGCAATAGAAGACTCGCTCCGTCATTGGCATGTTTTAAAAGTGGTTGAAAATACAGTACAGTGCCAATTATCTGGGGCTCAATTATTCGTGAGTTGGATTTTAGTAATGCAATTTTTTTTAGTAACACATCGCTGTACTGGATATGGTGGCACATAAAAGTGAGACCATCGGAGCACACTGGCATGTTTAGTAACACATCGCTGTACTGGATATGGTGGCACATAGAAGTGAGACCATCGGAGCACACTGGCATGTTTAGTAACACATCGCTGTGCTGGATATGGTGGCACATAGAAGTGAGACCATCGGAGCACACTGCCATGTTTAGTAACACATCGCTGTGCTGGATATGGTGGCATATAGAAGTGAGACCATCGGAGCACACTGGCATGTTTAGTAACACATCGCTGTACTGGATATGGTGGCACATAGAAGTGAGACCATCGGAGCACACTGGCATGTTTAGTAACACATCACTGTACTGGATATGGTGGCACATAGAAGTGAGCCCATCGGAGCACACTGACATGTTTAGTAACACATCGCTGTACTGGATATGGTGGCACATAGAAGTGAGACCATCGGAGCACACTGACATGTTTAGTAACACATCGCTGTACTGGATATGGTGGCACATAGAAGTGAGACCATCGGAGCACACTGACATGTTTAGTAACACATCGCTGTACTGGATATGGTGGCACATAGAAGTGAGACCATCGGAGCACACTGACATGTTTAGTAACACATCGCTGTACTGGATATGGTGGCACATAGAAGTGAGACCATCGGAGCACACTGGCATGTTTTTTTCTCTCTTTTTTGAAAGAATAGATATGACTAAAGTCATAAGTATCCTAATATTCCAGAATAACTAGGTGGAAAAAATGCCTGTGTGATTCGAGGGGAGTAGTACAGCGCGGGGTTCGAAGCGACCTTCCACACGGATGTCCGATACATTACCATCTGGCAATGCACCTCTAATATAACAGTATTACCATACCGGTTTCAAGCTTTTGATCTCATCATCAGGGAGTACATACTAGACATGTTTGTGCGCTCTTGATAATGAGGTGAAAACCTATAAACCGGTAGGGTTATACTGCTTTATTAAGTGGAATTAACGGTGTTTAATTAAAATTAAAGTTACATTGTATTTTACCTCTTCAGACCTGTTATCCATTATAATGGACACAGAATTCATCCGCACTTTGTAAATAACTTACTGTGGTATATTTATGTTCCCAATGATAACAAATGAAGCGTAGGAAACTGTATTATCAACTTTGAACATTTTGGGCACCACCTTTCTAAACTGATGCGACATAATGTTGAATTTAGTGTAACAAATACACTCACAAGCGAGAATATCTTTTTAAAACCTTAGAATAAATTCAGATCTGAAAATATTGTTCCACAGTGTTAAACTATAAACAATATATAAAAGATTTTAAATATTATAAAACAAATATATGCACACGTTAAGTTGAGTGTAGAGATAGGAAGGTTGCGACTGTGAGTGCGGCCATTATAGATGGCTGTGCACCATCTTTATTTACGTTTAAAAGAATTTACAGTAGAATTTATTACGAAAAGTTTCCAATTTCGGGACCTAGAAAATTGCGAAAAATTCAAATTATTAGTTTTTTTAATTAACCAACTTTTCCTTTGTTACAAAATATACTTTATAGTCCACTGTATTTGGTTGTTACAAAATTTGTATAATGTTCGTAGGCAAAGAGAGCTTCCGCGCCCTGGAACCAGACTGGCTGAGCCTCCCGCCCACATCAGACTTGCACGTGTCGTCAGAGCCCTCGGTTGAACCACGACCGGGGACCACCGAGAGAAAACACTACTACTACAAGAAGGTATTGACTGCTTTGTTTAATTCAGGGTAGACCTGGGAAATTGAGGAGCTGGAGGCAACGTTTGAGAGCAGCAGGGCCTTCGTAGCTATTTATTTATACCTACATCTATGTAACAGGGTGTAGCGATAGGAAATAAACTCAACGGAGCACTAAAACATATACACAAGTCAGACAGTATTGAAATATACCAAGATGGTCCACAACAGTATTTTAGTTCCAACTTTGATCTATGGGAGTGAAATGTAGACGTGGAACAAGACTGAAAAGAGACTAATTAATGCTTTAGAAATGCAAGCACTTAGTAGAATATATGGAGTGATGGAGTACAGAATGAAGTGATAAGGGATGAATGTGAACTTAAAGCTGATGTGTTGAGTTAGGTGGAGAAGAGCACACTGAGATGGTTTGGACATGTAGAATGAATGAATGAATGAAGAAAGACTAATAAAACAAATATGCAGTGCAAATGAGAGAGGAAGGCGTGTGAGAGGAAGACCGAAGAAGAATGAAATAAGGTGTATGGATGTAGAAAAGAGGAAAGATGTTTGTCGTAATAGGAAAGTGTTGTGTTCTCTCCCTTCTATCTATCCTTATAGGGAGGCAACGTGATGGCACGTGTCTATGTAAGGATGAAAACGAGCCAAGTGATACTTAAATGATTTTGAATGAATGAAGTACTCGCCTGTCAGACACAACTGCACTGCCCATCCAATATGGCTGGAAATGGAAACGTACATCACGGACAGTGTCGCTAATATAAGGCAAAAAGATGGGCTCAAATCGAAAACAAACAGTCCGTGAATATACTTAAAAATTGAAAGAGTGTTTAATCCAACCAAAAATATATATTTAACCCGATTAGTTTTAAGTCCTATGTGACTCATTTTAGGGATATTCCGAACTAAATATTAGTTCAAAATACCTCAAAGATGAGTCACGTATGACTTGAAACTAATTGGGTTAAATATATATTTTCAAGTGAATAAAAAAGTGTTTCAAGTTTGAATTATACGACACCTAATATTTCTCTGTCTTCCTACGTTTCCTCATGCCACCCATTTACATCTATAGTTCCTTCACACATGAACCTATGTACTCCGGCTAATTCAAAGTTCTTAATTAAAGAAACCCAATAGTATTTTGATGTCAACTTTGATATATGGGAGTGAAAGGTGGAAAAAGATTGAAGAAAGACAGTTTGATTGGAACAAGTGAAGGATATTATGATAGAAAGGAATGTAAATAGTGTAGGCTTTGTATGATAAAGTGTACAGATGTAGAAGTGAAAGATGTGTGTCCCAATACGAGAGTCTGGTATCCCATCAGGGAGATGATGTGATGGTGTTTACGTATATAATTAGCTTATCCCTTAAAAAGATGTCCAAAAGGTGTCGAAACTTATTCGATGTGTTTCCCAGGCTGCCAAGTCTCTGACGGGATGCCGTCCGATCCTAGGGCAGCCTCGCTTGGCTTACGAGATACGGGACAGGCTCACCGTGTCTCTACCGGAGGGCCACAATACCAGGGACAGAAAGCTGCACCCTCCTGAAGATTACGATGTGGGCTTGGCTATACTCACTTCCAAACCTATACACCAGGTTAGTAGTGCCTTCACGATCTATATCTTACGACCTCCGTGGCCTAGTTTAGTTCATCTGGTAACAAAAAAGACCCCTGCAGAGCGGAGTTCTCAAAGGCGCTCTTATTCGATATTTTCCCACTATATCTTTAATCCACTTTGCACAGATTTCCCCTGTTACGCAAAGAAGGTCTGCTTCTTGAGTTAGCTTATTCGTTAGGAAGAATATCAGCCAGGACTATTCTCATACTGCTAGGCGGTGCCGAGATTATACCCACAGTGCCATTCAGTTGGTTCAATATCTAGTGTTTAGCCATGATATTCCTTCTGTAAGTTGGTACGTATTATAGAACAGAGGGTGATTCCTTGCACGCCTCGCTTCCTCTCTCTCGCTTCCATCATCATCTTATACAGACATTCATCATTCTGTCCAACAACATGCCCAAAGTATGTTAAGATTCTTTTTCTGCATATTGTCGATTAAATCTACCATAGTTTTAAACAACCTAACATATGCAAGATAAGCTGGTCAGTTGGAAGGAAATGCTTCATGTACGCAAGAGAATAAATAAATACAAACTCTTATTTTATAAATAAAAAATATGGGTGCCTTGTTTTTCCTTGAAAGTATAAAAAAACTCCGGTATTAACGCATTAAATCAGTCTAATGTATCGGTCAGATTGTGTTATGGGAAGGACTGTTTTTTAACTTGACACATTATTTTTTTATTGTTTAGTTAATTTGCGTTTCACCGAGTTCTTTGTTGCGAAAACTTAGTAAATAAATGATGGAATCTAAAACAAAGTTTAAGGTTAACAACTAGACTCTATTTTTAATATTATATATCTGTATCATCCTGTTTTTATATATTAATGTTATTATCGTGAAGGTTTTTATAAATATATCGGCTAAGGAAATTTGTCACAAGTTGAAACACTTTTCACTGTTTCAAGTTTCTAACTGTTGACCAAAATATATAAAAGGAATTGTAAATAATAATGGTGTTACTTAATTTAGCTCTTGTGTCAGTTGAATTTTATACGGATAAAAATGCAAATTTTTTTGATAATTTTTAACACATGATTGAGACATTCCCGATTCTTGTGCACGGCATCGATAGGAGGTGCACGGACGTTCACCAATACTCTGCCTCACTGCATCAATCTTTCCTGGCGTACGTACTGGTGAAATAAAGGGAGGAAAAGACAATTGTCAGGCGAGAAACCAGTTTCACTCTAGAGCTTTCTATATAAATCAAAATGAAGTGAAGTCTCTAGTATTCTCCACATCACTATATGATGTGAAAACATGGACTTTGAGAGCTAAGGAAAGAAAAGCCTTCCATACTTTGAGCACATTATATAAAAGTCTGGAGAAGTTGGTGATCACGAGGACAGTTAAAGAAGGCAACAAGAGACTAGGGTTATATACGAGTATAATAACAATATCAAATATTTTTCAAGGCTGAAATCTGATGTCCTCACGGCCGGGCTCGCCCTATCCTGATGGGGTGTATCTCGACTGGAGGGATGTTATAAGATGAGACCAGACCTTTTGATAGCTTCTCTCTTAAATGTATCTTCTGCAGTTTATCTTGAGATATATGTTATGTATATGTACAATTTAGGAATGTATTGATGTTACTATCAATAAATATACTATATATTGTATTTATTTAGAATGCGTCCTATGAGATGGATGGATCAAATAAAGGAGTTGTAGTAACTGTGACACTACTACTTTTCACTTAGAATATTCAAGTATCATGCCACTGTAGATTGAAAACTAGCTGTAACAGACCTACTTTTTACTTACAACACAAGTATCATGCTACTGTTAATTGAAAAGTAGCTGTAACAGACCTACTTTTTACTTTGAATACTTGTGTAGCATGCTAATTTCGATTGAAAATAGTAAAACAGTAATTTTTGAATAGCGTACTACTTACTGTCTATTGGAAAGTAGCTGTAACAGTGCTACTTTTATGTAAAATACTAAAGTAGTATGCTATTTTAGATTGAAAAGTAGTCGACACAGTAATAATTTTAATTTAGAATACCTGAGTAACATGCTAATTTAGATTGAAAAGTATTTGATACAGTGCTACTTTTTTACATTAAATATTCGAGTAGCGTGCTGCTGTAGATTGAAAATTATTTATAACAGTGTTACATTCTGTTTAGAATACTTGAGTGCCGTGCTACTTTAGATTGAAAAGTAGCTGTAACACTAATATCTTTTACTTAAAATTCTTGAGTAGAATGGTACTTTCAGATTGAAAAGTAGCTGAAATAGTGCAGCTAATGAATTAGAGTACTTATGTAGCATGCTACTGTAGATTGAAGAGTAGCTGTAACACCACAACTTTCTACTTAACAATTCTAAGTAGCATTCCAAATTAGATTGAAAAGTAGTTGTAACAGTGTTACTTTTTACTTGGAATTTTGGAGTAGTGTTATGCTACTACTTTTGTTTGAAAAATACTTGAAACGTTTTCCAAAGTACTTTTCCTTTTTTTTCAAAGTACAATATTTTTTTTAAACTTTTCCAAAGTACAATAGCTTTAAAAACAATAATCGAATACATTACTATTTTTGTTTCACAGGGAGATAGTGGTGGACCCCTTCAGATCTCAAACGACGAGAACCGTTGCATCTTCTATGTTATTGGAATCACCAGCTTCGGTAGGGGATGCGGAGGTATCAACGTGCCAGGAGTTCACACCGGAGTCTCCTCGTCCATCCCTTGGAGAAGACAGAATTGTTTGGGCTAACAATTAAATTAAATTTCAAATACCGTTTTTATTTCTTTTAGCAAAATACCTCCGTGGTCCAGTTGGTAAGACGCTTGTCTCCCAACCTGCAGGTAGTTGGTTCAATTCCCATTCAAAAAAAGATTTTTGAAAGTGATTATATACTATTGTCTGGTTTTCATTTAAGACCACTTTGACATCTTTTAGTTAGTTAAGTTTTACACTCTAGTTAACATACATACAAATTTTAACAGTAATATTATCTGACCATGTAATGGGCGTGATATCTGTCCATTCACTCTTACTTATTTAGTCGGAAACTTTTGGACCATAGTGTTGTAAAATTATTTTTTCCAGAAAAATAATACAGTTACTAAGATAATTTTATGCAACAAATGTTTTCCTCGTCTCGATAATCCAAAAGTTCTACTGTAAAACGTTTACGTTCAAAAGCCATCCACTTTCACAGTAGCAAATACAAAAATGATATCAGTTGTAACTAGTCAAAATATACAATCTTCAGTTGTAATGAGAAAACACTAATACTTTTACAAATAAATTTAAGAAAATGAACAGAATAACATTCGAGATTTATTTAACTTCTTTTTTATCTAATATTTCCACAAAATACTTTCCAGGTTTCCTTTGAGCGTCCCATACTCACTGCATCTGATTTATACACAAGTATAAATTTCTCCCGCCCGTTCAATATGTCCCACCTAATTCTCCAATTATTTACAGTCACATATTGTCGGAAACTCCTTAAATATTTATTCCTATACTAGTTTCCCTATAGTTGTTACACTCCTTCTTTCCTTTGAATTGTCATTGGCACAAATCATCTTGTTTATAGGATGGAATACCTCATTAATACACAAGTATAAATGTCTCCCGCCTGTCCCACCTACTCCCACATAATTATCCACTAATTTATCATATTTCTGGTCGGTTGGAAGATATTGTCACATGGCAATAAGCCCGCCAGGTTGTACTCTATACCACGAAAGTGCAATACAATACAATAAGACACATTCTAAGGCAAATGAAAAGGAAACACTCATCCCACAAGACCCTCCCAGTCGAGACACAACCCCACCATTAGGAGGGCGATCTCGGCTGTAAGTGCACCGGACATTTCTCAGCTCACACTCCTGAACACAAACTATTGTTGAACATAAATATGACAATAAATAATATCCACATATCTCAAGCTCTTGTAGATAAACATCAATATCTTGACTATAAATGTCTTCACTATATTGACTATAAATCTATTTCTAACTGACGACCTTCCTCACAGAAAACCAGCGCTCATGCACCTTTATAAGCTTTCTTTGTTCCTCGACAAATATATTTTTATACAGATGCAGGAAATTAAATAAAACAATAGTCGTGGCTGCTTCTTTTTATTCTCTCTCGTTGTAATTTCTTTGATTCTATTTTTCTATTCTCCATTTACTTTGCATTCCAATAAAATATATTCTTAACTTGACACGGGGATTTGATCCTTGTTCAAAGAAAAGTTCTTTTACATACAAAGAGAGCGCAGTCCAAGATTGTTTCCAAACCAACATCAGAGGAAGAGGAGATGCATAAAAACACATAGTTACAAGTGAGAAAAAAACAAATGTATTTTAAGTTAACACATGAGAAAAATACACAATTAATACACCACGAAAAAAGCTTACAGACGAAAATAAACTATTTTCTACCGATAATATCTGCAGCCAGTTCTTGGAGCTCAATTATCTTGAACACAGGGGTAAAGGGGATCCTCAAGTAGTCTCCTGCGTATGTCCTTACAATGGCACCAATTTGATATACACAGATTGTGCTAAGTCAGACTACTGGACCAACCCGACTAACCGATAATCATCTTATTGAGCTTTCATATTTCCGTGGGTCCGGGATGTCGCTGAGCATTAAGGAAAGATACTGGTCCCATAGTATATTTGTCTCTCTGAGGAGCCACCCAACCCAGCGTACATAATAAGAAGTAATATATGCAAGGTGATCCATAAAGCTATGACTTGCTTCTGCAGTGTCATCTTTTGATACTTACTCGAAAAATGTGGTAACAGAGAGAAAACTCATTTTCGAGTTAACAAAAACTGCAACAGCAAAAGAGGGTAATTTTCTAATTCCGATAAATGCCACTAATCCATCCATTGTTTAGGCCAATGATAGTTTGAGGCTTTCATGAAGTCTTTTGCGCTTTAGATCAAAACCGCGCCCCATTCAAGGTCAATAGTCGGTAGGTATTTGCGCATCCATCCTCTCCAGAACATATCGGCCACTGTTGAACGATCTCCATTGTTTTCTCCATCTCATTCTCGCCTTTGTTGTATAGCGCCAGGTGTGGTCGACCTCCGGCGGACCCGATGAGAAAGTGATAAGGCGTCAGCGGGGAATCATTCCTTGGATCGAAGGAGACGTGGGTGAGGGGGCGACTGTAGACCACGAGTTCAGCTTCTGCCAGGGGCGTTAGAAGGGTCTCCTCACGGGGTGTTTGCTCTTTTCAGATGGCATTCAGTGCTTTCCTTACTGAACGCACCAGACGTTCCTACGCTCCCTCGATATGTGGTGACGCGGGAGGTATAAACTTCCACTCCGTCTGTTACGTTGCCATCTTGTCTTGTAATTTATCATCGTTCTGTAGGGCCCTAATCGCTTCCCTCATTTCTTTCTTTGCTCCATGAAAATTGGTCGCGTTGTCAGAATATATCCCGGTCGGGTGATCTCCTCGTACCGACATGCGGCGAATGGCCATTATGCATAGCTCTCGTAGTCATGCAGGTGAACAGAGCGCCATCACGCATATCGGGCCAAAGAAATCTAACCCACAAATTGTGAAGGTTAAAACGTGGTGATCCAGGTGCGCCTCAGACAGCTGTCCCATGAGCAGAGGCTGGATGCGCACCCTCCGAATGCAGTACGCCTGATATCTGTGGGTCACTCCTCTATATGGTGGTTTGTAGTTGGCGAATGAAGAACGCGTGTCATAGTTCGGCTGCTGTTTTTTCCGTACTGCTGTGCTTGCCTTGTCCATCTGAGCTCTGCTACCCGAACCTTTTCAGCTGTCAGCGTGCCGTTGTCTCTCCTAGGGTGACGGCATCGTAATACAAACCTTAGTACCCATCCGGTAGTTCGTATCAGACAGTTCCAGCACGAAAATCGTTACAGCCGCGGTAGTGTCGTGTTGGTGTGGTACTGATGACACCAACGTATTTTGTTCTCATTTCTAAGCTGGCGTGGTCCGGCTTCGGCCACGACCTCTCCACGGGCGCCGTTCTCGGGCTCCACAATGAAGGCTGGACCTCAAAACCAACTTCCTGAAGGCGACAGATTTGGTGCCTCTCCATCCCGTGTTCCCCTGTCTGCTATGGATTCAACTGCGAGGGTACTCAACTCCAGTATAACGCCGCCGATAACTCGTCAATTTTTCCCAATCTGTTGGCGACGAACGCTGAGTAGGTTCGGGGATCGGTCCGGATACTACATAGCATTGTTATTGAGTCCGTCCAGTATACGACGCGTATTGTATCCGATGTGCATTCTTTCTTTATGGTGGCTGCCAATCTTGCAGCTAGTGGTATCGAGAG
Source organism: Odontocerum albicorne (assembly GCA_949825065.1). Lineage (NCBI taxonomy): Eukaryota > Metazoa > Arthropoda > Insecta > Trichoptera > Odontoceridae > Odontocerum > Odontocerum albicorne. Next base: position 14,518,625 of record OX463868.1, read on the forward strand.
CAGTTTCAACGGAGCCACCATGCATTTGCTGGCAAGGAATGAGAGGAGTTCCTCTTATTTTGAAGGTAGCATCTTGGTATCCGGATGTCTGCCTCCTTCAGCAGCCGTAAGCACTCGTGCCACTTTTCGCACAGCTCCTCAGTCAATGTCTCGTCCCATCCTATAGTCGAGCGCCACACCGCCTGGAGCAGTACCTTCGTCCTGATGGTTAGGCAGGAGATAAACCCCATCGGGTCAAATATCTTCATGACCGTGCTCAGCAGTCGCCACATGGAAGGCAGCGAACCACCTTCATCTTTCAGATCTCCCATCGTGAAGACGAACTGGTACATCTGGGGCTCGCATGTGATTCCCAAAATTATTTCACCGTGTGCATCTCTGCCGAAGAGTTCCACATTTCCTCTGGCCCGCTTCTCTTACAGTATTGCAGCGATAACACGAGGTTTGTTCGACACCCACTTGGTGATTTTAAACCCGCCCCTCTGCAGCTCTACGGTAACCTCCTTGACTAAGGTCACGGCATCCTCGGGCTTGTCAACGGCATCGTCATGGGTAGTCGTCCATGTAGAATTTCCTCATGATGGCGGTATCTGGAAACTCTTCTATACTTGCGATGGCTACCTTATTTCGAATGTACTGTGTGCTGCTTGGCGAACATTTTGCCCCGAACATTATTGACGTGAGTGCAAATGTTTCGATGTCTGAGCCCTGTTCAATTTATTTGATCTTTATTTGGAGGAACATCTCTTTTATGTCCGCTGCAATCACGATGTTTCGATGTCTCCTTTTTCCGAGGGCCTCCACAGAAACAACTGCGAGGCCTGATCAATTTCTTTATTTGGAGGAACATCTCTTTTATGTCAGCTGCAATCACGATTTTCCCTTCGCGGAATCGGACAATATATCCCATCAGGGATGTCAGTAAGTCAGAGCCGGTAAGCAAGTAGTCATTGAGTGATGTACCTCGGCAGCGACTCGCTGCATCGAAGACCACCCGCATTTTCCCTGGCGTATGCGGGTACACTATTGCAGTGTGGTAGGTACCATCGTCTCGTCGACGGTACCGCCATTTCTTCCCAGGACATCTCGCGTGCGTATCCCTTAGCGATGATGACATACATCTTGGCGCGATATGTCGAGAATCAGCTCATCAACTCCTCACGCCTAAATTTCCTTTCCAGGCATATCAGCCGGTTTTCGCCACACTGCATATTGACTGGTGTGGTATTTTTTCCACAGGAGTCCTGTTTGTCAGCGTCCCGTAGGCAAACGACAAGTCGTTTTCTGCATGAGCACCTCCGCTCCTCTTACTTAAAGTAGCTGCTTGAGTGGGTAAATTATTGCCCCCATGCGTGATCCACCCCAGTGTGGTGCATGAGGTAACGCGACCATATTCTCTCCTCTCCCGCACCTCTAGTGATACAATCAACAGCACATAGAGGCGGGAAGTTAAACCGATGAGTATCATGCGTTTAACTTCCCGCCTCCGCTTCAGACTGGCTTCCGTGGAATCAATCAGCTGCCGTGGGAGATCCAGATTCTTCATCGTGTACCCTGACATGGTGTACTCTTCTCCTTTCCCACACATCTGGACCTTGACCTGTCGTGATGTCTTGACCACTGAGCACATCCGGTTTGCACCGTGAATTCGTAGACCACAAACGGGACCCTCAGCTCCAATTTTGTTTGCTATGGCTGTGTAGATCAGGGTCACTGAAGCTCCTGCATCCAGCAGAGCGTGCCTCTCCATTTGTCCTTTTGGTCCTGTCACGGTGACTGGCACAACCTTCATCAGCACCTGAGACAGGTCCAAAGCGCAGTCATCCATCGCAGCTTTATCCTTTCATCAAGCAACATGGACGTTCTTCTTTTCTCGATTGTGTCCTTCGTGTTGGTGTGTGAAGTTTCAACTGAATCGGAGAAGGCATGAAGGTGTGAGTGAACCTTCCATAAATGCAGCAGATTCAGCTCGAAGGACCACTTTGTACAGCACCGGTACACAGACTTAAAAATAGGTGGATGGCTGCCGGTCAATACTCGGAGATTCCCATTTACTTCTTGCGCTTTTGGTGAAAAGTAGCAGGGTGAAGAGATTCCTCATTTTTCGTTCCTTATGTGCAGCCCATCGCTCATAGTAAGCCCTTTTATTCGCCCGTGTAAACCGTCACAGCTTACTAGACACTTGCTAGATACCATGTATACCGTGCGCTCTCTGCATGCATGGACTGTTCGATTATTTATATTGATTATTACGAAGACCACGCATAAGGAACATTTCATTGCAATAGGTACAGATATCAACAATTTACACAGAAATAACACAAATAAAATCATATATTTTGGGTGACGCATACGTCCAATACAAGCATTTTCTTATGTGTAATTGAGGGATACTCATTTCATATTTGATTTACATTGACTCTTTTGATGTTTTTTTAAATTTACTCTTCGTTGAAAACCTTTTCCACATTGTGAGCAACTAAGTGGATTCCCTGGACTGTGAATAAAGAGATGGTTTTTTAAAATTGATTTTTTTGCAAAGCTTCTCCCGCAGTGTGAACAATTATATGGCTTCTCTACACTGTGAGTCAAAATATGTATTTTTAAAGCTGATGTATGTGCAAAGCTTTTTCCACAGTAGGAACAATTATATGGCTTCTCACCAGTGTGAGTCCTAAGATGTTGATTTAAATGTGCTGATTGTGCAAAGCTTTTTCCACAGTGTGAACAATTATATGGCTTCTCTCCACTGTGAGTGTTAACATGTTCTATTAAATGTGATTTTAACCTAAACCATTTTCCACAGTGTGAACAATTATAAGGCTTCTGTCCAGTGTGAGTCATAAGATGTGTATTTAAATCTGTTTTTCGTGCAAAGCTTTTTCCACAGTGTGAACAATTATATGGCTTCTCACCACTGTGAGTCCTAAGATGTTGATTTAAATGTGCTGATTTTGCAAAACTTTTTCCACAGTGTGAACAATTATATGGCTTCTCTCCACTGTGAGTGTTAAGATGTTCTATTAAATGTGATTTTCGGCTAAAGCTTTTTCCACAGTGTGAACAATTATATGGCTTCTCTCTACTGTGAGTCATAAGATGTCGTTTTAAAGATGCTTTCTGAGCAAAGCTTTTTTCACAGTGTGAACAATTGTATGGCTTCTCTCCACTGTGAGTCATAAGATGTCGTTTTAAATTTGATACTTGTGCAAAGCTTTTTCCACAGTGTGAACAATTATATGGCTTCTCTTCACTGTGAGTCGTCATAAGATGTTGTTTTAAAGTTGATATCTGTGCAAAGCTTTTTCCACAGTGAGAACAATTATATGGCTTCCGTCCACTGTGAGTCATAAGATGTAGTTTTAAAGTTGATGTTTTTGCAAAGCTTCCTCCACAGTGTGAACAATTATATGGCTTGCCTCCACTATTACTTGATTGTTGTATTTTCCGCAGAGAAGTAATTAAATCTAAAAAAATTACATTATAAAATGATTAATTAATGAAAGAACTAAGTCTTCTTATATTTAAACTTGGATTCTTAAAAGAAGAAAAACGCTCAATTTCCTTATGGTGGCTGCTTTCCATACAAATACCTTTCTCACTACAATACATGTTCAATTTATATTTTTTAAAACTGAATCTTTATCATGTTGCATGTAAAAAGCGTCATTGATATTTACGGAATGGTCAATTATTTTTAACATTCTGTCAAAATGATAGTTATCATAGTCACAGTGAGTTTCTCTCAAACGGAGGGGTGTAGAACAGTCTCCTGCCCGCGTCCTTATGATAGCACCATCCTTTATGCGCTCGTGTCTTTGTCAACTTTGGTATATAAGGAGGATGAATGATAGGTTCACCTCTCGACTGATACAGAAAGGTGACAATAGGAGATAACTCGACACACATTGCACTATGATGGACTTCTGGACCCACCTAGATCGGAACACTGGACTAAGTTTAACACTTGGAACTGGTAAAATGTATGTATGTGGACGAGGTAAAGGAAGTATTTTGTGATAGGAAAGTTTAGCATTCCGTCCTTTCTGTCTACTCGGACAAAGAAATGCAATTGTATTAAATAAAAATATTGCCAATAAAAATAGCAATGATAAGGTTATAATGAGACCGGTACTGATGTGTACAAAACCATCCAAATACGAGAATATGTAATTCATTAATACCTTTGTGGTTCCTGATGTGGTTTATTAAACTGGCTTTGCTTTTGTACATCTCCCCACAGTCATCACACTCAAAGGGTTTCCCAGTAGCAGCATCACTTCCAGAGCCCGTGTCATGCAGTTCTGGAGGCCAAATAATTCTCATGACACTCGACACTCTGCCTGATGAGATGTCACAATCTAAAATATAAGGTTGTTTGGATTGCTTTAAATTATAAGGAAGAAAATGGTGCAAGCCACTTAATCTTATTTCGTTTCTATTATATGTGAAACTTGTCACTTATTTAAGTCATTTTATCCAACAATTCCAGCAACACAGAATGCTATGTGGATTTCTCAGACTAAAAGTCCTGTTTGACTTGATAACTCCATTTATCACTGAAGTTGCAGATCTCAAGTGAAAATGGAACAAGACAATATTTTGACCATGTTAATAAATAAATATTGAATATTTTTAAACTCATAAAGCACTCACTGTACTCTGTGCGTGTGTGTCCAGCCCCTGCACTGTTGGGTTGAGCGCACTCCACCTTGACATCAGCCTCTTCTATGTCTATACCGTACTCCGGCACCGACAATGTCCCGAGCTGTTCAGCATCCGCTCTCTCCTCCTCCACAGATACGACCGAGGCTTCTTCATGTTCCCATTTGGGGAAATCTTCCCGGGAGTTCATTGCTGATTTTCTTTTCCTTACTTCTGTATCTCAATTTATTTACTATTATCCAAGGCGCCAATTGACTATAAAATAAACAGATAATCAATTCACATTGCATCCTTACTAATCAAATGTAAATGTGACAGATGTCACAAATCATCTCCTTAATAGGATGAATTCTTAATTAACGCATTCACCGCCACTATACATCGCTAAGGAACTCATTTGTTATAGAATCCAAATGGATACTTAGGCCCACTAGACCAGGCTCACACAGCAAAAATACCTCGTAAGGTATACAAATGCACGTGTTTCTATATTTTCACATCTTTATATTTCGTTTATCAGTCTACAGTATATATTTATGGTCAAGTAAGCTACTTGATGGAAACAATAAAAATATTTCACCAAACAGATGTGTACTTGCTGAGAATATACCGTTTTACTGGCAAACTAATACACAAGAAAGACTTAATAAAATAAACCTGTAATGGACTACTTAACAGCGATTAACTGTTCCTGGGGAATCACTTTATATTGAGGAAAATAAAAACACTTATGTGGAACAGTACACAAAAATAGAAATATTTTTTCTCATGTCTAAATATAGTACAAATATCAAAGAAACTGTGCTGAAGTACGTGGGTACACTTTTGAAGTGTTATAATTGTCGCCACGAAAATGCAAATATCAAGGAAACTCGCATTTTGTAACGGGAAAGTTAAATAATTTGTTCCTTCTGGTTTTGAGATTATTTAAACACAGTTGTAATCAAAATAAGACGCAAAAGTGAAACAATGTCAACAAAACTAGTTATACTGATGAATAGTCCGCCCGTCACACAAGACACGCGTGTTTCTTTTGTCTCCGCTCTTTATTTGATTTATCCCTGTTAATATCATCATATTAATTATATATTTTTACCTTATTGTAGCTTTTTATATTTGCATCTCAACCATACAAGTAGTGTTTATCTACAACACGTCAATAAGGAGTAAAAACTTTAATATCGTAATCATTGAATACAATGCCGATATACTTTCGTTGTAAAGTGTTATTGTTTTCGGTAGGTTAATGCCTGATTCTCAGAATCATCGCCTTGCAGCCCGCACGGTCAGCACACACCGCGCACTCCGCACTAGCCTAGCCGCCCAGCAGGGAGTCTAGCTCAGCAGGTTTGCCCAACCCGACTTCTAGCGAGGATCTTTTTTTTAATTTTTTTCTATTATCTTAGTGTAATAATAATGGAATCTCAAATGTGCGTAACGAATGCCAAAACTGGTGTCAATACCATAACATCCATTCTAATGGATCCCATAAACAAATTCAGCAAAGACCAGATTGGTAAACTAATCTTTAAAACCGATGACCTAATAGGATTAATTTGCGAAATGGCTACAAAAATGGGCAACATGGAAGGTGAATTAAGAGCCTACAAGGAAACTGTCAAGACTCAGCCGATCATTCAAGCAGTATCTGAAAATATTTATGAAACCGTCAATGAAATCAACGAACAAAATGTAAGAATTAAAAATTTAATTTTGCGAAATATTCCGGAAAGCACCCTTAACAACCAAGTTGATAAAATGACGGAAGACGCAAATAAAGTGTCTAATTTATTGAAATTAATTGAACCATCTGTAGAAGATATTTTAAAGACTTATCGTTTAGGTAAACCCGAAGAAAATAAAGCTATTAAAGTAGTATTTAAGGATTCAGTCGCTCCTACGACAATTCTCCGACAGCGTCATAAAGTGAAAGATGATATAAAAATCTATAATATAATGACCTAACTCCATTGCAACTTGAACGTCTAAGAGACGTTCGTGAATCGCTAAGTGACAGACTAAGCAATGGCGAATCAGGGCTTACCATAAAATATCACATGTTAACTCGATTCCCACCATTGTCAACAAGTTTTCAAAAAACTAAAAGTCATCAGAAATTCTTAAATATACTAAAATAATTACTAAACTAACTCACATAAAAAACCCTCAAGCATCACCTGTTATTACCAAAATCTTCGTGGACTCAAAACTTAACTAAACTAATTGAATGCTGCTCTCTACACCAATAATCACGACGTATTTATATTTACCGAAACCTGGCTCCATGATAGTACCATATACACTCTGGCGAATTAGGATTCATCAACCGTGCAGTACATCGGTTTGACCGTAACCCAACTACAAGTCAAAAAACTAGAGGTGGCGGAGTCCTATTTGCGATCCCGAAAAACTATAGATTTAAACTAATCAAACCAGTTCATCAAGATATTGAGCAAATATTCATTGTTATATATTGTAACGATGGTCGCTATCGGTGTAGCACGTGTCCTATCGGGACGTGCTGATGATCTTGATATCGACATCGTTATCTTCGTTTTAACTGATTCTGCGTTACTTCTTGTACAGAATCATCAATATAGCGAATTGCTTATTTCTATAAGTCATGATGATCTTGATTTGTTGTCTATAAATATGGACTCAGGAATGCGGATATAAATCGATAAGTGGACAGCAGGTAAATAAATAACGAAGTCTTGACAGTTGACTGGATGACAATAAAATGTATATTTATTTCGCATAGTGCAGACAATTTATACCAGTGAGTGAATACATGGGTTATATATATATATATATATCTGCCTCGCTCTATCACATGGACGGGAGGTAGGATAATTATTTACATTTGGAGATGACTGGACAAATCGCGGGTACTATGAAAATAGTAAACATTGTCGCCGTTCTTGACGTGTAACTATCTATGAATACTTGATCGGTCAATGACCCTGTATGTATCAACAATAATTAATTTTATTTATTTATGTTTTAATAATTCACTCGTTATTTTTGACAATTCATTTAGGTAGGTATACAGGCAGGTACATAGCTCCCTTCCTAGTGAACGCAGAGGGCGCGTGCCTTGCGTGAACGATAGGTTCGGGTGCATCTGACGTCGGGCTGGTTGTCCGTTCCCTGTGTCGAAGTAGGTACGTGGACAACGACAGCGCGTGGCGTTTTTTCCCAGATCTGTCGGTCAGATGGGTGATGCGGGAACAGGGGTAGGCTTGGTCGTCTGTCGCTAAATTTTGGATTGTCTGCGGTGCTTGGTTGGTTGTTGCGCTGATCGTCGATGCTTGGTTGTGTGGATCAAGCTGCAGATGGCGTCCGCGGTGGAAGGTGGATCTGCAATTGCTTGATGATGGTGGAGATGGTGTAGATCAAGTTGCAGATGGCATCCGATGAGGAGGGTTGATCTGCGGTGGCTTGATGATGATGATAGTGATGTAGATCAAGTTGCAGATGGCTTCCGGTGTGGAAGGTTGATCTGCGGTGGCTTGATGATGATAATGATGTTGATCAAGTTGCAGATGGCTTCCGATGTGGAAGGTTGATCTGCGGTGGCTTGATGATGATGGTGGAGTCTGCGGTGCTCGTTGCTGCAGCGTGGTTGTAGCATGGTTGTATCGTGGTTGTATCGTGGTTGTAGCGTGGTTGTAGCGATGCTTGTCTGCTCCAGCGTTTTGTCGGTCAGTAGTTCGTCGAGGGAGGCAATCCTGTAAATCGTGTGGCTGATCGCCAGGACTGACCTCACATGAGCTGGCGTCGGGCTCGTCCAAATCAGATGTAGTGTTGTATCTGAGTGACGGCTCTGCTGTCCTTGTTGATGGCGTGCCTGGCCAGTTCGCCAGGGAGTAGAATCTTGACGGTTGTCTGGATCTCTCTGCTGGTGATGATGATCATCTTGTTGTAGTGGGCGAGGCGGTTGGCGTTGGCGGCGGTGCGTTCGAAAATCTCGTTGACGAAATTGTTCATGATGCTCATCGCGTTGCTGCTGATGCCGGTGTCGAGTTGCAATTGTTTTGACATTGCTGTCGTGTCGGCGATATTCGATATAGTCGAGGTATGTATTCGTAGCGATGTTCAGTTTTCGTGCGGTTCGGTTTTCGTGCGGGTTCAGTTTTCGTGCGGGTTCAGTTTTCGTGCGGGTTCAGTTTTCGTGCGGGCTCAATGTAGCGATGTTCGATTTTCGTTCGGGTTCACCAATGTAACGGTGGTGTAGTTCGTCGATGTACGTGTTCGGTTTTCTTTCGGGGTTCAGCAATGTAACGATGGTGTAGTTCGTCGTCGGGCTCGCCAATGTAACGATGTTCTTGTTCGTCGTCGGGCTCGCCAATGTAGCGATGTTCTTGTTCGTCGTCGGGGTTACCACTGTAACGATGGTCGCTATCGGTGTAGCACGTGTCCTATCGGGACGTGCTGATGATCTTGATATCGACATCGTTATCTTCGTTTTAACTGATTCTGCGTTACTTCTTGTACAGAATCATCAATATAGCGAATTGCTTATTTCTATAAGTCATGATGATCTTGATTTGTTGTCTATAAATATGGACTCAGGAATGCGGATATAAATCGATAAGTGGACAGCAGGTAAATAAATAACGAAGTCTTGACAGTTGACTGGATGACAATAAAATGTATATTTATTTCGCATAGTGCAGACAATTTATACCAGTGAGTGAATACATGGGTTATATATATATCTGCCTCGCTCTATCACATGGACGGGAGGTAGGATAATTATTTACATTTGGAGATGACTGGACAAATCGCGGGTACTATAAAAATAGTAAACATTGTCGCCGTTCTTGACGTGTAACTATCTATGAATACTTGATCGGTCAATGACCCTGTATGTATCAACAATAATTAATTTTATTTATTTATGTTTTAATAATTCACTCGTTATTTTTGACAATTCATTTAGGTAGGTATACAGGCAGGTACAATATCAACTCGAGAAAAATCATATTTGGCTGTATTTATATTCCACCATTGTTCCACAAAAACACCTGTCACAAATTAATTGTATCTCGAATATTTATCCACACTGACTAATCTACTTGAATAAGAAAACTATATTTTCAATTCGGAGTAATCCTTTTTGTCAGCCAATTTCGATATTAAACCGGTGTTGTATTGTCCGTTTTATTTTGCTAAAGCATTGTTTTATAAATGAAAATTGGCATAATTTAATTTGACATTTTACAACGTTGGGAAAAAGACTGGACACCGTTTAGTGTGGTCGGAAATTGAAGGACAACGCGGCTCTAATGAAATAGCTAACTGTATACTTCAATTCTTGAACATGCTTCAGAGTATACCGAAGTATTCCCACCATCAGATGGACAGAGGTACAATGTTGTAAGTTTGGCAAAGCGAAGAGGCGAGCCGCATACTGTGAAATTTAAAAATAAATCCTTCATAAACTTGAAGAAGTATAAATTGGCAACACAATGCCAAACATACTCTTAAATGGGTAGAAATAGTGTGGATACACTTTTAGAAAGAAAATAAAACATCTTTCTTATTTAAATATTCCTTTGATGAGAATGCGCCATTTCAGGAGGTAAATACTAAATACATCCCGGATAGCACGAATAAACCGCAAAGGCGAAAGAAATCATTTGAAGACATGCCTTCTGCAAATACTTCAATTGGATCTGAAGTTCCTCAAGATTTTAATAATCTGGCTTATAAAGCATACCCAGAGAAGTTACCCATCAAAAATATTAAGTACCAAAATCTGATGGATTTATGTAATTCCGGGATGATTCCCGAGGGATTCCATGATTTATATATAAATCTACCCAGGGAAAACGCTGCGGGAAAAATACCAGGAAAAGGAAAAACAGGTCAAAAGGGGACCAAGAACCAGAGAGAGAGAGAGAAGATGACCTTCCTCTTATAGCAATAAGAGCTAAGATCCTTCACGGAAAGAGGAAGAGAAACTAATGTTACAGAATCTGTGCAGTTTTAATTTTATTCCAAATTTGATGTCAAAAATACACTAAACGATGTTTGAAAAATAATAACAGACGTTTGTTTTTGGAAAAAATTAAAAACCTGTTTTTCTATAAGGATATAAAAAAATATTTCTTTCGTTTTATTTCTTACAAAATATCCTATAAACGGTTAGAATAATTAATTACAAAATATTATTACCCGGAAAGTAACTAAATGCGCCCTTTCGAATAACATAATGTCACTCCAATACTGTGATGTCCGTGTCATCAGAAAGGGCGTAAGTAACACTAACTCCCAAACTATATATAGTTGAATTCCTGAAGGATTCTCTATTTAGCAACTAAAATAAATAACCAAATTGGAAAACATCAATATCATAGGATAAATTGATGAAAAGTTACGCCATTTTCTACCTCGTTTTTGCTCTCCTGTAAAATTTGTAATATAAAGTGTACTTACGCCCTTTCTGCCGGACGCCCTCGATATGACCGACGTGGAACTCAAGATTGGCGTTGGAATGGCGAGAGGAGTCTCGACTACGAGGTCCAACGACACCGACTTGTCATGTAATAAAATAAAATTAAATATTCAATCAAAATGCTTCTACTTTCATATTAAAAACAAACATTTCATTCAACAAATGCACGCTATATCTACTGTCTGATATCAATAAACCGTTGACAGCGCAAAATAGACATTCGAACAAAGGTATTATATTTTAATTGTAAGTTAGCGTAATTAATATTAAATATTTTAAGGCTGAATTACCAGAAAATATATGAAAACGTTTTGATTTCTTACAAAACATCGCAGGTAAATGGCATCATTATGATAACATCGCAATAATGGCCGTGGTTTTCAGAACCAAAAACAATGCAACATTTGACATAGACAAGAAAACTATTAAGTTATTTTTTTAAAGGTTTTCCACCCAAACTTAGATGTTTTTTATTGCCACGAAATTAAAGTGATAATAATCTATTTATAAGTATTAAATTAATTAAAATTTTATTAAATTAATATTTTTGACTAAGTAGTCAACACGAACAAATGATCGTTAGAAATTTTCCAATTTTGCTTTTTTTTTCGACAAGCACTCGCTAGTATTTATTTATTGATTTTTCCGTGGTCCACGCTAACCTCGAAATTATATTTTGTATTTTTATTCTGAATGCAACCAATGAAATGAACTGTGAAAAATATATTGTAAATAGTATGATCGTCTCGAGTTAACTGCACGCACCTCACTATATCGAGTGGTACTTTGACAATTCATGCGGAAGGAATAGTACAGTACAAATTCAACATTTTCTAAATTTTGATATTAGCCTAACAGAATATAAAGCAATTTTACCTAATATATTTTTTAAAAGAGGTATTTTGTAGAAAAGAGAGATTCAGTAGTAATTATAGGTAATTGGTTTACAGTATACAATAACCCTATGGTGAGTTTGTTCTGAAGAAAATCTAATATTAAAAAAAATAAGCAACTGAAAAAAGTAAATCATTCAATATTCTTTTTTTTGTTCACAAGTTTAAATGAATAATGTTCATCCGAGAAAATTATAATTAATGTCAATAATAATAACTTATGCTGCGCCCTTTTAACAGCGCTCGTATGAACATCACAGCAAGAGGACTGTAATAACAGAGTTACATTTAGTTAAGTACGTACTTGAAAAGTACATAACAGTGTAAACAGCTTTATTGAAGGACAAACCTTGGATATTTTCAAAATAAATTCCAGCATTCTTATAGGTTCATCATATACCATACATGAGTATAATACATGTGGTCAACAAAGTACAACTGAGCATTTAACACAATCCTCAGGTTATATATGACGAGATGTATGGATGAGGACGAGGCAAAAGCTATATGCGTAAACACTTGTCCTTATGCCTCCCTCAAAATGTCGTGAAAGGATATTATATATGTATATCTACCCTTAACTTTAATAATAAAGGTGTGAGATACATGTACAACATGAAACTCCACCCTTACCTTTTAATTCAATTGTCTATGATTTTTATTGAATTTGTTGTGCTTTATGCTCTTGATTATTGTCAAATTATTTCCAAATAAATATTACTTACCGTGTCACGTTTGTATCGCGTTGTAGTTTAAAATTCAACATTTATAAATAAAGTGCCAAAAAATGAAATCTTGAATCGCACCGCATTAAATTGCGCGTCCGGACACCAGTAGAACCCGATATATTTATAATAATACAGGTGAGTAACGTTTTGATACAAGAAGCCGGCATTTATCTTGACAGTGGGTTATCTTTTGAATGGAAGTGTTCTTGATTAGAGTTCATTATGTTAAAATTTCTTTGAATTGTATAAAATATTTATTGAATTGCCTTGTTATTTTACTATAATTAAAATGTGCTTTGATTCTGTTAAATATTCAACTCGCGTTTTACGTTTTGTTTATCTCGCATCATTAACTTGGTCGTAAATTCAGTCCTGTACAACATTCCTCACTTTACGGTCCATATTTTAAATGAATTTAGTTTAAACATAATTAGTAACCACAATCTGTATATTCGCTTTATTTTTTAACATAGTTTTACATAACTTCAAGTTTTCATTTGGCATTTTATGACTGGGGTTTCCCGCATTGCCTTACATCACTTGTAGTTTTTGTTGGACATCATACGACTGGGGGTATTTTTAATATAGCTTTACTTAACTTGTAGCTGTTGTTTCACATCATGTGACTGGGGATACGTTACTTGACGTTCTGTCTTGACATCATATGACGGGATATTTTTCACAAAGCCTTACATAACTAGTAGTTTTTGTTTGACATCATATGACTGGGGATATTTATGACATAGCCTTACATAACTTGTAGCAATAGAAGACTCGCTCCGTCATTGGCATGTTTTAAAAGTGGTTGAAAATACAGTACAGTGCCAATTATCTGGGGCTCAATTATTCATGAGTTGGATTTTAGTAATGCAAACTTTTTTAGTAATACATCGCTGTACTGGATATGGTGGCACATAGAAGTGAGACCATCGGAGCACACTGGCATGTTTAGTAACACATCGCTGTACTGGATATGGTGGCACATAGAAGTGAGACCATCGGAGCACACTGGCATGTTTAGTAACACATCGCTGTACTGGATATGGTGGCACATAGAAGTGAGACCATCGGAGCACACTGCCATGTTTAGTAACACATCGCTGTACTGGATATGGTGGCACATAGAAGTGAGACCATCGGAGCACACTGGCATGTTTAGTAACACATCGCTGTACTGGATATGGTGGCACATAGAAGTGAGACCATCGGAGCACACTGCCATGTTTAGTAACACATCGCTGTACTGGATATGGTGACACATAGAAGTGAGACCATCGGAGCACACTGGCATGTTTAGTAACACATCGCTGTACTGGATATGGTGGCACATAGAAGCGAGACCATCGGAGCACACTTCCATGTTTAGTAACACATCGCTGTACTGGATATGGTGGCACATAGAAGTGAGACCATCGGAGCACACTGGCATGTTTAGTAACACATCGCTGTACTGGATATGGTGGCACATAGAAGTGAGACCATCGGAGCACACTGCCATGTTTAGTAACACATCGCTGTACTGGATATGGTGGCACATAGAAGTGAGACCATCGGAGCACACTGCCATGTTTAGTAACACATCGCTGTACTGGATATGGTGACACATAGAAGTGAGACCATCGGAGCACACTGCCATGTTTAGTAACACATCGCTGTACTGGATATGGTGACACATAGAAGTGAGATCATCGGAGCACACACACATGTTTTTATCTCTCTTTTTTGAAAGAATAGATATGACTAAAGTCATAAGTACCCTAATATTCCAGAATAACTAGGTGGAAAAAATGCTTGTGTGATTCGATGGGAGTAGTACAGCGCAGGGTTCGAAGCGACCTTCCACACGAAAGTCCTATACATTACCATCTGGCCATGCACATCTGATATAGCAGTATAACATGTTTGTACTCTCTTGATAATGAGGTGAAAACCTTTAAACCGGTAGAGTTATACCGCTTTACTAAGTGGAATAAACAGTGTATTCTTCCACAGTGTTAAACTATAAAAAATATTAAATATTATAAAACAACTATATACACACGTTAAGTTGAGTGTAGAGATAGGAAGGTTGCGACTGTGACTGCGGCCATTATAGATGGCTGTGCACCATCTTTATTTACGTTTAAAAGAATTTACAGTGGAATTTATTATGAAAAGTTTCCAATTTCGGGACCTAGAAAATTGCGAAAAATTCGAATTATTAGTTTTTTTAATTAACGAACTTTTCCTGTGTAACAAAATATTTTTTATGGTCCAATGTTACGAGATTTGACGTGTATAATGTTCATTGGCAAAGAGAGCTTCCGCGCCCTGGAACCAGACTGGCTGAGCCTCCCGTCCACTTCAAACTTGCACGTGTCGTCAGAGCCCTCGGTTGAACCACGACTGGGGACCACCGAGAGAAAACAGTACTACTACAAGAAGGTATTGGCTGCTTTGTTTAATTCAGGGTAGACCTGGGAAATTGAGGAGCTGGAGGCAATGTTTGAGAGCAGCAGGGCCTTCGTAGCTATTTATTTATACCTACATCTATGTAACAGGGTGTAGCGATAGGAAATAAACTGAAAGGGGCACTAAAACATATGCTCAAGTTAGACAGTATTGAAATATACCAAGATGGTCCACAACAGTATTTTAGTTCCGACTTTGATCTATGGGAGTGAAATGTAGACGTGGAACAAGACTGAAAAGAGATGAATTAATGCTGTAGAAGTGCAAGCACTTAGTAGAATATATGGAGTGATGGAGTACAGAATGAAGTGATAAGGGATGAATGTGAACTTAAAGCTGATGTGTTGAGTAAGGTGGAGGAGGGCACGCTGAGATGGTTTGGACATGTGGAATGAATGAAGAAAGGCTAATAAAACAAATATGCAGTGCAAATGAGAGGAAGGCATGTGAGCGGAAGACCAAGGTAAGTATGGTTGAATCAAGTGTATGATATTTTGAAAAAGGGAAATAGAAAATGTCCGAGGAATCGTAGAAGGCGAGGAAGAGATTGCCACCTGGCAATAAGTGGTACATAAATAAATTAAATAAGGTGAATGGATGTAGAGAAGAGGAAATATGTTTGTCGCAATAGGAAAGTGTTGTGTTCTCTCCCTTCTATCTATCCTTATAGGGAGGCAACGTGATGGCACGTGTCTATGTAAGGATGAAAACGAGCTGAGTGATACTTAAATGATTTTGAATGAATGAAGTACTCGCCTGTCAGACACAACTGCACTGCCCATCCAATATGGCTGGAAATGGAAACGTACATCACGGACAGTGTCGCTAATATAAGGCAAAAAGATGGGCTCAAATCGAAAACAAACAGCCCGCGAATATACTTAAAAATTGAAAGAGTGTTTAATCCAACTGAAAATATATATTTTCCCGATTAGTTTCATATGTGACTCATTTCAGGGGTATTCCAAACTAACAGTTAGTTCAGTATACCTCGAAGATGAGTCACGTGTGACTTGAAACTAATTGGGTTAAATATATATTTTCAAGTGGATAAAAAAGTGTATCAAGTTTTAATTATATTTGAATAAAAGTGAATTTCCACAGTGTTAATGCTAAAACTCTAGAAATATAAGCATTCAAAATAGAGGCCGCAAGAAACAAGAATTAGAGGCCGCAGCCATCTACATTCTTACACCTTCCTATACGACACCTTATATTTCTCTGTCTTCCTACGTGTCCTCATGCCACCCATTTACCTCTATAGTTCCTTCACACATGAACCTATGTACTCCGGCTAATTCAAAGTTCTTAATTAAAGAAACCCAACAGTATTTTGATGTCAGCTTTGATATATGGGAGTGAAAGGTGGAAAAAGATTGAAGAAAGACAGTTTGATTGGAACAAGTGAAGGATATTATGATAGAAAGGAATGTAAATAGTGTAGGCTTTGTATGATAAAGTGTACAGATGTAGAAGTGAAAGATGTGTGTCCCAATACGAGAGTCTGGTATCCCATCAGGGAGATGGTGTGATGGTGTTTACGTATATAATTAACTTATCCCTTAAAAAGATGTCCAAAATTATTATATGTGTTTCCCAGGTTGCCAAGTCTCTTATGGGATGCGAGGCTGCCCTAAGATCAGACGGGATGCCGTCTGATCTTAGGGCAGCCTCGCTTGGCTTACGAGATATGAGCCAGGCTCGCCGTGGCTCTACCGGAGGGCCACAATACCAGGGGCAGAAAGCTGCACCCTCCTGAAGATTACAATGTGGTCTTCGCTATACTCACATCCAAATCTATACACCAGGTTAGTAGTGCCTTCACGATCTATATCTTAAGACCTCCGTGACATAGTTTAGTTCATCTGGTAACAAAAAAGATCCCCGCAGAGCAGAGTTCTCAAAGGCGCTCTTATTCGGTATTCGATATTTTCCCACTATATCTTTAATCCACTTTGCACGGATTTCTCCCGTTACGCAAAGAGGGTCTGCTTCTAGAGTTAGCTTATTCGTTAGGAAGAATATCAGCCAGGACTCTTCTCATACTGCTAGGCGGTGCCGAGACTATACCCACAGTGCCATTCAGTCGGTTCAATATCTAGTGTTTAGCCATGATATTCCTTCTGTAAGTTGGTACGTATTATAGAACAGAGGGTGATTCCTTGCACGCCTCGCTTCCTCTCTCTCGCTTCCATCATCATCTTATACAGACATTCATCATTCTGTCCAACAACATGACCAAAGTACGTTAAGATTCCTTTTCTGCATATTGTAGAAAGATTTTTAGAAATCAACAATTATCGTATGATAGACATAGGTGCGTGCGCCTGAAGGCTTAGATATTAGTCATTGTTTTAATTGTTTCTTTAAATCTATCATAGTTTTAAACAACCTGACATATGCAAGATAAGCTGGTCAGTTGGAAGGAAATGCTGTGTAAATATAGGCCCACCGGGTGCCTTGTTTTTCCTTGAAAGTATAAAAAAACTCCGGGAATAACGCATTAATTCAGTCTAATGTATCGGTCAGATTGTGTTATGGGAATGATTTTTTTTAACTTGACACCAAATTAGTAAATAAATGATGGAATCTAAAACAAAGTTTAAGGTTAACCAACTAGACTCTATTTTCAATATATCTGTATCATCCTGTTTTTATATATTAATGTAGTTATTATCGTAAAGGTTTTTGAATGTTTTTATATATATATCGGCTAAGGAAAAATGTCACAAGTTGAAACATCTTTTACATGTATTAAGTTTCTAACTGTTGACTAAAATACAATATAAAAGGAATTGTAAATAATAATGGTGTTACTTAATTTAGCTCTTGTGTCAGTTGCATTTTATACGGATAAAAATGCTAATCTTGTTTGATTTTTTTTAACATACATGATGGAGACATTCCCGATTCTTGTGCACGGCGTTGATGAGAGGTGCACGGACGTTCATCAACACTCTGCCACTCTGCCTCACTGCATCAATCTTTTGTGGTGTACATGAATTTTACCAAAAAAAACACAATTTTCTTCGCATGTTCACAATTGGACAATTATTTAAATAAAATGTTTTAATAACAACTTGTTGCGGAGTTAGATGCTCCATAAGAAATTGTTATCAACCACTCTCCACCACTGTCAAATATGAACTGACAAATGACGGCCAAATCAAAATCGGCCTGGAACTTAAAACGCACCCTATATAATTATTTTTGGTTTCCAGTTGATGGGCCTTCCAAAGTGCTGTTGAAGGTGTCCCTTCCGTTGGTCAGCCAGGATTAATGCAACTCTCTGCTGCCCAAAAATAAAAAATACAAGAATGGTATAATCGGAGGCCAGCTGTGTGCTGGTGAAATAAAGGGAGGAAAAGACACTTGTCAGGTGAGAAACCAGTTTCACTCTAGAGCTTTCTATATAAATCAAAATGAAGTCAAGTCTCTAGTATTCTCCACATCACTATATGATGTGAAAACATGGACTGTGAGAGCTAAGGAAAGAAAAGCCTTCCATACTTTGAGCACATTATATAAAAGTCTGGAGAAGTTGGTGATCACGAGGACAGTTAAAGAAGGCAACAAGAGAATAGGGTTATATGTAAGAACAATATCAAATATTTTTCAAGGCTGAAATCTGATGTCCTCACGGCCGGGCTCGCCCTATCCTGATGGGGTGTATCTCGACTGGAGGGATGTTATAAGATGAGACCAGACCTTTTGATAGCTTCTCTCTTAAATGTATCTTCTGCAGTTTATCTTGAGATATATGTTATGTATATGTACAATTTAGGAATGTATTGATGTTACTATCAATAAATATACTATATATTGTATTTATTTAGAATGCGTCCTATGAGATGGATGGATCAAATAAAGGAGTTGTAGTAACTGTGACACTACTACTTTTCACTTAGAATATTCAAGTATCATGCCACTGTAGATTGAAAACTAGCTGTAACAGACCTACTTTTTACTTACAACACAAGTATCATGCTACTGTAAATTGAAAAGTAGCTGTAACAGACCTACTTTTTACTTTGGATACTTGTGTAGCATGCTAATTTCGATTGAAAATAGTAAAACAGTAATTTTTGAATAGCGTACTACTTACTGTCTATTGGAAAATAGCTGTAACAGTGCTACTTTTATGTAAAATACTTAAGTAGTACGCTATTTTAGATTGAAAAGTAGTTGACACAGTAATAAATTTAATTTAGAATACCTGAGTAACATGCTAATTTAGATTAAAAAGTATTTGATGCAGTGCTACTTTTTTACATTAAATATTCGAGTAGCGTGCTGCTGTAGATTGAAAATTATTTATAACAGTGTTACATTCTGTTTAGAATACTTGAGTACCGTGCTACTTTAGATTGAAAAGTAGCTGTAACACTAATATCTTTTACTTAAAATTCTTGAGTAGAATGGTACTTTCAGATTGAAAAGTAGCTGAAATAGTGCAGCTAATGAATTAGAGTACTTATGTAGCATGCTACTGTAGATTGAAGAGTAGCTGTAACACCACAACTTTCTACTTAACGATTCTTAAGTAGCATTCCAAATTAGATTGAAAAGTAGTTGTAACAGTGTTACTTTTTACTTGGAATTTTGGAGTAGTGTTATGCTACTACTTTTGATTGAAAAATACTTGAAACTATGTTTCTTTTCCAAAGTACAATAGCTTTAAAAACAATAATCGAATACATTACTATTTTTGTTTCGCAGGGAGATAGTGGTGGACCCCTTCAGATGTCAAACGACGAGAACCGTTGCATCTTCTATGTTATTGGAATCACCAGCTTCGGTAGAGGATGCGGAGGTATCAACGTGCCAGGAGTTCACACCGGAGTCTCCTCGTTCATCCCTTGGAGAAGAGAGAATTGTTCGGGCTAACAATTAAATCTCAAATTAAATTAAATTTCAAATACCGTTTTTATTTCTTTTAGCAAAATACCTCCGTGGTCCAGTTGGTAAGACGCTTGTCTCCCAACCCATTCAAAAAAAGATTTTTAAAAGTGATTATATACTATAGTCTGGTTTTCATTTAAGACCTCTTTGACATCTTTTAGTTAGTTAAGTTTTACACTCTAGTTAACATACATACACATTTTAACAGTTATATTATCTGACCATGTAATGGGCGTGATATCTGTCCATTCACACTCTTACTTATTTAGTCGGAAACTTTTGGACCATAGTGTTGTAAAATTATTTTTTCCAGAAAAATAATACAGTTACTAAGATAATTTTATGCAACAAACGTTTTCCTCGTCTCGATAATCCAAAAGTTCTACTGTAAAACGTTTACGTTCAAAAGACATCCACTTTCACAGTAGCAAATACAAAAATGATATCAGTTGTAACTGGTCAAAATATACAATCTTCAGTTGTAATGAGAAAACACTTTAATACTTTTACAAATAAATTTAAGAAAATGAACAGAATAACATTCGATATTTATTTAACTTTATTTTTATCTAATATTTCCACAAAATACTTTCCAGGTTACCTTTGAGCGTCCCATACTCACTGCATCTGATTTATACACAAGTATAAATGTCTCCCGTCCGTTTAACTTGTCCCACCTACTCCTCCACTAATGTACAGTCACAAGTCTGAATGTATTATCAAATAATCATCTTTATAGGATGAAATACCTTATTTATACACAAGTATAAATGTCTCCCGCCCGTTCAACTTGTCCCACCTACTCCTCCACTAATGTACAGTCACATGTCTGAATGTATTGTCAAATTATCCTCTTTATACGATGAAATATCTCATTTATACACAAGTATAAATTTCTCCCGTCCGTTCAACATGTCCCACCTAATTCTCCACTTATTTACAGTCGCATATTGTCGGACACTCCTTAAATATTTAGTCCTACACTAGTTTCCCTATAGCTGTTACACTCCTTCTTTCCATTGAATTGTCATTGGCACAAATCATCTTGTTTATAGGATGGAATACCTCATTAATACACAAGTATAAATGTCTCCCGCTTGTCCCACCTACTCCCACATAATTATCCACTAATTTATCATCTTTCTGGTCGGTTAGAAGATATTGTCACATGGCAATAAGCCCGCCAGGTTGTACTCTATACCACGAAAGTGCAATACAATACAATAAGACACATTCTAAGGCAAATGAAAAGGAAACACTCATCCCACAAGACCCTCCCAGTCGAGACACAACCCCACCATTAGGAGGGCGATTTCGGCTGTAAGTGCACCGGACATTTCTCAGCTCACACTCCTGAACACAAACTATTGTTGATCATAAATATGACAATAAATAATATCCACATATCTCAAGCTCTTGTAGATAAACATCAATATCTTGACTATAAATGTCTTCACTGTATTGACTATAAATCTATTTCTAACTGACGACCTTCCTCACAGAAAACCAGCGCTCATGCACCTTTATAAGCTTTCTTTGTTCCTTGACAAATATATTTTTAAACAGATGCAGGAATTAAATAAAACAATAGTCGTGGCTGCTTCTTTTTATTCTCTCTCGGCGTAATTTCTTTGATTTTATTTTTCTATTCTCCATTTACTTTGCATTCCAATAAAATATATTCTTAACTTGACACGGGGATTTGATCCTTGTTCAAAGAAAAGTTCTTCTACATACAAAGAGAGCGCAGTCCAAGATTGTTTCCAAACCAAGATCAGAGGAAGAGGAGATGCATAAAAACACATAGTTACAAGTGAGAAAAAAACAAATGTATTTTAAGTTAACACATGAGAAAAATACACAATTAATACACCACGAAAAAAGCTTACAGACGAAAATAAACTATTTTCTACCGATAATATCTGCAGCCAGTTCTTGGAGCTCAATTATCTTGAACACAGGGGTAAAGGGGATCCTCAAGTAGTCTCCTGCGTATGTCCTTACAATGGCACCAATTTGATATACACAGATTGTGCTAAGTCAGACTACTGGACCAACCCGACTAACCGATAATCATCTTATTGATCTTTTATATTTCCGTGGGTCCGGGATGTCGCTGAGCATTAAGGAAAGATACTGGTCCCATAGTATATTTGTCTCTCTGAGGAGCCACCCAACCCAGCGTACATAATAAGAAGTAATATATGCAAGGTGATCCTTAAAGCTATGACTTGCTTCTGCAGTGTCATCTTTTGTTACTTATTCGAAAAATGTGGTAACAGAGAGAGAACTCATTTTCGAGTTAACAAAAACTGCAACAGCAAAAGAGGGTAATTTTCTAATTCCGATAAGTGCCACTAATCCATCCATTGTTAAGGGCAATGATAGTTTGAGGCTTTCATTAAGTCTTTTGCGCTTTAGATCAAAATCGCACCCCATTAAAGGTCAATAGTCGGTAGGTATTCGCGCATCCATCCTCTCCAGAACATATCGGCCACTGTCGCACGATCTCCATTGTTTTCTCCATCTCATTCTCACCTTTGTTGTATAGCGCCAGGTGTGGTTGACCTCCGGCGGACCCGATGAGAAAGTGATAAGGCGTCAGCGGGGAATCATCCCTTGGATCGAAGGAGACGTGGGTGAGGGGGCGACTGTAGACCACGTGTTGAGCTTCTGCCAGGGCCGTTAGAAGGGTCTCCTCACGGGGTGTTCGCTCTTTTAACACGTTCTCTGCCAACAAGTTTTGTCATAAAATAACTCTGAGGCCAAGTTGCGGTAACATGCGGAAGGGCCGCGTCAAGCAATCCCAGTAACGTTTAACACAGAACTCGTGACTGACAGCACTGAATGGCAAGTTAAAGTAGGTACTCAGTGTCAGTCACTGGTGACTGACATAGCCCCGCCCCATTGGAGTATTCCAGTGTCAGTCACCCGTGACTGACAAGGCGGTCAATGTGTTAAGATGGCAATCAGTGCTTTCTTTACTGAACGCACCAGATGTTCCTTCACTCCCTCGATATGTGGTGACGTGGGAGGTATAAACTTCTACTCCGTCTGTTGCATTGCCATCTTGTCTTGTAATTTATCATCGTTCTGTAGGGCCCTAATCGCTTCCCTCATTTCTTTCTTTGCTCCATGAAAATTGGTCGCGTTGTCAGAATATATCCCGGTCGGGTGATCTCTTCGTACCGACATGCGGCGAATGGCTATTATGCACAGCTCTCGTTGTCATGCAGGTGAACAGAGCGCCATCACGCATATCGGGCCAAAGAAATCTAACCCACAATTTGTGAAGGGTAAAACGTGGTGATCCAGGTGCGCCTCAGACAGCTGTCCCATGAGCAGAGGCTGGATGCGCATCCTCCGAATGCAGTACGCCTGATATCTGTGTGTCACTCCTCTTTATGGTGGTTTGTAGTTGGCGAATGAAGAACGCGTGTCATAGTTCGGCTGCTGTTTTGTCCCTACTAGGTCGGCGCTAAATGCTTCCTGCTATGCTTGCCTTGTCCACCTGAGCTCTGCTACCCGAACCTCTTCAGCTGTCAGCGTGCCGTTGTCTCCCTGGTTCCTAGGGCGACGGCATCGTAATACGAACCTTAGTACCCAGTAGTAGTGTCGTGTTGGTGTGGTACTGATGACACCAAGGTATTTTGTTCTCATTTCTAAGGTGGCGTGGTCCGGCTTCGGCCACGACCTCTCCACGAGCCAGTCGTTCTCGGGTTCCGCAATGAAGGTTGGACCTCGGAACCAAATTCCTGAAGGCGACAGGCACGTGCCACTTTTCACACAGCTCCTCAGTCAATGTCTCGTCCCATCCTATAGTCTAGCGCCACATCTTCGTCCTGATGGTTAGGCATGAGATAAACCGCATCAGGTCAAATATCTTCGTGACCATGCTCAGCAGTTGCGGCTTGGAAGGCAGCGAAGTACCTTCATCTTTCAGATCTCCCATCGTGAAGACGAACTGGTCTGTCTGGGGATCGCATGTGATTCCCAAAATTCTTTCGGTGGCATCTCCGCCGAAGAGTTCCACATTTCTTCTGGCCCGCTTCTCTTGCAGTATCGTAGCGAATACACGAGGTTCGTTCAACGCCCACTTGGTGATTTCGAACCTGTCCATCTGCAAGACTACGGTAACCTCCTTGACTAAGGTCACAGCATCCTCGGGCTTGTTAACGGCGTCGTCATGGGTAGTCGTCCATGTAGAACTTCCTCGTGATGACGGCATCTGCAAACTCCTCTATACTTGCAATGGCTACCTTATTTCGAATGTACTGTGCGCTGCTTGGCGAACATTTTACCCCAAACATTATTGATGCGAGCACAAATGTTTCGATGTCTCCTTGAGAATGTTTGAGGTCTGATCAATTTCTTTGATCTTTATTTGGAGAAACATCTCTTTTATGTCCGCTGCAATCACGATTTTCCCTTCACGGAATCGGACAATATATCCCATCAGGGATGTCGGTAAGTCAGGGCCGGTAAGCAAGTAATCATTTAGTGATGTACCTCGGCAGGGAATGCGGAGCGGAGATCCATCTTGGCGCGGTATGTTGATGAGAATCAGCTCATCAACTCATCATGCCTAAATTTCCTTTCCAGGCATATCAGCCGGTTTTCGCCACACTGCCTATTGACTGGTGTGGTCTTTTTTCCACAGGAGTCCTGTTTGCCAGCGCCCCGTAGGCAAAGGACAAGTCATTTTCTCCATGAGCACCCCCGCTCCTCTTACATCTTTGTTGACTTGCGCTGTCGATGTGATTCCTAGCGCATTGACAGCGAAATTTTATTTTAACATCACTCAGGCGTGAGTCTTCTTTCATTTCGTGAATCAACACCAAAGTAGCTGCTTGAGTAGGCAAATTATTGCCCCCATGCGTGATCCACCCCAGTGTGGTGCATGAGGTAACGCGACCATATTCTCTCCTCTCCCGTACCTCTCGTGATACTCTCAAGAGCACGTTGTCTTGTTCGATGAGTATCATGGGTTTGACTTCACGCCTCCGCTCCAGACTGCCGTGGAAGATCCAGATTCTTCATTTTGTACCCTGATACGGTGTACTCTTCTCCTTTCCCACACATCTGGACCTTGACCTGTCGTGATGTCTTGACCACTGAGCACATCCGGTTTGCACCGTGAATTCGTAGACCACAAACGGGAACCTCAGCTCCAATTTTGTTTGCTATGGCTGCGTGGATCAGGGTCACTGAAGCTCCTGCACCCAGCAGAGCGTGCCCCTTCATTTGTCCTTTAAGTCCTGTTAGGGTGACTGGCACAACCTTCATCAGCACCTGAGACAGGTCCGAAGCGCAGTCATCCATCGCAGCTTTATCCTTTCATCAAGCAACATGGACGTTATTCTTTTCTCGATTGTGTCCTCCGTGTTGGTGTGTGAAGTTTCAACTGAATCGGAGAAGGCATGATGGTGTGAGTGAACCTTCCATAAATGCAGCAGATTCAGCTCGAAGGACCACTTTGTACAGCACCGGTACACAGACTTAAAAATAGGTGGATGGCTGCCGGTCAATACTCGGTGATTCCCGTTTACTTCTTGCGCTTTTGGTGAAAAGTAGCAGGGTGAAGAGATTCCTTATTTTTCGTTCCTTATGTGCAGCCCATCGCTCATAGTAAGCCCTTTTATTCGCCCGTGTAAACTGTCACAGCTTACTAGACACTTGCTAGATACCGTGTATACCGTGCGCTCTCTGTATGCATGGACTGTTCGATTATTTATAGTGATTATAACGAAGACCACGCATAAGCAACATTTCATTACAATAGGTACAGATATCAACAATTTACACAGCAATAACACAAATAAAATCATATATGGGTGACGCATACGTCCAATACAAGCATTTTCTTATGTGTAATTGAGGGATACTCATTTCAAATTTGATTTACATCGACTCTTTTGATGTATTTTTAAATTTACTCTTCGTTGAAAACCTTTCCCACATTGTGAGCAACTATGTGGATACCGTCGACTGTGAGTAATAACATGGTCTTTTAAAACTGATTTTTTTGCAAAGCTCCTCCCGCAGTGTGAACAATTATATGGCTTCTCTACACTGTGAGTCAAAATATGTCTTTTTAAATTTGATGTATGTGCAAAGCTTTTTCCACAGTGTGAACAATTATATGGCTTCTCTCCACTGTGAGTCAGAAGATGTCGTTTTAAATGCGCTTTTCGCCTAAAGCTTTTTCCACAGTGTGAACAATTATATGGCTTCTCTCCACTGTGAGCCATAAGATGTTGTTTTAAAGATACTTTCTGAGCAAAGCTTTTTTCACAGTGTGAACAATTATATGGCTTCTCTCCACTGTGAGTCATAAGATGTTGTTTTAAATTTGATTTCTGAGCAAAGCTTATTCCACAGTGTGAACAATTATATGGCTTCTCTCCACTGTGAGTCATAAGATGTTGTTTTAAAATTGATTTCTGAACAAAGCTTTTTTCACAGTGTGAACAATTATATGGCTTCTCTCCACTGTGAGTCATAAGATGTAGTTTTAAAGTTGATGTCTGTGCAAAGCTTTTTCCACAGTGTGAACAATTATATGGCTTCTCTCCACTGTGAGTCCTAAGATGTCCTATTATATGTGATTTAAGGCTAAAGCTTTTTCCACAGTGTGAACAATTATAAGGCTTCTGTCCACTGTGAGTCATAAGATGTGTATTTAAATCTGTTTTTCGTGCAAAGCTTTTTCCACAGTGTGAACAATTATATGGCTTCTCTCCACTGTGGGTCAAAAGATGTGATTTTAAATTTGATGTTCGTGCAAAGCTTTTTCCACAGTGTGAACAATTATATGGCTTCTCTCCACTGTGAGTCATAAGATGTAGTTTTAAAGTTGATGTCTGTGCAAAGCTTTTTTCACAGTGTGAACAATTATATGGCTTCTCTCCACTGTGAGTCATAAGATGTTGTTTTAAAGTTGATGTCTGTGTAAAGCTTTTTCCACAGTGTGAACAATTATATGGCTTCTCTCCACTGTGAGTCATAAGATGTTGTTTTAAATAGGATTTTAGTGCAAAGCTTTTCTTACAGTGTGAACAATTATATGGCTTCTCTCCACTGTGAGTAATAAGATGTCGTTTTAAAGTTGATGTTTTTGCAAAGCTTCTTCCACAGTGTGAACAATTATATGGCTTGCCTTCATTATTACTTGATTGTTGTATTTTCCGCAGAGAAGTAATTAAATCTAAAAAATAACATTATAAAATGATTAATTAATGAAAGAACTAAGTCTTCTTGTATTCAAACATGAATTCTTAAAAGAAGAAAAGTACTAAATTTCCTTATGGTGGCTGCTTTCCATACAAATACCTTTCTCACTACAATACATGTTAAATTTATATTTTTTAAAACTGAATCTTTATCATGTTGCATGTAAAAAGCATCATTGATATTTACGGAATGGTCAATTATTTTTAACATTCTGTCAAAATGATAGTTATCATAGTTACAGTGAGTTTCTCTCAAACGGAGGGGTGTAGAACAGTCTCCTGCCCGCGTCCTTATGATAGCACCATCCTTTATGCGCTCGTGTCTTTGTCAACTTTGGTATATGAGGAGGATGAATGATAGGTTCATCTCTCGACTGATACAGAAGGGTGACAATAGGAGATAACTCGACACACATTTCACTATGATGGACTTCTGGACCCACCTAGATCGGAACACTGGACTAAGTTTAACACTTGGAACTGGTAAAATGTATGTATGTGGACGAGGCAAAGGAAGTATGTTGTAATAGGAAAGTTTAGCATTCCGTCCTTTCTGTCTGCTCCGACAAAGAAATGCAATTGTATTAAATAAAAATATTGCCAATAAAAATAACAATGATAAAGGTATAATGAGACCGGTACTGATGTGTACAAAACCATCCAAATACGAGAATATGTCATTCATTAATACCTTTGTGGTTCCTGATGTGGTTTATTAAACTGGCTTTGCTTTTGTACATCTCCCCACAGTCATCACACTCAAAAGGTTTCCCAGTAGCAGCATCACTTCCAGAGCCCGTGTCATGCAGTTCTAGAGGCCAAATAATTCTCATAACACTCGAAACTCTGCCTGATGAGATGGCAAAATCTAAAATATAAGGTTATATGGAACTTAAGCATTCCACCCTTTCTGTTTACTCCAACAAAGAAATGCATATGTAATAGGTTAGTCAAAAAGTTTTGAAAGTGACATCTATGGAGCATTAGAAAACCAAAATTTCTACGCCATTTTAATATTTCATCTTTCATAAGAACGTACTCAAAATTTCATTTCGATCTGTGAATTCATTCTTTGTTTACAAGCCATTTGAAGTTGACGTGTCAGTGTATTTTTTAACAATGGAAAAATCCGAATATCGTGATTAAATTCTTTGTTTTGGAAGGTTTATCGGCTACTGAGATCCATGCAAAGATGGTGAAAGTATTAAAGGAGTCTTCTCCTTCATTTCCAACCGTTCACTGATGGGTTTGGGAGTTTAAGCGTGGCCGTACAAGCGTTGAAGACGATCCACGCTCAGGACGTCCAAAGAGTGCATCAACACCAGAAATCATAGCGAAAATACAGGATATGGTTTTGGAAGATCATCGATCGACTGTGGATGTGATAGCTGACACCATAGGCATCTCACATGGAACAACATGACATATTTTGGCTGAAGTTTTGGGTTTCAAAAAACTGTGTGCACAATGGGTGCCGCATTTGCTAACAATGCAACAAAAACACGTTCGAATGCGACTTTCTGAGCAACATTTGGAGCAATTTCGATAAAAGGATAAAAAGGATTTTCTGCGTCGATTCATCACTATGGATGAGACTCGGGTTTACCACCATGATCCTGAATCAAAATGGAGGCTAAGGAGTGGTGTGAACCAGGCACTTTGGCTCCGAAGCGAGTTCATGTCCAGAAATCGGCCAAGAAGACGTTAGCGTCAGTTTTTCGGGATGCAAAAGGAATTTTATTGATAGATTATCTCCACTGGTTAAACAATCAACTGGTAAAACAATCAACTCTGATTATTATTGTAACCTTTTGGACCAGTTGGATGAAAAAAATTGTGAAAAAAGACCCGGTTTGCAGGAGAAAAAAATCATTTTTCATCAAGACAATGCACCTGCTCACACAGCTCAAAAAACCATCGCGAAAATCAGTGAATTGGGGTACAAATTGTTGCAGCATCCACCCTATTCGCCAGATTTAGCTCCCTCTGACTTCTGGCTGTTCTCACACCTCAAAAAATTCCTTCGTGGAAAGCATTTTTCATCAAACGAAGAGGTTATAGCCGTCGTAGAGGAGTATTTTGCAGGCCTTCCAGAAAGTCACTTCCGTGATGGGACAACAAAGTTGGAAGATCGTTGGACCAAGTGTATTGATCTTATGGGAGACTATACTGAGCAATAAAAGTGATTTCCCCCCAAAAAAAATATATTTTCATTTCCGCTTTCAAAACTTTTTGACTAACCTAGTATTAAATAAAAATATTTTCAATAAAAATAACAATGATAAGGTTATAATGAGACCGGTACTGATGTGTACAAAACCATCCAAATACGAGAATATGTAATTCATTAATACCTTTGTGGTTCCTGATGTGGTTTATTAAACTGGCTTTGCATTTGTACATCTCCCCACAGTCATCACACTCAAAGGGTTTCCCAGTAGCAGCATCACTTCCAGAGCCCGTGTCATGCAGTTCCGGAGGCCAAATAATTCTCATGACACTCGACACTCTGCCTGATGAGATGTCAAAATCTAAAATATAAGGTTGTTTGGATTCCTTTAAATTATAAGGAAGAAAATGGTGCAAGCCACTTAATCTTATTTCGTTTCTATTATATGTGAAACGTGTCACTTATTTAAGTCATTTTATCCAACAATTCCAGCAACACAGAATGCTATGTGGATTTCTCAGACTAAAAGTCCTGTTTGACTTGATAACTCCATTTATCACTGAAGTTGCAGATCTCAAGTGAAAATGGAACAAGACAATATTTTGACCATGTTAATAAATAAATATTGAATATTTTTAAACTCATAAAGCACTCACTGTACTCTGTGCGTGTGTGTCCAGCCCCTGCACTGTTGGGTTGAGCGCACTCCACCTTGACATCAGCCTCTTCTATGTCTATACCGTACTCCGGCACCCACAATGTCCCGAGCTGTTCAGCATCCGCTCTCTCCTCCTCCACAGATACGACCGAGGCTTCTTCATGTTCCCATTTGGGGAAATCTTCCCGGGAGTTCATTGCTGATTTTCTTTTCCTTACTTCTGTATCTCAATTTATTTACTATTATCCAAGGCGCCAATTGACTATAAAATAAACAGATAATCAATTCACATTGCATCCTTACTAATAAAATGTAAATGTGACAGATGTCACAAATCCTCTCCTTAATAGGATGAATTCCTAATTAACGCATTCACCGCCACTACACATCGCTAAGGAACTCATTTGTTATAGAATCCAAACGGATACTTAGGCCCACACAGCAAGAATACTATACCTCGTAAGGTATACAAATGCACGTGTTTCTACAAACAAAAATACACAAATGCATGTGTTTCTATATTTTCACATCTTTATATTTCGTTTATCAGTCTACAATACATATATTTATGGTCAAGTAAGCTAATTGATGGAAACAATAAAAATATCTTATTAAACAGATGTGTACTTGCTGAGAATATACCGTTTTACTGGCAAACTAATACACAAGAAAAACTCTTTATTTGATTTATCTCTGTTAATATCATCATATTGATTATATATTTTTACCTTATTGTAGCTTTTTATATTTGCATCTCAACCATACAAGTAGTGTTTATCTATCAATACGTCAATGAGGAGTAAAATCGTTTTTGTTCTTAAAAACTTTAATATCGTAATTATTGAATACAGTGCCGATATACTTTAGATGTGAAGTGTTATTGTTTTTGGTAGGTTAATGCCTAATTCTCAGAATCATCGCCTTGCAGCCCGCACGGTCAGCACACACCACGCACTCCGCACTAGCCTAGCCGCCCAGCAGGGAGTCTAGCTCAGCAGGTCTGCCCAACCCGACTTCAAGCGAGGATCCTTTTTTTAATTTTTTTTTATTTTTATCTTAGTGTAATAATAATGGAATCTCAAATGTGCGTAACGAATGCCAAAACCGGTGTCAATGCCATAACATCCATTCTCATGGATCCCATAAACAAATTCAGCAAAGACCAGGCTGGTAAACTAGTCTTTAAAACCAATGACTTAATGGGATTAATTTGCGAAATGGCTACAAAAATAGCCAACATGGAAGGTGAATTAAGAGCCTACAAGGAAATTGTCAAGACTCAGCCGAGCATTCAAGCAGTATCTGAAAATATTTATGAAACTGTCAATGAAAAGAAATGAACGAACAAAATGTAAGAATGAAAAATTTAATTTTGCGAAATATTCCGGAAAGCACCCTTAACAACCAAGTTGATAAAATGGCCGAAAACGCAAATAAAGTGTCTAATTTATTGAAATGAATTGAACCATCTGTAGGAAATATTTTAAAGACCTATCGTTTAGGTAAACCCGAAGAAAATAAAGCTAGAGCTATTAAAGTAGTATTTAAGGATTCAGTCGCCCCTAAGGCAATTCTAAGACAGCGACATAAAGTGAAAGAAGATATAAAAATCTATAATATAATGACCTAACTCCATTGCAACTTGAACGTCTAAGAGACGTTCGTGAATCGCTAAGTAACAGACTAAGCAATGGCGAATCAGGGCTTACCATAAAATATCATATGTTGACTCGATTCACACCACTGTCAACTAGTTTTCAAAAAACTAAAAAAGTCATCTGAACTTCTTGAATATACTAAAATAACTACTCCAGTGTCAACTGACTCACGTAAAAAACCCTCAAGCATCACCTGCTATTAACAAAATCTTCGTCGACTCAAAACTAAACTAAACTAATTGAATGCTGCTCTCTACACCAATAATCACGACGTATTTATATTTACCGAAACCTGGCTCCATGATAGTACCATATACACTCTGGCGAATTAGGATTCATCAACCGTGCAGTACATCGGTTTGACCGTAACCAAACTACAAGACAAAAAACCAGAGGTGGCGGAGTCCTAATTGCCACCGTGAAAAACTATAGATTTAAACTAATCAAACCAGTTCATCAAGATATTAAGCAATTATTCATTGTGTTATTCGAGAAGTCATATTTGGCTGTGTTTATATTCCACCAAACTCTCCATGTTCCACCTATAAAAAGCATAGTGAAGATTTAACAGAGATCATCCGACCACACTACACTACACTACCTTGCCCTGATTGCGAACTGTCATAGACACAGTCGGCGACTACAACCTTCAGTGTATTAATGGAATGGTAATAATACTGACATTACATCACAAAACATATCTGACAGTGCTAAAATCATACCATAATAGATATGGCAGACTTTTTAGGGATCAATCAAGTGAACACAATTACAAACAAAAAAAATCAAACCCTAGATCTTATATTTACAAGAGAGATTGACTAACTAAAAAGTGTTTTAGTAAGTCAAACAGAAGATGAACTATTGTCAATAGATCAACATCCACCCTTAAATATATCATATGTATCACGACAATGCAACATTTCCAAAATATAACTATAATTTCCACCGAGCGCCTTATACTGACATAATAAATGATCTAGACACGTGTGACTGGGGTCGGGATGCTCCAGAAGACAACTCCAGAAGCCTCCATGATAATATTCATTTATTTCATCATTACATTAACACAGGTATTCAAACATTTGTTCCCTATAAGATGATAATCCAATCTAAGTATCCAAAATGGTTCAGCAGAGAGTTGATAAACCTCGTAATAAAGAGAAAGACTGCGCACAAGACATATAAAACATCTAGAGATATATCAGACTACACTCAATTCAACCATCTACGCAAAAAATGTAAAATAACTCAAACATCCCAAGTTGCATGTTTTATGACTAGAAATCTGCTGATACTGCGGATGGGACTATCAATTTTACTGTTCACCTTTCTCCGTGCTTCGTCACCTTGGACAAAGTTGTTAAAAAATAAATAAACTTGACTTATTTAAGTCTGCGGGTCCTGGCAATGTACCTCCCATTTTTTTGAAAAACTGTGCATCAGTTTTAGCATATCCGTTGCAAATTCTATTTAATAAATCATCGGTGGAAGGTCGATTTCCACAAATATGGAAATCAAGTTTTCTCACGCCAATATACAAGAAAGGTGACAAAAGCGATGTTTCAAATTTTAGACCGATTTGTATACAATCAACGATTTCTAAATTATTGGAGTCTTATCCTAGACAAAATTGTTGATTCGATTCGCAATATTATTATCACCCAACAGCGTGGATTTATTTCACGTAGATCCACACTGACTAATCTACTCGAATATGAAAACTATATTTTCAATTCGTTGTCAAATGGAAAACAAGTGGACTCAATTTACACAGATTTGAGTAAAGCATTTGACAAAGTATCACATAATATTCTATTAAGTAAACTAAAAGCTTTAGGAATACCATAGTCAGCCCGCTCTTAGACTGGATCCAAAGCTACATTCAAAACCGAATACTAACTGTCAAAACCGATGGTTGTCTTTCATATCCCTTCACAGCTACAAGCGGTGTGCCCCGAGGATCGCATCTAGGACCAATATTATTTCTCTTATTCGTTAATGATATAGTTGACACACTTAGTGATGTAGAGATTTTACTTTTTGCTGATGATTTTAAAATGTTCAAAGTCATAAATAATACCGCTGATTGCCTTAAATTACAAGAAAATTTAAATAAATGACAACAATGGTGTACCACCAATACCAATACATTGCACTTAAACCTGAGTAAATGTGAGTCCATTTGTTTTTATAGAAATAAAAATCCAATTAATCACCAGTATTCGCTAAATCAAAACTTAGGAATTATATTTGATGAAAAACTTTCATTTATAGAACATGTGAACCAAATCACTCGGGAGAGTTCAAAACTCTTGGGATTCGTACTAAGAACTGCCCAACGTTTCTCGGATTTCCGAACATTAAAACTGCTGTACTGCTCTTTGGTACGCAGCCGCCTTGACTACAACTCATCAACATGGTCTCCTCATTACGCCGCCCATGCGCAAACTTTAGAACGTGTACAAAACAAATTTCTAAGATTCGTAAATTTTAAACTTGGTATACCGCATGAACAAAGAAATTATCCCAACTTATTAAATGCAATGAAACTCTCGCAGCTGTGTGACAGAAGAAAAACAGCCGATATATGATAGTACTGTTGTACAAAATCATTCACTCAGTGATCGATGCACCTCACTTACTCGCGAGCATTTCATTTCGTATTCCCGCAGCGAGTAGATCCACAAGACAGCTCAATCCTTTTTATACCGCAAATTACTATATTAATTATAAAATCAACTCCTCTATAATTCGTATGCAAAGACTTGGAAACGAGTTTTGCAATAATTTAGATATTTTTAACATAAGTATTGTATATATATGTAAGTATTCGCTATAATATCACAATATTCAAAGTCTGTGCGAAATACGTGTGAGATCCCATCTGCTACATATTTAACTTGAGCATAAATACCAATACATTTCCCGTAAACTGGAAGACAACCAGAGTCTGCCCTATCTTCAAATCGGGAGACCCGTTAGACTCTCATAATTACAGACCTGTAGCTGTTCTCTCTTTGCTTCCTAAAATTTTCGAAACTGTACTGTGCAACCAATTGACCCACCAAGTAGCAACGAGACTTATTGGAAACCAGCATGGCTTTTTGCCAAAACAATAGGCTGTTACTAATCTTCTCTCTCTCACACAACAGATTGCGTCAAACTTAGACGAACTTTCACAAACGGACGTAATATATACAGACTTTCAGAAAGCTTTCGACAAAGTTGATCACGATATATTACTTAAGAAAATGCACAAACTTGGCTTCAGCGATAATCTAATTGGATTATTTGCATCTTACCTAAAAGAAAGATCTCAATACGTAACAATCCGTAACAAGTCTTCTGTGGCGCAAGATATCGCAAGATCTGGTATACCACAAGGATCCAATTTAGGTCCCCTACTATTCCTCATAT
Organism: Odontocerum albicorne; assembly: GCA_949825065.1. Lineage (NCBI taxonomy): Eukaryota > Metazoa > Arthropoda > Insecta > Trichoptera > Odontoceridae > Odontocerum > Odontocerum albicorne. The sequence goes on from OX463868.1 coordinate 14,553,865, forward strand.
TAATAGAAGACATTTAAAATTCCACGAGTCACTCGACATGTTTATTGTTCGCTGACTTGAAAATTTTCAAAAAGATCAATTCACCTCACGACTGCGCACAGTTACAACAGGACCTAGACTCCCTTCCGTAGCCTCCTGGACTGAGCTAAATCATCTTCTGTTCAACATTAATACATGTGTCTGTATATCTTATAGTCTATCGTTTTCACCAATCCACTTTCAGTATACTATACAGGGAGTGGCACTAACAGAGTTTCTGAATTCAAGCATTTGGGCGTAACCTTTGATGTCGGACTCACGTTCGCTAACAATGTCTCACGTTTGATATCGGACTGTTACAAACTACTCGGTTTTATAGTGAGAATATCAAGAGAATTTAACAGCACCGATATCCTCCGAAACTTATATAATTATCTAATTAGAACCAAATCAGAATATGCATCTACGGTTTGGGCTCCTCATCAGCTCAAATATAAAAACAATATAGAACAAATACAAAAAAAATCCTCAGATATCTATGGTACAGAACAAAGGGCGATTACCCTGCATATGCTCACCATGCCGAACTTCTCACGGTGTGTAACTATAGAAGCATCGAAACAAGAAGGCAAGAATCCATTGCGATATTCTTAATAAAGGTTTTCCAAGGTTTCTTTAACTGTCCCGCGATTCTACAAGCACTAAGTTTATATGTACCCAATAAATATAGCCGTGCAAGGAATCACCCTCTGTTCTACATACCAGCATGAGAAGAGCTAGCAGCATGAGAAGACTCCTGGCTGATATGATTCCTAAGGAATAAGCTAACGCTAGAAGCAGACCCTCTTTGTGTAACAGGAGAAATCCGTGCAAAGTGGATTAAAAAAAAATATATACATATATAATTATTAAATAATTTTAAAGAATGACTGTAATCTATTATTACTACTGCTTTTTGTATCTTCATGTTAGTTTAAGATAAAGTTTTGTATTTTTTGTCAATAATTTGAAGTACTTGTATAACCTGTCACATGTTCATCTGTATATAAAGACACTGTTGGTTGTGTCGTTAATAAAATAAAACAAAATGCATCACGAGCTTTGTTCATAATATCGATTAAAATATAAAACAGTGAACATTACCTTGGAGCCAAAGTATTGAGGAAATCCGTCGCAGTACAGCAGCAATATTACACTGATACTGCCCGTTGCTGGGTCCGGGCCAACTTAGTTCCTTTGTAACATAACAAGACTAGTTTGCCCGTACGGGGAAGTAATGGGCAAACTCAGGAAGCTCTATAAGGACAGTCTGCGAGAGTAGGTAGCTTTGTGCGGGACTCCTGAGGACCGGGAGCTGGTGGCTCAGGGCAGTGGAAAGTGGAGAGCCATCTGATGGCGTCTCAACAGCTAGACGTGTGAAAAACAGTCAAAGTGCTGCGAACATGCATCAGCATTGCTCAGCAGGATCCACATGTGTGTGACATCTGCGGGAGGGAGGGCGCATCCAGGATCAGGCTGTTTTCTTACAGATCATATCGAGGGCGTCCGGCAGAAAGGGCGTAAGTACACTTTTTTGCAAAACTGACTTTTTTGGTCGTATGTATCCCGGAGGTGTACTTCACAACATACTGAAAGAGCGCAAGTGCTGGAATGCTCCTTCTGTGAGTTTCATTCTTCCGAAAGCGCGTATAACCTATGTTTTTTTTATGATATTGCCAAGCAATAGAACATAGAAAGGTCTACTAATGCCCATTTTTATTTGAACGTAAGGGCGTATATGTACATCCGCCCTTACAGTTTTGATATTCACCACATATCATATACGCCCCTACGTTGTACTTTTTCTATAGAAGGATTTCTAATGTTATTGTAATGTATAATTTTAATTAAAACGGAATAATTTCAGATTATCGATCGAAATAGAATTGAAAAAAGATAAAAGATCGGTTTCCACTCGCCCAAGAAAGATAATTGCTGGTGCTATGATTTCCACTTAAAAAGTGACGCAGAAAAGTTAAAAAAAAACAGGATAAATATGATGCTCATGTTGCCAGAAAAACTGCAGCAATTGAAATGAAAGCTAAAACACAGCTTTATCCTTTTTGTCAGTCAATTTCGATTTTGAAACGGTGTTGTATTGTCGGCTTTATTTTGCTAAAGCATTGTTTTATAAACGAAAATTGGCATAATTTAATTTGACATTTTACAACGTTGGGAAAAAGACTGGACACCGTTTAGTGTGGTCGGAAATTGAAGGACAACGCGGCTCTAATGAAATAGCTAACTGTATACTTCAATTCTTGAACATGCTTCAGAGTATACCGAAGTATTCCCACCATCAGATGGACAGAGGTACAATGTTGTAAGTTTGGCAAAGCGAAGAGGCGAGCCGCATACTGTGAAATTTAAAAATAAATCCTTCATAAACTTGAAGAAGTATAAATTGGCAACACAATGCCAAACATACTCTTAAATGGGTAGAAATAGTGTGGATACACTTTTAGAAAGAAAATAAAACATCTTCCTTATTTAAATATTCCTTTGATGAGAATGCGCCATTTCATGAGGTAAATACAAAATACATCCCGGATAGCACGAATAAACCGAAAAGGCGAAAGAAGGCATTTGAAGACATGCCTTCTACAAATACTTCAACTGGATCTGAAGTTCCTCAAGGTTTTTCTACAATAACTATGTAAACATATATTTGTTTCGTTTTATTTCTTACAAAATATCCTATAAACTGTTAGAATAATTAATTACAAAACATTATTACCCGGAAAGTAATTACATACGCCCTTTCGAATAACATAATGTCAATCCAATACTGCGATGTCCATGTCATCAGAAAGGGCGTAAGTAACACTAACTCCCAAACTGTATATAGTCGAATTCCTGAAGTATTCTCTATTTAGCAACTAAAATAAATAACCAAATTGAAAAACATCAATATCATAGGATACATTGGTGAAAAGTTACGCCATTTTCTACCTCGTTTATGCTCTCCTGTAAAATTTGTAATATAAAGTGTACTTACGCCCTTTCTGCCGGACGCCCTCGATATGACCGATGTGGAACTCAAGATTGACGTTGGAATGGCGAGAGGAGTCTCGACTACGAGGTCCAACAACGACTTGTCATGTAATAAAATAAAATTAAATATTCAATCAAAATGCTTCTACTTTCATATTAAAAACAAACATTTCATTCAACAAATGCACGCTATATCTACTGTCTGATATCAATAAACCGTTCACAGCGCAAAATAGATAATCGAACTAAGGTATTATATTTTTTATTATTTTAATTGTAAGTTAGCGTAATTAATATTAAATATTTTAAGGCTGTATTACCAGAAAATATATGAAAACGCTTTGATTTCTTTCAAAACATCGCAGGTAAATGGCATCATTAAGATGGCATCGCAATAATGGCCGTGAGCGCCTGTACCAAAAACAATGCAACATTTGACATAGACAAGAAAACTATTAAGTTATTTTTTTAAAGGCTTTCCGCCCAAACTTAGATGTTTTTTTTACCACGAAATTAAAATGATAATAATTTATTTATAAGTAAGAAAGTTTCACGAAGAAAGAAGAAACGCAAAGTAAAATTTTATAAAATTAATATTTTTGACTAAGTAGTCAACACGAACAAATGATCGTTAGAAATTTTCTAATTTTGTTTTTTTTTTCGTACAGCACTCGCTAGTATTTATTTATTGCCGTGGTCCACGCTTACCTCGAATTTATATTTTGTATTTTTTATTCTGAATGCAACCAATGAAATGAACTGTGAAAAATATATTGTAAATAGTATGATCGTCTCGAGTTAACTGCACGCACCTCACTATATCGAGTGGTACTTTGACAATTCATGCGGAAGGAATAGTACAGTACAAATTCAACATTTTCTAAATTTTGTAACCAGCCCAACATAATATAAAGCAATTTCACCAAATTATTTTTTTAAAAGAGGTATTTGATATAAAAGAGAGATTCAGTAGTAATTATAGGTTATTTATTACCTATATATGTAAAGGAGAGATTCAGTAGTAATTATAGGTTATTATATATGTAAAGGAGAGATTCAGTAGAAATTATAAGTAGTTGGTTTACAATATAAAATAACCCTACGGTGAGTTTGTTCTGAAGAAACTCTAATATTAAAAAAATAAGCAACTTAAAAAAAGTAAATCATTAAATATTCTTTTTTATTCACAAGTTTAAGTAAATAATGTTCATCCGAGAAAATTATAATAAATGTCAATAATAATAACTTATGCTGCGCCCTTTTAACAGCGCTCGTATGAACATCACAGCAAGAGGACTACAATAACAGAGTTACATTCAGTTTAATACGTTCTAGTGAAGTACACAACAGTGTTAACATCCTTAGTGAAGAAAAATCCTTGGATATTTTCAAAATAAATTCCAGCATTCTTATAGGTTCATCATATACCATACACGAGTATAATACATATGGTCAACAGAGTACAACTGAGCATTAAACAAAATTCTCAGGTTATATATGACGAGATGTATGGATGAGGACGAGGCAAAAGCTATATGCGTAAACACTTGTCCTTTTGTCTACCTCAAAATGTCGTGATAAGATATTATATATGTATCTACCCTTAACTTTTATTTAAATAAAGGTGTGAGATACATTTACAACATGAAACTCCACCCTTACCGTTTAATTCAATTGTCTGTGATTTTTATTCAGTTTATTGTGCTTTATGCTCTGTTAAATTATTTACAAAAAAAAACTATTACTATACTCAAGAAAATATAGCATGGTCCCTTGACGTTTGAAATGTCATGTCTCAAGGGGGTGGGGTAAAATCGTTTTATAAATATACTCAAATATACCGGTTTTATAAGTCTGACGTTTGTATCGCGTTGTAGTTTAAAATTCAACATTTATAAATAAATAGCCAAAAAATAGAATCTTGAATCGCACCGCATTAAATTGCGCGTCCGGACACCAGTAGAACCCGATATATTTATAATAATACAGGTGAGTGACGTTTTGATACAAGGAGCCGGCATTTATCTTGACAGTGGGTTATCTTTTGAATGGAAGTGTTCTTGATTAGAGTTCATTATGTTAGAATTCCGTTGAATTGTATAGAATATTTGAGCCGTTTATTTTGAAAGTGGTCTAAGTCCCTTTGTTATTTTTTTTTTGTTGGCAATAGTAACGTGTCAATTTGAAGTTGGTTGTCATAAACAAACATTTTGCGGTTAAGTTTATTCAGAGTATAGGATAATTTTTGACACATAAGTTTTAGCAATTATTTCAAAATTAAAAACATTATTTCGAAAGTGACCTAAGTCCAATGACAGTCGCTTTAGTTGAATAATCAGTACCTTTGTCTAATCAATTTTATAATTGAATTTAAACTTAAAACATAAAGCACTTACAATTAAATTTAAATTTGAAATATTAAATTATAGAAATGATTAAACCCACGGGAAGAATAAAACAACCAGACCGTTTAATTCAGAGAGTGAAGAGGAATTAGTAACAACTGATGATTCCAACAAAAATCGAAAAAGGAAAGGAATGAGAATTCGTCATCAGAGGATGAAAATATAGATAACAACAGAGAAAAGAATGGGGACACATAACATACATCCTAAAAGTGCGAAAAATGAAACGCAATACAGGGAGAAGATGTTATATTCAAACTGGAAACATTATTCCTGTAAAAGTTTTCCAAAACAAAGATTGCCGCTGTCGAAAAGCTTGCATAGAAAATTACGTTGAGGAAGAGAGAAAACATATTTTTGAGAAATTTTGGAATTTGTGAGATTTTAATAAACAAAATATAGTATATCGCTATACGAAGCTACAGAGCGCTATGCTGGGAAACGATATTGTAGTATATCGCTATACGAAGCTACAGAGCGCTATGCTGGGAAACGATATTGTAGTATATCGCTATACAAAGCTACAGAGCGCTATGCTGGGAAACGATATTGTAGTATATCGCTATACGAAGCTACAGAGCGCTATGCTGGGAAACGAAGACGTCAAAAAAACGGAAAAGGTTCGCCGAGAAATTATAGTTTTAGGTATTGATTAAAATCTAAAAAAGGAAAAGTTCTTTTTGGATACCTTTAAAATAAGTGAAGGACGATTAAAACGTGTATTAAACTCTACAAATGTAGGAAATGATTTACGTGGGCGTGTGGTCGGGTCAGCGAGAAAACATTCTGAGGAAGAGAAAAAACATGTTCAAAACCATATTGAAAGTTTTATCGCTCTTATTCGGTATTCGATATTTTCCCACTATATCTTTAATCCACTTTGCACGGATTTCTCCCGTTACGCAAAGAGGGTCTGCTTCTAGAGTTAGCTTATTCGTTAGGAAGAATATCAGCCAGGACTCTTCTCATACTGCTAGGCGGTGCCGAGACTATACCCACAGTGCCATTCAGTCGGTTCAATATCTAGTGTTTAGCCATGATATTCCTTCTGTAAGTTGGTACGTATTATAGAACAGAGGGTGATTCCTTGCACGCCTCGCTTCCTCTCTCTCGCTTCCATCATCATCTTATACAGACATTCATCATTCTGTCCAACAACATGACCAAAGTACGTTAAGATTCTTTTTCTGCATATTGTAGAGATTTTTAGAAATCAACAATTATCGTATGATAGACATAGGTGCGTGCCCCTGAAGGCTTAGATATTAGTCATTGTTTTAATTGTTTGTTTTTAAATCTATCATAGTTTTAAACAACCTAACATATGCAAGATAAGCTGGTCAGTTGGAAGGGAATGTTGTGTAAATATAGGCCCACCAAATTCACCATCTATACAAGAGGATTAATACATACAAACTCTTAAAATTTATAAATTAAAAATACGGGTGCCTTGTTTTACCTTGAAAGTATAAAAACTCCGAGAATAACGCATTAAATCAGTCTAATGTATCGGTCAGATTGTGTTATGGGAAGGACCTTATATTTAACTTGACACATTATTTTTTATTGTTTAGTTAATTTACTTTTCACCGAGTTCTTTGTTGCGAAAACTTAGTAAATGAATGATGGAATCTAAAACCAAGTTTAAGGTTAACAACTAGACTCTATTTTTAATATATCTGTATCATCCTGTTTTTATATATTAATGTAGTTATTATCGTGAAGGTTTTTGAATGTTTTTATATATATATCGGCTAAGGAAAAATGTCACAAGTTGAAACATCTTTTACATGTATTAAGTTTCTAACTGTTGACTCAAATACAATATATAAAAGGAATTGTAAATAATAATGGTGTTACTTAATTTAGCTCTTGTGTCAGCTGAATTTTATACGCATAAAAACAGTACTGTTTTTTTATTTAGAATATTTGAATAGCGTACTACTTACTGTCTATTGAAAAGTAGCTGTAACAGTCCTACTTTTACGTAAAATACTAAAGTAGTATTCTATTTTAGATTTAAAAGTAGTTGACACAGTAATAATTTTAGTTTAGAATACCCGAGTAGCATGCTAATTTAGATTGAAAAGTATTTGATACAGTGCTACTTTTTTACATTAAATATTCGAGTAGCGTGCTGCTGTAGATTGAAAATTATTTATAAGTGTTACATTCTGTTTAGAATACTTGAGTACCGTGCTACTTTAGATTGAAAAGTAGCTGTAACACTAATATCTTTTACTTAAAATTCTCGAGTACAATGGTACTTTTAGATTGAAAAGTAGCTGAAATAGTGCAACTAATGAATTAGAGTACTTATGTAGCATGCTACTGTAGATTGAAGAGTAGCTGTAACACCACAACTTTCTACTTAACAATTCTTGAGTAGCATTCTAAATTAGATTGAAAAGTAGTAGCAGTGTTACTTTTTACTTGGAATTTTGGAGTAGCATGCTACTACTTTTGATTGAAAAATACTTGAAACTATGTTTCTTTTCCAAAGTAGCTTTAAAAACAATAATCGAATACATTACTATTTCTGTTTCACAGGGAGATAGTGGTGGACCCCTTCAGATCAACGACGAGAACCGTTGCATCTTCCATGTTATTGGAATCACCAGCTTCGGTAGAGGATGCGGAGGTATCAACGTGCCAGGAGTTCACACCGGAGTCTCCTCGTTCATCCCTTGGAGAAGAGAGAATTGTTTGGGCTAACAATGAAATCTCAAATGAAATTAAATTTCAAATACCGTTTTTATTTTTTTTAGCAAAATACCTCTGTGGTCCAGTTGTTAAGATGCTTGTCTCCCAGCCTGCAGGTAGCTGGTTCAATTCCCATTCAAAAAAATACTAAAATGATTATATAGTCCGGTTTTCATTTAAGACCTCTTTTAGTTAGTTAAGTTTTACACTCTAGGTAACATAAATACAAATTTTAACAGTAATATTATCTGACCATGTAATGGGCGTGATATCTGTCCATTCACACTCTTACTTATTTAGTCGGAAACTTTTGGACCATAGTGTTGTAAAATATTTTTTTCCAGAAAAATAATACAGAGTTATTGAGATAATTTTGTGCAGCAAACGTTTTCCTCGTCTCGATAATCCAGAAGTTCTACTGTAAAACGTTTACGTTCAAAAGCCATCCACTTTCATAGAAGCAAATACAAAAATGATATCAGTTGTAACTAGTAAACATATACAATCTTCAGTTGTAATGAGAAAACACTAATACTTTTACAAATAAATTTAAGAAAATGAACAGAATAACATTCGATATTTATTTAACTTCTTTTTTATCTAATATTTCCACAAAATACTTTCCAGGTTTCCTTTGAGCGTCCCATACTCACTGCATCTGATTTATACACAAGTATAAATGTCTCCCGTCCGTTCAACTTGTCCCACCTACTCCTCCACTAATGTACAGTCACATGTCTGAATGTATTGTCAAATTATCCTCTTTATACGATGAAATATCTCATTTATACACAAGTATAAATTTCTCCCGCCCGTTCAACATGTCCCACCTAATTCTCCAATTATTTACAGTCACATATTGTCGGAAACTCCTTAAATATTTAGTCCTATACTAGTTTCCCTATAGTTGTTACACTCCTTCTTTCCATTGAATTGTCATTGGCACAAATTATCTTGTTTATAGGATGGAATACCTCATTAATACACAAGTATAAATGTCTCCCGCCTGTCCCACCTAGTCCCACATAATTATCCACTAATTTATCATCTTTCTGGTCGGTTAGAAGATATTGTCACATGGCAATAAGCCCGCCAGGTTGTACTCTATACCACAAAAGTGCAATACAATACAATAAGACACATTCTAAGGCAAATGAAAAGAAAACACTCATCCCACAAGACCCTCCCAGTCGAGACACAACCCCACCATTAGGAGGGCGATCTCGGCTGTAAGTGCACCGGACATTTCTCAGCTCACACTCCTGAACACAAACTATTGTTGAACATAAATATGACAATAAATAATATCCACATATCTCAAGGTCTTGTAGATAAACATCAATATCTTGACTATAAATGTCTTCACTATATTGACTATAAATCTATTTCTAACTGACGACCTTCCTCACAGAAAACCAGCGCTCATGCACCTTTATAAGCTTTCTTTGTTCCTCGACAAATATATTTTTATACAGATGCAGGAAATTAAATAAAACAATAGTCGTGGCTGCTTCTTTTTATTCTCTCTCGTAATTTCTTTGATTTTATTTTTCTATTCTCCATTTACTTTGCATTCCAATAAAATATATTCTTAACTTGACACGGGGATTTGATCCTTGTTCAAAGAAAAGTTCTTTTACATACAAAGAGAGCGCAGTCCAAGATTGTTTCGAAACCAAGATCAGAGGAAGAGGAGATGCATAAAAACACATAGTTACAAGTGAGAAAAAAACAAATGTATTTTAAGTTAACACATGAGAAAAATACACAATTAATACACCACGAAAAAAGCTTACAGACGAAAATAAACTATTTTCTACCGATAATATCTGCAGCCAGTTCTTGGAGCTCAATTATCTTGAACACAGGGGTAAAGGGGATCCTCAAGTAGTCTCCTGCGTATGTCCTTACAATGGCACCAATTTGATATACACAGATTGTGCTAAGTCAGACTACTGGACCAACCCGACTAACCGATAATCATCTTATTGAGCTTTCATATTTCCGTGGGTCCGGGATGTCGCTGAGCATTAAGGAAAGATACTGGTCCCATAGTATATTTGTCTCTCTGAGGAGCCACCCAACCCAGCGTACATAATAAGAAGTAATATATGCAAGGTGATCCATAAAGCTATGACTTGCTTCTGCAGTGTCATCTTTTGATACTTATTCGAAAAATGTGGTAACAGAGAGAGAACTCATTTTCGAGTTAACAAAAACTGCAACAGCAAAAGAGGGTAATTTTCTAATTTCGATAAGTGCCACTAATCCATCCATTGTTTAGGGCAATGATAGTTTGAGGCTTTCATGAAGTCTTTTGCGCTTTAGATCAAAATCGCACCCCATTAAAGGTCAATAGTCGGTAGGTATTCGCGCATCCATCCTCTCCAGAACATATCGGCCACTGTTGCGTGATCTCCATTGTTTTCTCCATCTCATTCTCGCCTTTGTTGTCATCGCCGGCGGACCCGATGAGAAAGTGATAAGGCGTCAGCGGGGAATCATCCCTTGGATAGGAGACTTGGGTGAGGGGGCGACTGTAGACCACGAGTTCAGCTTTTGCCAGGGGCGTTAGAAGGGTCTCCTCACGGGGTGTTCGCTCTTTTAAGATGGCATTCAGTGCTTTCTTTACTTAACGCACCAGATGTTCCTACACTCCCTCGATATGTGGTGACGCGGGAGGTATAAACTTCCACTCCGTCTGTTACGTTGCCATCTTGTCTTGTAATTTATCATCGTTCTGTAGGGCCCTAATCGCTTCCCTCATTTCTTTCTTTGCTCCATGAAAATTGGTCGCGTTGTCAGAATATATCCCGGTCGGGTGATCTCCTCGTACCGACATGCGGTGAATGGCCATTATGCATAGCTCTCGTAATCATGCAGGTGAACAGAGCGCCATCACGCATATCGGGCCAAAGAAATCTAACCCACAATTTGTGAAGGGTAAAACGTGGTGATCCAGGTGCGCCTCAGACAGCTGTCCCATGAGCAGAGGCTGGATGCGCACCCTCCGAATGCAGTACGCCTGACATCTGTGTGTCACTCCTATTTATGGTGGTTTGTAGTTGTAGAATGAAGAACGCGTGTCATAGTTCGGCTGCTGTTTTTTCCGTACTGCTGTGCTTGCCTTGTCCATCTGAGCTCTGCTACCCGAACCTTTTCAGCTGTCAGTGTGCCGTTGTCTCTCCTAGGGTGATGGCATCGTAATACGAATCTTAGTACCCATCCGGTAGTTCGTATCAGACAGTTCCAGCACGAAAATCGTTACAGCCGCGGTAGTGTCGTGTTGGTGTGGTACTGATGACACCAACGTATTTTGTTCTCATTTCTAAGCTGGCGTGGTCCGGCTTCGGCCACGACCTCTCCACGGGCGTCGTTCTCGGGCTCCACAATGAAGGCTGGACCTCAAAACCAACTTCCTGAAGGCGACAGATTTGGTGCCTCTCCATCCCGTGTTCCCCTGTCTGCTATGGATTCAACTGCGAGGGTACTCAACTCCAGTATCACGCCGCCGATAACTCGTCAATTTTTCCCAATCTGTTGGCAACGAACGCTGAGTAGGTTCGGGGATCGGTCCGGATACAACATAGCATTGTTATTGAGTCCGTCCAGTATACGACGCGTATTGTATCCGATGTGCATTCCTTCTTTATGGTGGCTGCCAATCTTGCAGCTAGTGGTATCGAGAGCAGTTTCAACGGAGCCACCATGCATTTGCTGGCAAGGAATGAGAGGAGTTCCTCTTATTTTGAAGGTAGCATCTTGGTATCCGGATGTCTGCCTCCTTCAGCAGCCGTAAGCACTCGTGCCACTTTTCACACAGCTCCTCAGTCAATGTCTCGTCCCATCCTATAGTCGAGCGCCACACCGCCTAGAGCAGTACCTTCGTCCTGATGGTTAGGCAGGAGATAAACCCCATCGGGTCAAATATCTTCATGACCATGCTCACCAGTCGCCACTTGGAAGGCAGCGAACCACCTTCATCTTTCAGATCTCCCATCGTGAAGACGAACTGGTACATCTGGGGCTCGCATGTGATTCCCAAAATTATTTCGTCGTGTGCATCTCTGCCGAAGAGTTCCACATTTCCTCTGGCCCGCTTCTCTTACAGTATTGCAGCGATTACACGAGGTTTGTTCGACGCCCACTTGGTGATTTTAAACCCGCCCCTCTGCAGCACTACGGTAACCTCCTTGACTAAGGTCACGGCATCCTCGGGCTTGTCAACGGCATCGTCATGGGTAGTCGTCCATGTAGAACTTCCTCATGATGGCGGTATCTGGAAACTCTTCTATACTTGCGATGGCTACATTATTTCGAATGTACTGTGTGCTGCTTGGTGAACATTTTGCCCCGAACATTATTGACGTGAGTACAAATGTTTCGATGTCTGAGCCCTGTTCAATTTATTTGATCTTTATTTGGAGGAAGATATCTTTTATGTCCGCTGCAATCACGATGTTTCCATGTCTCCTTTTTCCGAGGGCCTCCACAGAAACAACTGCGAGGCCTGATCAATTTCTTTATTTGGAGGAACATCTCTTTTATGTCAGCTGCAATCACGATTTTCCCTTCGCGGAATCGGCCAATATATCCCATCGGGGATGTCAGTAAGTCAGGGCCGGTAAGCAAGTAGTCATTGAGTGATGTACCTCGGTAGCGACTCGCTGCATCGAAGACCACCCGCATTTCTTCACCACATCCCTGGCGTATGCGGGTACACTATTGCAGTGTGGTAGGTACCATCGTCTCGTCGACGGTACCGCCATTTCTTCCCAGGACATCTCGCGTGCGTATCCCTTAGCGATGATGACATCCATCTTGGCGCGATATGTCGAGAATCAGCTCATCAACTCATCACGCCTAAATTTCCTTTTCAGGCATATCAGCCGGTTTTCGCCACTGCATATTGACTGGTGTGGTATTTTTTCCACAGGAGTCCTGTTTGTCAGCGTCCCGTAGGCAAACAACAAGTTGTTTTCTGCATGAGCACCTCCGCTCCTCTTACTTAAAGTAGCTGCTTGAGTGGGTAAATTATTGCCCCCATGCGTGATCTACCCCAGTGTGGTGCATGAGGTAACGCAACCATATTCTCTCCTCTCCCGCACCTCTAGTGATACAATCAACAGCACATAGAGGCGGGAAGTTAAACCGATGAGTATCATGCCATTGACTTCCCGCCTCCGCTCCAGACTGGCTTCCGTGGAATCAATCAGCTGCCGTGGGAGATCCAGATTCTTCATCGTGTACCCTAACATGGTGTACTCTTCTCCTTTCCCACACCTCTGGACCTTGAACTGTCGTGATGTCTTGTCCACTGAGCATATCCGGTTTGCACCGTGAATTCGTAGACCACAAACGGCACCCTCAGCTCCAATTTTGTTTGCTATGGCTGTGTGGATCAGGGTCACTGAAGCTCCTGCATCCAGCAGAGCGTGCCTCTCCATTTGTCCTTTTGGTCCTGTCACGGTGACTGGCACAACCTTCATCAGCACCTGAGACAGGTCCGAAGCGCAGTCATCCATCGCAGCTTTATCCTTTCATCAAGCAACATGGACGTTCTTCTTTTCTCGATTGTGTCCTCCGTGTTGGTGTGTGAAGTTTCAACTGAATCGGAGAAGGCATGATGGTGTGAGTGAACCTTCCATAAATGCAGCAGATTCAGCTCGAAGGACCACTTTGTACAGCACCGGTACACAGACTTAAAAATAGGTGGATGGCTGCCGGTCAATACTCGGAGATTCCCGTTTACTTCTTGCGCTTTTGGTGAAAAGTAGCAGGGTGAAGAGATTCCTCATTTTTCGTTCCTTATGTGCAGCCCATCGCTCATAGTAAGGACTTTTATTCGCCCGTGTAAACCGTCACAGCTTACTAGACACTTGCTAGATACCATGTATACCGTGCGCTCTCTGCATGCATGGGCTGTTCGATTATTTATATTGATTATTACGAAGACCACGCATAAGGAACATTTTATTGCAATAGGTACAGATATCAACAATTTACACAGAAATAACACAAATAAAATCATATATTTTGGGTGACGCATACGTCCAATACAAGCATTTTCTTATGTGTAATTGAGGGATACTCATTTCATATTTGATTTACATCGACTCTTTTGATGTATTTTTAAATTTACTCTTCGTTGAAAACCTTTTACACATTGTGAGCAACTATGTGGATTCCCTGGACTGTGAATAAAGAGATGGTTTTTTAAAATAGATTTTTTTGCAAAGCTTCTCCCGCAGTGTGAACAATTATATGGCTTCTCTGCACTGTGAGTCAAAATATGTCTTTTTAAAGCTGATGTATGTGCAAAGCTTTTTCCACAGTGTGAACAATTATATGGCTTCTCTCCACTGTGAGTCCTAAGATGTTGATTTAAATGTGCTGATTGTGCAAAGCTTTTTCCACAGTGTGAACAATTATATGGCTTCTCTCCACTGTGAGTGTTAAGATGTTCTATTAAATGTGATTTTCGGCTAAAGCTTTCTCCACAGTGTGAACAATTATATGGCTTCTCTCCACTGTGAGTCATAAGATGTTGTTTTAAAGATACTTTCTGAGCAAAGCTTTTTTCACAGTGTGAACAATTGTATGGCTTCTCTCCACTGTGAGTCATAAGATGTCGTTTTAAAGTTGATATCTGTGCAAAGCTTTTTCCACAGTGAGAACAATTATATGGCTTCTCTCCACTGTGAGTCCTAAGATGTTGATTTAAATGTGCTGATTGTGCAAAGCTTTTTCCACAGTGTGAACAATTATATGGCTTCTCTCCACTGTGAGTGTTAAGATGTTGTTTTAAAGATGCTTTCTGAGCAAAGCTTTTTTCACAGTGTGAACAATTGTATGGCTTCTCTCCACTGTGAGTCATAAGATGTCGTTTTAAAGTTGATATCTGTGCAAAGCTTTTTCCACAGTGAGAACAATTATATGGCTTCCGTCCACTGTGAGTCATAAGATGTAGTTTTAAAGTTGATTTTTTTGCAAAGCTTCCTCCACAGTGTGAACAATTATATGGCTTCTCTCCACTGTGAGTCATAAGATGTTGTTTTAAAGATACTTTCTGAGCAAAGCTTTTTTCACAGTGTGAACAATTGTATGGCTTCTCTCCACTGTGAGTCATAAGATGTCGTTTTAAAGTTGATATCTGTGCAAAGCTTTTTCCAAAGTGAGAACAATTATATGGCTTCCGTCCACTGTGAGTCATAAGATGTAGTTTTAAAGTTGATTTTTTTGCAAAGCTTCCTCCACAGTGTGAACAATTATATGGCTTGCCTCCACTATTACTTGATTGTTGTATTTTCCGCAGAGAAGTAATTAAATCTAAAAAAATTACATTATAAAATGATTAATTAATGAAAGAACTAAGTCTTCTTGTATTCAAACATGAATTCTTAAAAGAAGAAAAGTACTAAATTTCCTTATGGTGGCTGCTTTCCATACAAATACCTTTCTCACTACAATACATGTTAAATTTATATTTTTTAAAACTGAATCTTTATCATGTTGCATGTAAAAAGCGTCATTGATATTTACGGAATGGTCAATTATTTTTAACATTCTGTCAAAATGATAGTTATCATAGTCACAGTGAGTTTCTCTCAAACGGACGGGTGTAGAACAGTCTCCTGCCCGCGTCCTTATGATAGCACCATCCTTTATGCGCTCGTGTCTTTGTCAACTTTGGTATATGAGGAGGATGAATGATAGGTTCACCTCTCGACTGATACAGAAGGGTGACAATAGGAGATAACTCGACACACATTTTACTATGATGGACTTCTAGACCCACCTAGATCGGAACACTGGACTAAGTTTAACACTTGGAACTGGTAAAATGTATGTATGTGGACGAGGCAAAGGAAGTATGTTGTAATAGGAAAGTTTAGCATTCCGTCCTTTCTGTCTGCTCCGACAAAGAAATGCAATTGTATTAAATAAAAATATTGCCAATAAAAATAACAATGATAAAGGTATAATGAGACCGGTACTGATGTGTACAAAACCATCCAAATACGAGAATATGTAATTCATTAATACCTTTGTGGTTCCTGATGTGGTTTATTAAACTGGCTTTGCTTTTGTACATCTCCCCACAGTCATCACACTCAAAAGGTTTCCCAGTAGCAGCATCACTTCCAGAGCCCGTGTCATGCAGTTCTAGAGGCCAAATAATTCTCATAACACTCGAAACTCTGCCTGATGAGATGGCAAAATCTAAAATATAAGGTTATATGGAACTTAAGCATTCCATCCTTTCTGTTTACTCCAACAAAGAAATGCATATGTAATAGGTTAGTCAAAAAGTTTTGAAAGTGACATCTATGGAGCATTAGAAAACCAAAATTTCTACGCCATTTTAATATTTCATCTTTCATAAGAACGTACTCAAAATTTCATTTCGATCTGTGAATTCATTCTTTGTTTACAAGCCATTTGAAGTTGACGTGTCAGTGTATTTTTTAACAATGGAAAAATCCGAATATCGTGATTAAATTCTTTGTTTTGGAAGGTTTATCGGCTACTGAGATCCATGCAAAGATGGTGAAAGTATTAAAGGAGTCTTCTCCTTCATTTCCAACCGTTCACTGATGGGTTTGGGAGTTTAAGCGTGGCCGTACAAGCGTTGAAGACGATCCACGCTCAGGACGTCCAAAGAGTGCATCAGCACCAGAAATCATAGCGAAAATACAGGATATGGTTTTGGAAGATCATCGATCGACTGTGGATGTGATAGCTGACACCATAGGCATCTCACATGGAACAACATGACATATTTTGGCTGAAGTTTTGGGTTTCAAAAAACTGTGTGCACAATGGGTGCCGCATTTGCTAACAATACAACAAAAACACGTTCGAATGCGACTTTCTGAGCAACATTTGGAGCAATTTCGATAAAAGGATAAAAAGGATTTTCTGCGTCGATTCATCACTATGGATGAGACTCGGGTTTACCACCATGATCCTGAATCAAAATGGAGGCTAAGGAGTGGTGTGAACCAGGCACTTTGGCTCCAAAGCGAGTTCATGTCCAGAAATCGGCCAAGAAGACGTTAGCGTCAGTTTGTCGGGATGCAAAAGGAATTTTATTGATAGATTATCTCCACTGGTAAAACAATCAACTCTGATTATTATTGTAACCTTTTGGACCAGTTGGATGAAAAAAATTGTGAAAAAAGACCCGGTTTGCAGGAGAAAAAAATCATTTTTCACCAAGACAATGCACCTGCTCACACAGCTCAAAAAACCATCGCGAAAATCAGTGAATTGGGGTACAAATTGTTGCAGCATCCACCCTATTCGCCAGATTTAGCTCCCTCTGACTTCTGGCTGTTCTCACACCTCAAAAAATTCCTTCGTGGAAAGCATTTTTCATCAAACGAAGAGGTTATAGCCGTCGTAGAGGAGTATTTTGCAGGCCTTCCAGAAAGTCACTTCCGTGATGGGACAACAAAGTTGGAAGATCGTTGGACCAAGTGTATTGATCTTATGGGAGACTATACTGAGCAATAAAAGTGATTTCCCCCCAAAAAAAATATATTTTCATTTCCGCTTTCAAAACTTTTTGACTAACCTAGTATTAAATAAAAATATTTTCAATAAAAATAACAATGATAAGGTTATAATGAGACCGGTACTGATGTGTACAAAACCATCCAAATACGAGAATATGTAATTCATTAATACCTTTGTGGTTCCTGATGTGGTTTATTAAACTGGCTTTGCTTTTGTACATCTCCCCACAGTCATCACACTCAAAGGGTTTCCCAGTAGCAGCATCACTTCCAGAGCCCGTGTCATGCAGTTCCGGAGGCCAAATAATTCTCATGACACTCGACACTCTGCCTGATGAGATGTCACAATCTAAAATATAAGGTTGTTTGGATTCCTTTAAATTATAAGGAAGAAAATGGTGCAAGCCACTTAATCTTATTTCGTTTCTATTATATGTGAAACTTGTCACTTATTTAAGTCATTTTATCCAACAATTCCAGCAACACAGAATGCTATGTGGATTTCTCAGACTAAAAGTCCTGTTTGACTTGATTACTCCATTTATCACTGAAGTTGCAGATCTCAAGTGAAAATGGAACAAGACAATATTTTGACCATGTTAATAAATAAATATTGAATATTTTTAAACTCATAAAGCACTCACTGTACTCTGTGCGTGTGTGTCCAGCCCCTGCACTGTTGGGTTGAGCGCACTCCACCTTGACATCAGCCTCTTCTATGTCTATACCGTACTCCGGCACCGACAATGTCCCGAGCTGTTCAGCATCCGCTCTCTCCTCCTCCACAGATACGACCGAGGCTTCTTCATGTTCCCATTTGGGGAAATCTTCCCGGGAGTTCATTGCTGATTTTCTTTTCCTTACTTCTGTATCTCAATTTATTTACTATTATCCAAGGCGCCAATTGACTATAAAATAAACAGATAATCAATTCACATTGCATCCTTACTAATAAAATGTAAATGTGACAGATGTCACAAATCCTCTCCTTAATAGGATGAATTCCTAATTAACGCATTCACCGCCACTATACATCGCTAAGGAACTCATTTGTTATAGAATCCAAACGGATACTTAGGCCCACACAGCAAGAATACTATACCTCGTAAGGTATACAAATGCACGTGTTTCTACAAACAAAAATACACAAATGCATGTGTTTCTATATTTTCACATCTTTATATTTCGTTTATCAGTCTACAATACATATATTTATGGTCAAGTAAGCTAATTGATGGAAACAATAAAAATATCTTATTAAACAGATGTGTACTTGCTGAGAAAAAACCGTTTTACTGGCAAACTAATACACAAGAAAAACTCTTTATTTGATTTATCTCTGTTAATATCATCATATTAATTATATATTTTTACCATATTGTAGCTTTTTATATTTGCATCTCAACCATACAAGTAGTGTTTATCTATCAACACGTCAATAAGGAGTAAAATCGTTTTTGTTCTTAAAAACTTTAATATCGTAATTATTGAATACAGTGCCGATATACTTTCGTTGTGAAGTGTTATTGTTTTTGGTAGGTTAATGCCTAATTCTCAGAATCATCGCCTTGCAACCCGCACGGTCAGCACACACCACGCACTCCGCACTAGCCTAGCCGCCCAGCAGGGAGTCTAGCTCAGCAGGTTTGCCCAACCCGACTTCTAGCGAGGATCCTTTTTTTAATTTTTTTTTATTTTTATCTTAGTGTAATAATAATAGAATCTCAAATGTGCGTAATGAATGCCAAAACCGGTGTCAATGCCATAACATCCATTCTAATGGATCCCATAAACAAATTCAGCAAAGACCAGATTGGTAAACTAGTCTTTAAAACCGATGACCTAATGGGATTAATTTGCGAAATGGCTACAAAAATAGCCAACATGGAAGGTGAATTAAGAGCCTACAAGGAAATTGTCAAGACTCAGCCGATCATTCAAGCAGTATCTGAAAATATTTATGAAACTGTCAATGAAATGAACGAACAAAACGTAAGAATGAAAAATTTAATTTTGCGAAATATTCCGGAAAGCACCCTTAACAACCAAGTTGATAAAATGACAGAAGACGCAAATAAAGTGTCTAATTTATTGAAATTAATTGAACCATCTGTAGGAAATATTTTAAAGACCTATCGTTTAGGTAAACCCGAAGAAAATAAAGCTAGAGCTATTAAAGTAGTATTTAAGGATTCAGTCGCCCCTAAGGCAATTCTCTGACAGCGACAAAGTGAAAGAAGATATAAAAATCTATAATATAATGACCTAACTCCATTGCAACTTGAACGTCTAAGAGACGTTCGTGAATCGCTAAGTAACAGACTAAGCAATGGCGAATCAGGGCTTACCATAAAATATCATATGTTGACTCGATTCACACCACTGTCAACTAGTTTAAAAACTAAAAAAGTCATCTGAACTTCATGAATATACTAAAATAACTACTCCAGTGTCAACTGACTCACGTAAAAAACCCTCAAGCATCACCTGCTATTAACAAAATCTTCGTCGACTCAAAACTAAACTAAACTAATTGAATGCTGCTCTCTACACCAATAATCACAACGTATTTATATTTACCGAAACCTGGCTCCATGATAGTACCATATACAATCTGGCGAATTAGGATTCATCAACCGTGCAGTACATCGGTTTGACCGTAACCAAACTACAAGACAAAAAACCAGAGGTGGCGGAGTCCTAATTGCCACCGTGAAAAACTATAGATTTAAACTAATCAAACCAGTTCATCAAGATATTAAGCAATTATTCATTGTGTTATTCGAGAAGTCATATTTGGCTGTGTTTATATTCCACCAAACTCTCCATGTTCCACCTATAAAAAGCATAGTGAAGATTTAACAGAGATCATCCGACCACACTACACTACACTACCTTGCCCTGATTGCGAACTGTCATAGACACAGTCGGCGACTACAACCTTCAGTGTATTAATGGAATGGTAATAATACTTACATTACATCACAAAACATATCTGACAGTGCTAAAATCATACCATAATAGATATGGCAGACTTTTTAGGGATCAATCAAGTGAACACAATTACAAACAAAAAAAATCGAACCCTAGATCTTAAATGTATCACGACAATGCAACATTTCCAAAATATAACTATAATTTCCACCGAGCGCCTTATACTGACATAATAAATGATCTAGACACGTGTTACTGGGGTCGGGATGCTCCAGAAGACAACTCCAGAAGCCTCGATGATAATATTCATTTATTTTATCATAACATTAACACAGCTATTAAAAAATTTGTTCCCTATAAGATGATAATCCAATCTGGTGTATCCAAAATGGTTCAGCAGAGAGTTGATAAACCTCGTAATAAAGAGAAAGACTGCGCACAAGACATATAAAACATCTAGAGATATATCAGACTACACTCAATTCAACCATCTACGCAAAAAATGTAAAATAACTCAAACATCCCAAGTTGCATGTTTTATGACCAGAAATCTGCTGATACTGCGGATGGGACTATCAATTTATTTGCGGACTTCTTTAAAAGTGTACATGAAGAGGGTCCACCCGATGCAGCATCTAATCCCACACCTCCATACTCCAATACTGTTCACCTTTCTCCGTGCTTCGTCACCTTGGATGAAGTTGTTAAAAAAATAAATAAACTTGATTGGATTCGCAATATTATTATCACCCAACAGCGTGGATTTATTTCAGGTAGATCCACACTGACTAATCTACTCGAATATGAAAACTATATTTTCAATTCGTTGTCAAATGGAAAACAAGTGGACTCAATTTACACAGATTTGAGTAAAGCATTTGACAAAGTATCACATAATATTCTATTAAGTAAACTAAAAGCTTTAGGAATACCATAGTCAGCCCGCTCTTAGACTGGATCCAAAGCTACATTCAAAACAGAATACTTACTGTCAAAACCGACGGTTGTCTTTCATATCCCTTCACAGCTACAAGCGGTGTACCCCGAGGATCGCATCTAGGACCAATATTATTTCTCTTATTCGTTAATGACATAGTTGACACACTTAGTGATGTAGAGATTTTACTTTTTGCTGATGATTTTAAAATGTTCGAAGTCATAAATAATACTGCTGATTGCCTTAAATTACAAGAAAATTTAAATAAATGACAACAATGGTGTACCACCAATACCAATACATTGCACTTAAACTTGAGTAAATGTGAGTCCATTAGTTTTTATAGAAATAAAAATCCAATTAATGACGAGTATTCGCTAAATCAAAAGACATAAAAACGTGCAGCTTCTATAAGGGACTTAGGAATTATATTTGATGAAAAACTTTCATTTATAGAACATGTGAACCAAATCACTCTTGGGATTCGTACTAAGAACTGCCCAACGTTTCTCGAATTTCCGAACATTAAAACTGCTGTACTGCTCTTTGGTACGCAGCCGCCTTGACTACAACTCATCAATATGGTCTCCTCATTACGCCGCCCATGCACTAACTTTAGAACGTGTACAAAACAAATTTCTAAGATTCATAAATTTTAAACTTGGAATACCGCATGAACAAAGAAATTATCCCAACTTATTAAATGCAGTGAAACTCTTGAAGCTGTGTGACAGAAGAAAAACACCCGATATATGATAGTACTGTTGTACAAAATCATTCACTCAGTGATTGATGCACCTCACTTACTCGCGAGCATTTCATTTCGTATCCCCACAGCGAGTAGATCCACAAGACAGCTCAATCCCTTTTATACCGAAAATTGTTATACTAACTATAAAATCAACTCCTCGATAATTCGTATGCAAAGACTTGGAAACGAGTTTTGCAACAATTTAGATATTTTTAATATAAGTATATATAGTATTCGCCAGAATATTACAACAATATTTAGAAATAGCTACTAGCTTTGCGCTCTCCTTTATTTATATAAATAACGTAATACAAACCAAATATTAAGGACAATATTTTGCCTCTGGAGTTGAGTAACCCTGCATCAACATGTGTGAAGCTTTTAATTCTGCAAAGCAACTTGCATCTCGTTCCACTAATGAGGCCATGTGTTTTCTATATTTCAATATATATCCATAAAATTCCCACAAAATTCTCAAAGATTATTAAATAATTTTAGAACGATGACTGTAATTTATTCTACTGCTTTTTGTATCTTCATGTTAGTTTAAGATAAAGTTTTGTATTTTTTGTCAATAATTTGAAGTACTTGTATAACCTGTCACATGTTCATCTGTATATAAAGACACTGTTGGTTGTGTCGTTAATAAAATAAAACAAAATGCATCACGAGCTTTGTTCATAATATCGATTAAAATATAAAACAGTGAACATTACCTTGGAGCCAAAGTATTGAGGAAATCCGTCGCAGTACAGCAGCAATATTACACTGATACTGCCCGTTGCTGGGTCCGGGCCAACTTAGTTATCATATACGCCCTTACGTTGTACTTTTTCTATAGAAGGATTTCTAATATTATTGTAATTTATAATTTTAATTAAAACGGAATAATTTCAGATTATCGATCGAAATAGAATTGAAAAAAGATAAATGATCGGTTTCCACTCGCCCGAGAAAGTTAATTGCTGGTGCTATGATTTCCACTTAAAAAGTGATGCAGAAAAGTTAAAAAAAAACAGGATAAATATGATACTCATATTGCCAGAAAAACTGAAGCAATTGAAATGAAAGCTTTGACACAGCTAAATCCTTTTTGTCAGCCGATTTCGATCTTGAAACGGTGTTGTATTGTCCGCTTTATTTTGCTAAAGCATTGTTTTATAAACGAAAATTGGCATAATTTAATTTGACATTTTACAACGTTGGGAAAAAGACTGGACACTGTTTAGTGTGGTCGGAAATTGAAGGACAACGCGGCTCTAATGAAATAGCTAACTGTATACTTCAATTCTTGAACATGCTTCAGAGTATACCGAAGTATTCCCACCATCAGATGGACAGAGGTACAATGTTGTAAGTTTGGCAAAGCGAAGAGGCGAGCCGCATACTGTGAAATTTAAAAATAAATCCTCCTTCATAAAGTTGAAGAAGTATAAATTGGCAACACAATGCCAAACATACTCTTAAATGGGTAGAAATAGTGTGGATACACTTTTAGAAAGAAAATAAAACATCTTTCTTATTTAAATATTCCTTTGATGAGAATGCGCCATTTCAGGAGGTAAATACTAAATACATCCCAGATAGCACGAATAAACCGAAAAGGCGAAATAAATCATTTGAAGACATGCCTTCTGCAAATACTTCAACTGGATCTGAAGTTCCTCAAGATTTTAATAATCTGGCTTATAAAGCATACCTAGAGAAGTTACCCATCAAAAATATTAAGTACCAAAATCTGATGGATTTATGTAATTCCGGGATGATTCCCGAGGGATTCCATGATTTATATATAAATCTACCCAGGGAAAACGCTGCGGAAAAAATACCAGGAAAAGGAAAAACAACAGGACAAAAGGGGACCAAGAACCAGAGAGAGAGAGAGAAGATGACCTTCCTCTTATAGCAATAAGAGCTAAGATCCTACACTAAACGATGTTTAAAAAATAATAACGGATGTTTTTTTTTTAATAAATTTAAAACCTGTTTTTCTACAATAACTATGTAAACATATATTTGTTTCGTTTTATTTCTTACAAAATATCCCATAAACTGTTAGAATAATTAATTACAAAACATAATTACCCGGAAAGTAATTACATACGCCCTTTCGAATAACATAATGTCAATCCAATACTGCGATGTCCGTGTCATCAGAAAGGGCGTAAGTAACACTAACTCCCAAACTGTATATAGTTGAATTCCTGAAGTATTCTCTATTTAGCAACTAAAATAAATAACCAAATTGGAAAACATCAATATCATAGGATAAATTGGTGAAAAGTTACGCCATTTTCTACCTCGTTTTTGCTCTCCTGTAAAATTTGTAATATAAAGTGTACTTACGCCTTTTCTGCCGGACGCCCTCGATATGACCGATGTGGAACTCAAGATTGACGTTGGAATGGCGACTGTCTGATACCAATATATCAATAAACCGTTCACAGCGCAAAATAGATAATCGAATACAGATATTATATTTTTTATTATTTTAATTGTAAGTTAGCGTAATTAATATTAAATATTTCAAGGCTGAATTACCAGAAAATATATGAATTATTTTTTTATTTCTTTCAACACATCGCAAGCAAACGGCATCATTAAGATGGCTTCGCAATATGGACGTGCGCTCTTGAACCAAAAACAATGCAACATTTGACATAGACAAGAAAACTATTAAGTTATTTTTTTAAAGGCTTTCCACCCAAACTTAGATTTTTTTTGCCTCAAAATTAAAGTGATGGCGCAATTATATGACTCGATATAATAAAACTAATTTAAAAAAATAACAAATCTAGATAAAATAAAGTTTCAACTGATTAAGCTTCCAAAATGTAATAATCTATCTAGAAGTAAAAAAGTTCCACGAAGAAAGAAGAAACGCAAAGTTAAATTTTATTAAATTAATATTTTTGACTACTTTAACACGAACAAATGATCGTAAGAAATTTTCCAATTTATGTGTTTTTTTGTTCGTACAGCACTCGCTAGTATTTATTTATCGATTTTTCCGTGGTCCACGCTTACCTCGAAATTATATTTTGTATTTTTTATTCTGAATGCAACCAATGAGATGAACTGTGAAAAATATATTGTAAATAGTATGATCGTCTCGAGTTAACTGCACGCACCTCACTATATCGAGTGGTACTTTGACAATTCATGCGGAAGGAATAGTACAGTACAAATTCAACACTTTCTAAATTTTGTAATCAGCTCAACAGAATATAAAGCAATTTCACCAAATAGATTTTTTAAAAGAGGTATTTGATATAAAGAAGAGATTCAGTAGTAATTATAGGTAGTTGGTTTGCAATATAAAATAATCCTATGGTGAGTTTGTTCTGAAGAAACTCTAATATTTAAAAAAATAAGCAACTAGAAAAAGTAAATCATTCAAAATTATTTTTTTATTCACAAGTTCAAATAAGTAATGTTCATCCGAGAAAATTATAATTAATGTCAATAATAATACTTTATGCTGCGCCCTTTTAACAGCACTCGTATGAACATCACAGCAAGAGGACTATAATAACAGAGTTACATTCAGTTTAGCACGTACTTGTGAAGTACACAACAGTGTTAACATCCTTAGTGAAGAAAAATCCTTTGATACTCTTAAAATAAATCCCAGCATTCTTATAGGGTCACCACATATATGAGTATAATTAAAATAGTCAACAAATAACAACTGAGCATTTAATAATCTTCCCAGGTCATATATGACAAGATGTATGTATGAGGACGAGACAAAACTATATGCGTAAACACTTGTACTTTTGCCTTCCTCAAAATGTCGAGGGATAATCTTCAAAAATTTTCAAAATAAATTCCAGCATTCTTATAGGTTCATCATACGCCATACATGAGTATAATACATATTGTCAACAAAGTACAACTGAGCATTTAATACTTTTCCCAGGTCATATATGACGAGATGTATAGATGAGGACGAGGCAAAAGCAATATGCGTCAGCACTTGTCCTTTTGCCTACCTCAAAATGTCGCGATAAGATATTATATATGTATCTACCCTTAACTTTTACATAAATAAAGGTGTGAGATACATTTACAACATGAAACTCCACCCTTACCTTTTAATTCAATGTCTATGATTTTTATTGAGCTCGTTGTGCTCTATGCTCTTGATTATTATGTCAAATTATTTACAAAAAAACAATTACTGTCCTCACGAAAATGTAGGATGGTCCCTGGACGGTTGACATGTCATGTCTCAAAGGGATGGGGTAAAATCGTTTTTTTACCGGTTTATAATTATACTCATATGTACCGCTTTTATAACATTTATTTGTCTTGTTATTTTACTATACTTGAAATGTGCTTTGATTCCGTTAAATATTCAACTTGCATTTTACGTTTTGTGTGTCTCGCATCATTAACTTTGTCGTAAATTCAGTCCTGTACAACATTCCTCACTTGACGGTCCATATTTTTAATGAATTTCGTTTAAACAGAATTGATAACCACAATCTGTATATTCGCTTTACGGGAAATAATCGATTTATGGATTATTTTTAAATTGGACGTTGAGATCGTAAAAATGGCTTCGCTATTATTTGATAATACACCAGTGTATTATCAAGATAGCGAAGGGCTCCCGGTTAATGGACAATATTTGTCCGAGAATATTAGAATCGAATATTTATCTAAAAATAAAACAGTCTTAATTCAGGCAATGGATCAATTGACGCTTTTACGTTTAAAATATATTATTTATAAAAATAAATACATTTTGGTTCTGTATGGTGAAACGACTCGTCAATTAGAGAAATTTAATTTAGGTAACAATGTAAACATAAGACTTAGTGTTCGAACGATTAATTTTACCCTTCCTTCCCTGTGATGTGTAACTAGTACACATTGCTTCTAAACACTTTAATATCTCTATACTTAGTTAACCCTTCCTTCCCTGTGATGTGTAACTAGTACACATTGCTTCTGAACACTTTAATATCTCTATACTTAGTTAACCCTTCCTTCCCTGTGATGTGTAACTAGTACACATTGCTTCTAAACACTTTAATATCTCTATACTTAGTTAACCCTTCCTTCCCTGTGATGTGTAACTAGTACACATTGCTTCTAAACACTTTAATATCTCTATACTTAGTTAAACCTTCCTTCCCTGTGATGTGTAACTAGTACACATTGCTTCTTAGCACTTTAATATCTCTATACTTAATTAACCCTTCCTTCCCTGTGATGTGTAACTAATACTCATTGCTTCTAAACACTTTAATATCTCTATACTTAGTTAACCCTTCCTTCCCTGTGATGTGTAACTAGTACACATTGCTTCTAAACACTTTAATATCTCTATACTTAGTTAACCCTTCCTTCCCTGTGATGTGTAACCAGTACACATTGCTTCTAAACACTTTAATATCTCTATATTTAGTTAACCCTTCCTTCCCTGTGATGTGTAACTAGTACACATTGCTTCTAAACACTTTAATATCTCTATACTTAGTTAAACCTTCCTTCCCTGTGATGTGTAACTAGTACACATTGCTTCTTAGCACTTTAATATCCCTATACTTAGTTAACCCATCCTTCCCTGTGATGTGTAACTAGTACACATTGCTTCTAAACACTTTAATATCTCTATACTTAGTTAACCCTTCCTTCCCTGTGATGTGTAACTAGTACACATTGCTTCTTAGCACTTTAATATCCCTATACTTAGTTAACCCTTCCTCCCCTGTGATGTGTAACTAGTACACATTGCTTCTAAACACTTTAATATCTCTATAAATATAATAAATACTGGGTTCAGATTTGAGGTATTCCTCCGTAATACATTTACGCGTTGAATGAAAATATAATATTAATAATAATTAGCACTTATCGGCCACATCAGAGGTATTTTGTGGAAATCGGGAATAAATTCACCGACACAATCAAACGTGTTCTAGTGTGTGACGTAGGTATATTCATTCTAAAAAACCGCTATGGGTGAGGAAGCGAGGTTATTTACGTCTCACTCTCACTCTACTTCGGTATATGGGAACGCAAGAAATAGAATCTCAGTTCACTCGCTTCAGTAGCCCTCTGGCATCCATTTGAGCTGGTCTTTTGCCCGTTTTGTGAACGTCGGACGATGTTTTTGTCATGTTTTCAGCAATTAAATTTCAATTATTATCACTTTTGACTTCAAATTTAATTTATTTAAGCGATTGGCCTATGAATATTCTTATTTTTCCGATTTTAAATCGCTCATTTTTACATGTGTATTGAATACACAGCACCCGAACGCGCGGATTTTTTTAGCACAGGAAGGGAAAGGTTACATTCGTTCCAAAAGTAAAGCAAGGATGTGTGATATCACCTTGGTTGTTTAATATACATTTAGATTCATGTGTGCGCGATCTTAAAGGCGATGGGAGAGGTGTAAGAAGTAAATGTATATGGAGTGATGTATGCAGATAATAAGGTTATGCTGGCTGGGAATGTGAGGGATATGATAAGTGTGCTATATGAGAGATGTCTAGTGAAAGGGTTGGAAATTAATGTAGAAAAATGGTTATGGTTATAAAAAGGAGTGTGATAGAAAGTGTGTGTGGTGTATGGGTTAACTCAGAGAGACTGGAGCAGGTTGATGGGTTCTGTTATCTGGGCAGTGTGTTAACATGTGGTGGGGGAGTTGAAAGGGACATTGGGAGAAGGGTAGCGATAGGGAACAGCAAAGGTAGACGGAGCACTTCATGTTATATATAATACAACAACCGAGCAATATCAACAGTAGCAAAAATGACAGTACATTATGGTGTGTTGGTGCCAACCTTGATGTATGGAAGTGAAACTTGGACTTGGCAGAAGGATAAGAGTAAGATTTATGCTGTAGAGATGCGTGCACTGAGGAAAATTTATAGAGTGTCAATGTATGAAAGAAGAAGACATCAGAAATGAACGCATGGACGTTTTAAGTACGATAAAAAAAAGAGCTTTAAGATGGTTTGGACATGTGGAGAGAATGGATTATTAAATGAATATACAAGTTGTGCTGAAGTGCAAAGTGTGCATAGAAGAGGTAGACTGAGGACAATATGGCTGGACCAGATTTTGAAAGAAAGTAAAGTGAGAAGTGTGAATATTATTATGGATGATTGTGCTTGACGAGATGTATGGATGTGGAGGAAACGAAAGTTGTGTGCTTGGATAAAATGTTTGGAGGTTTGTTTTCTCTGCCAATCCTGCGATGGACATGACGTGATATTATACATGTTTATATGTTTTTTTATAAAATCTGTTGTGCATTAAGAAAATATTTTGGTCTGTCTACCCCACAAGGGACACGGCGTTATGGTATGTATGTGTGTATAACATTGTGGATGTATAACATTGTAGTAACAAACTGAACTTTTGTTAATACTGATGCTGCATGTAACACCGTAACGTTAATCCAGATTATAATCTTTGTATTGTTTATAGTTAAGGCATTTACACTGTGGAGGTTTCAACACATTGCAATTTGTTTAGTCAAACACTTGATATAATGGTATAACCCTACCTGTGCCCTGATGCAATGGAAACATTCGAATGTCTGTCTTCCCACAGAGAAGGACCAGCAATATTGTTGATAAATGGGCCTCTAGACAGGCTTTAAGAATTGTGTGAGGGGATACACTGATCGAAAAATACAAAATAAACTTTGTGTTAAATAAATGATTAATAAAAAATATTTTTTTCAACAGTAATACCGCGGCCGCTTAAATCCTGAAGAATGGCGCAACATTGGTCCGAGGGGGTCGGCGCGTTGAGATTCACCAGCCGAGAGTATCGGCAGGAGTTGGTGGAGGCCGGCCGCTATGGGAACCTGCTGCGCTGTCCGCCGCACCAGGCCGCAGGGTTCCTGGCCCTGAAGCTGCTACAGGAACTAGGGACATCAGATACGGAGGTGACTACTCTTTCTATGTCACTCATGTGTCTTCTGTTTGTGAGATTAGGGATATTTTTCACTTCAGCGTACGTAACTTGTTGTTTCTGTTTGATATATGTTAATATGTCTGGGGATATTTTTAACATAGTTTTACATACCTTCAAGTATTCATTTGACATTTTATGACTGGGGTTTCCCGCATTGCCTTACATCACTTGTAGTTTTTGTTGGACATCATACGACAGGGGATATTATTCACTTAGCCTTGAATATTTTATTGACATCATATGACTGGGGATATTTATGACATAGCCTTACATAACTTGTAGCAATAGAAGACTCGCTCCGTCATTGGCATGTTTTAAAAGTGGTTGAAAATACAGTACAGTGCCAATTATCTGGGGCTCAATTATTCGTGAGTTGGATTTTAGTAATGCAATTTTTTTTAGTAACACATCGCTGTACTGGATATGGTGGCACATAGAAGTGAGACCATCGGAGCACACTGCCATGTTTAGTAACACATCGCTGTACTGGATATGGTGGCACATAGAAGTGAGACCATCGGAGCACACTGCCATGTTTAGTAACACATCGCTGTACTGGATATGGTGGCACATAGAAGTGAGACCATCGGAGCACACTGGCATGTTTAGTAACACATCGCTGTACTGGATATGGTGGCACATAGAAGTGAGACCATCGGAGCACACTGGCATGTTTAGTAACACATCGCTGTACTGGATATGGTGGCACATAGAAGTGAGACCATCGGAGCACACTGGCATGTTTAGTAACACATCGCTGTACTGGATATGGTGGCACATAGAAGTGAGACCATCGGAGCATACTGGCATGTTTAGTAACACATCGCTGTACTGGATATGGTGGCACATAGAAGTGAGACCATCGGAGCACACTGGCATGTTTAGTAACACATCGCTGTACTGGATATGGTGGCACATAGAAGTGAGACCATCGGAGCACACTGGCATGTTTAGTAACACATCGCTGTACTGGATATATGGTGGCACATAGAAGTGAGACCATCGGAGCACACTGCCATGTTTAGTAACACATCACTGTACTGGATATGGTGGCACATAGAAGTGAGACCTTCGGAGCACACTGGTATGTTTAGTAACACATCACTGTACTGGATATGGTGGCACATAGAAGTGAGACCATCGGAGCACACTGGCATGTTTAGTAACACATCGCTGTACTGGATATGGTGGCACATAGAAGTGAGACCATCGGAGCACACTGCCATGTTTAGTAACACATCGCTGTACTGGATATGGTGGCACACAGAAGTGAGACCATCGGAGCACACTGGCATGTTTAGTAACACATCGCTGTACTGGATATGGTGGCACATAGAAGTGAGACCATCGGAGCACACTGCCATGTTTAGTAACACATCGCTGTACTGGATATGGTGGCACACAGAAGTGAGACCATCGGAGCACACTGGCATGTTTAGTAACACATCGCTGTACTGGATATGGTGGCACATAGAAGTGAGACCATCGGAGCACACTGCCATGTTTAGTAACACATCACTGTACTGGATATGGTGGCACATAGAAGTGAGACCATCGGAGCACACTGGTATGTTTAGTAACACATCGCTGTACTGGATATGGTGGCACATAGAAGTGAGACCATCGGAGCACACTGGCATGTTTAGTAACACATCGCTGTACTGGATATATGGTGGCACATAGAAGTGAGACCATCGGAGCACACTGCCATGTTTAGTAACACATCACTGTACTGGATATGGTGGTACATAGAAGTGAGACCTTCGGAGCACACTGGTATGTTTAGTAACACATCACTGTACTGGATATGGTGGTACATAGAAGTGAGACCATCGGAGCACACTGGCATGTTTAGTAACACATCGCTGTACTGGATATGGTGGCACATAGAAGTGAGACCATCGGAGCACACTGCCATGTTTAGTAACACATCGCTGTACTGGATATGGTGGCACACAGAAGTGAGACCATCGGAGCAACTGGCATGTTTTTATCTCTTTTTTTTGAAAGAATAGATATGACTAAAGTCATAAGTATCCTAATATTCCAGAATAACTAGGTGGAAAAAATGCCTGTGTGATTCGAGGGGAGTAGTACAGCGCGGGGTTCGAAGCGACCTTCCACACGGACATCTGATACATTACCATCTAGCCATGAACCTCTAATATAACAATATTACCATACCGGTTTCAAGCTTTTCATCTCATCATCAGGGAGTACATATTAGACATGTTTGTGCGCTCTTGATAATGAGGTGAAAACCTATAAACCGGTAGGGTTATACTGCTTTATTAAGTGGAATAAACGGTGTTTTATTAAAATTAAAGTTACATTGTATTTTACCTCTTCAGACCTGTCATCCATTATAATGGACACAGAATTCATCCGCACTTTGTAAATAACTTACTGTGGTATATTTCTGTTCCTAATGATAACAAATGAAGCGTAGGAAACTGTATTATCAACTTTGAACATTTTGGGCGCCACCTTTCTAAACTGATGCGACATAATGTTGAATTTAGTGTAACAAATACACTCACAAGCGAGAATATCTTTTTAAAACCTTAGAATAAATTCAGATCTGAAGATATTCTTCCACAGTGTTAAACTATAAACAATATATAAAAGATTTTAAATATTATAAAACAAATATATGCACACGTTAAGTTGAGTGTAGAGATAGGAAGGTTGCGACTGTGACTGCGGCCATTATAGATGGCTGTGCACCATCTTTATTTACGTTTAAAAGAATTTACAGTAGAATTTATTACGAAAAGTTTCCAATTTCGGAACCTAGAAAATTGCGAAAAATTCAAATTATTCGTTTTTTTAATTAACCAACTTTTCCTGTGTTACAAAATATTTTTGATAGTCCACTGTATTTGGTTGTTACAAGATTTGACGTGTATAATGTTCGTAGGCAAAGAGAGCTTCCGCGCCCTGGAACCAGACTGGCTGAGCCTCCCGCCCACATCAGACTTGCACGTGTCGTCAGAGCCCTCGGTTGAACCACGACCGGGGACCACCGAGAGAAAACACTACTACTACAAGAAGGTATTGACTGCTTTGTTTAATTCAGGGTAGACCTGGGAAATTGAGGAGCTGGAGGCAACGTTTGAGAGCAGCAGGGCCTTCGTAGCTATTTATTTATACCTACATCTATGTAACAGGGTGTAGCGATAGGAAATAAACTCAACGGGGCACTAAAACATATACTCAAGTCAGACAGTATTGAAATATACCAAGATGGTCCACAACAGTATTTTAGTTCCAACTTTGATCTATGGGAGTGAAATGTAGACGTGGAACAAGACTGAAAAGAGATGAATTAATGCTGTAGAAATGCAAGCACTTAGTAGAATATATGGAGTGATGGAGTACAGAATGAAGTGATAAGGGATGAATGTGAACTTAAAGCTGATGTGTTGAGTAAGGTGGAGGAGGGCACGCTGAGATGGTTTAGACATGTGGAATGAATGAAGAAAGGCTAATAAAACAAATATGCAGTGCAAATGAGAGGAAGGCGTGTGAGCGAAGACCAAGGTAAGTATGGTTGAATCAAGTGTGATATTTTGAAAAAGGGAAATAGAAAATGTCCGAGGAATCGTAGAAGGCGAGGAAGAGATTGCCACCTGGCAATAAGTGGTACATAAATAAATTAAATAAGGTGAATGGATGTAGAGAAGAGGAAATATGTTTGTCGCAATAGGAAAGTGTTGTGTTCTCTCCCTTCTATCTATCCTTATAGGGAGGCAACGTGATGGCACGTGTCTATGTAAGGATGAAAACGAGCCGAGTGATACTTAAATGATTTTGAATGAATGAAGTATTCGCCTGTCAGACACAACTGCACTGCCCATCCAATATGGCTGGAAATGGAAACGTACATCACGGACAGTGTCGCTAATATAAGGCAAAAAAATGGGCTCAAATCGAAAACAAACAGCCCGCGAATATACTTAAAAATTGAAAGAGTGTTTAATCCAACTGAAAATATATATTTTTCCCGATTAGTTTCATATGTGACTCATTTCAGGGGTATTCCAAACTAACAGTTAGTTCAGAATACCTCGAAGATGAGTCACGTGCGACTTGAAACTAATTGGGTTAAATATATATTTTCAAGTGGATAAAAAAGTGTATCAAGTTTTAATTATATTTGAATAAAAGTGAATTTCCACAGTGTTAATGCTAAAACTCTAGAAATATAAGCATTCAAAATAGAGGCCGCAAGAAACAAGAATTAGAGGCCGCAGCCATCTACATTCTTACACCTTCCTATACGACACCTTATATTTCTCTGTCTTCCTACGTTTCCTCATGCCACCCATTTACCTCTATAGTTCCTTCACACATGAACCTATGTACTCCGGCTAATTCAAAGTTCTTAATTAAAGAAACCCAATAGTATTTTGATGTCACGTTTGATATATGGGAGTGAAAGGTGGAAAAAGATTGAAGAAAGACAGTTTGATTGGAACAAGTGAAGGATATTATGATAGAAAGGAATGTAAATAGTGTAGGCTTTGTATGATAAAGTGTACAAATGTAGAAGTGAAAGATGTGTGTCCCAATACGAAAGTCCGGTATCCCATCAGGGAGATGGTGTGATGGTGTTTACGTATATAATTAGCTTATCCCTTAAAAAGATGTCCAAAAGGTGTCGAGACTTATTTGATGTGTTTCCCAGGTTGCCAAGTCTCTGACGGGATGGCGCCCGATCCTAGGGCAGCCTCGCTTGGCTTACGAGATACGGGACAGGCTCACCGTGTCTCTACCGGAGGGCCACAATACCAGGGGCAGAAAGCTGCACCCTCCTGAAGATTACAATGTGGGCTTAGCTGTACTCACGTCCAAACCTATACACTAGGTTAGTAGTGCCTTCACGATCTATATCTTACGACCTCCGTGGCCTAGTTTAGTTCATCTGGTAACAAAAAAGATCCCTGTAGAGCAGAGTTCTCAAAGGCGCTCTTATTCGGTATTCGACATTTTCCCACTATATCTTTAATCCACTTTGCACGGATTTCTTCCGTTAAGCAAAGAGGGTCTGCTTCTAGAGTTAGCTTATTCGTTAGGAAGAATGTCAGCCAGGACTCTTCTCATACTGCTAGGCGGTGCCGAGACTATACCCACAGTGCCATTCAGTCGGTTCAATATCTAGTGTTTAGCCATGATATTCCTTCTGTAAGTTGGTACGTATTATAGAACAGAGGGTGATTCCTTGCACGCCTCGCTTCCTCTCTCTCGCTTCCATCATCATCTTATACAGACATTCATCATTCTGTCCAACAACATGACCAAAGTACGTTAAGATTCCTTTTCTGCATATTGTAGAAAGATTTTTAGAAATCAACAATTATCGTATGATAGACATAGGTGCGTGCGCCTGAAGGCTTAGATATTAGTCATTGTTTTAATTGTTTCTTTAAATCTACCATAGTTTTAAACAACCTAACATATGCAAGATAAGCTGGTCAGTTGGAAGGGAATGTTGTGTAAATATAGGCCCACCAAATTCACCATCTATACAAGAGGATTAATACATACAAACTCTTAAAATTTATAAATTAAAAATACGGGTGCCTTGTTTTACCTTGAAAGTATAAAAACTCCGAGAATAACGCATTAAATCAGTCTAATGTATCGGTCAGATTGTGTTATGGGAAGGACCTTATATTTAACTTGACACATTATTTTTTATTGTTTAGTTAATTTACTTTTCACGGAGTTCTTTGTTGCGAAAACTTAGTAAATGAATGATGGAATCTAAAACAAAGTTTAAGGTTAACA
Source organism: Odontocerum albicorne (assembly GCA_949825065.1). Lineage (NCBI taxonomy): Eukaryota > Metazoa > Arthropoda > Insecta > Trichoptera > Odontoceridae > Odontocerum > Odontocerum albicorne. Next base: position 14,589,868 of record OX463868.1, read on the forward strand.
ACTAGACTCTATTTTTAATATATCTGTATCATCCTGTTTTTATATATTAATGTAGTTATTATCGTGAAGGTTTTTGAATGTTTTTATATATATATCGGCTAAGGAAAAATGTCACAAGTTGAAACATCTTTTACATGTATTAAGTTTCTAACTGTTGACTAAAATACAATATATAAAAGGAATTGTAAATAATAATGGTGTTACTTAATTTAGCTCTTGTGTCAGCTGAATTTTATACGCATAAAAACAGTACTGTTTTTTTATTTAGAATATTTGAATAGCTTACTACTTACTGTCTATTGAAAAGTATCTGTAACAGTGCTACTTTTATGTAAAATACTAAAGTAGTATTCTATTTTAGATTTAAAAGTAGTTGACACAGTAATAATTTTAGTTTAGAATACCCGAGTAGCATGCTAATTTAGATTGAAAAGTATTTGAAACAGTGCTACTTTTTTACATTAAATATTCGAGTAGCGTGCTGCTGTAGATTGAAAATTATTTATAAGTGTTACATTCTGTTTAGAATACTTGAGTACCGTGCTACTTTAGATTGAAAAGTAGCTGTAACACTAATATCTTTTACTTAAAATTCTTGAGTAGAATGGTACTTTCAGATTGAAAAGTAGCTGAAATAGTGCAACTAATGAATTAGAGTACTTATGTAGCATGCTACTGTAGATTGAAGAGTAGCTGTAACACCACAACTTTCTACTTAACGGTTAATTGAAAAGTAGTAGCAGTGTTACTTTTTACTTGGAATTTTGGAGTAGCATGCTACTACTTTTGATTGAAAAATACTTGAAACTATGTTTCTTTTCCAAAGTAGCTTTAAAAACAATAATCGAATACATTACTATTTCTGTTTCACAGGGAGATAGTGGTGGACCCCTTCAGATGTCAAACGACGAGAACCGTTGCATCTTCTATGTTATTGGAATCACCAGCTTCGGTAGAGGATGCGGAGGTATCAACGTGCCAGGAGTTCACACCGGAGTCTCCTCGTTCATCCCTTGGAGAAGAGAGAATTGTTCGGGCTAACAATTAAATCTCAAATTAAATTAAATTTCAAATACCGTTTTTATTTCTTTTAGCAAAATACCTCCGTGGTCCAGTTGGTAAGACGCTTGTCTCCCAACCTTCAGGTAGTTGGTTCAATTCCCATTCAAAAAAAGATTTTTGTAAGTGATTATATACTATAGTCTGGTTTTCATTTAAGACCTCTTTGACATCTTTTAGTTAGTTAAGTTTTACACTCTAGTTAACATACATACAAATTTTAACAGTAATATTATCTGACCATGTAATGGGCGTGATATCTGTCCATTCACACTCTTACTTATTTAGTCGGAAACTTTTGGACCATAGTGTTGTAAAATTATTTTTTCCAGAAAAATAATACAGTTACTAAGATAATTTTATGCAACAAACGTTTTCCTCGTCTCGATAATCCAAAAGTTCTACTGTAAAACGTTTACGTTCAAAAGCCATCCACTTTCATAGAAGCAAATACAAAAATGATATCAGTTGTAACTGGTCAAAATATACAATCTTCAGTTGTAATGAGAAAACACTTTAATACTTTTACAAATAAATTTAAGAAAATGAACAGAATAACATTCGAGATTTATTTAACTTCTTTTTTATCTAATATTTCTACAAAATACTTTCCAGGTTTCCTTTGAGCGTCCCATACTCACTGCATCTGATTTATACACAAGTATAAATGTCTCCCGTCCGTTCAACTTGTCCCACCTACTCCTCCACTAATGTACAGTCACATGTCTGAATGTATTGTCAAATTATCCTCTTTATACGATGAAATATCTCATTTATACACAAGTATAAATTTCTCCCGTCCGTTCAACATGTCCCACATAATTCTCCAATTATTTACAGTCGCATATTGTCGGACACTCCTTAAATATTTAGTCCTATACTATTATAGTTTCCCTATAGTTGTTACACTCCTTCTTTCCATTGAATTGTCATTGGCACAAATCATCTTGTTTATAGGATGGAATACCTCATTAATACACAAGTATAAATGTCTCCCGCCTGTCCCACCTACTCCCACATAATTATCCACTAATTTATCATCTTTCTGGTCGGTTAGAAGATATTGTCACATGGCAATAAGCCCGCCAGGTTGTACTCTATACCACGAAAGTGCAATACAATACAATAAGACACATTCTAAGGCAAATGAAAAGGAAACACTCATCCCACAAGACCCTCCCAGTCGAGACACAACCCCACCATTAGGAGGGCGATCTCGGCTGTAAGTGCACCGGACATTTCTCAGCTCACACTCCTGAACACAAACTATTGTTGAATATAAATATGACAATAAATAATATCCACATATCTCAAGCTCTTGTAGATAAACATCAATATCTTGACTATAAATGTCTTCACTATATTGACTATAAATCTATTTCTAACTGACGACCTTCCTCACAGAAAACCAGCGCTCATGCACCTTTATAAGCTTTCTTTGTTCCTCGACAAATATATTTTAATACAGATGCAGGAAATTAAATAAAACAATAGTCGTGGCTGCTTCTTTTTATTCTCTCTCGTTGTAATTTCTTTGATTTTATTTTCTATTCTCCATTTACTTTGCATTCCAATAAAATATATTCTTAACTTGACACGGGGATTTGATCCTTGTTCAAAGTAAAGTTCTTTTACATACAAAGAGACGCAGTCCAAGATTGTTTCGAAACCAAGATCACAGGAAGAGGAGATGCATAAAAACACATAGTTACAAGTGAGAAAAAAACAAATGTATTTTAAGTTAACACATGAGAAAAATACACAATTAATACACCACGAAAAAAGCTTACAGACGAAAATAAACTATTTTCTATTTTATACGATGAAATATCTCATTTATACACAAGTATAAATTTCTCCCGCCCGTTCAACATGTCCCACATAATTCTTCACTTATTTACAGTCGCATATTGTCGGAAACTCCTTAAATATTTAGTCCAATACTAGTTTCCCTATAGTTGTTACACTCCTTCTTTCCTTTGAATTGTCATTGGCACAAATCATCTTGTTTATAGAATGGAATACCTCATTAATACACAAGTATGAATGTCTCCCGCCTGTCCCACCTACTCCCACATAATTCTCCACTAATTTACAGTCACATATCTGAATGTATTGTCCAAAACTCTTTAAATATTTAGTACTATACTAGTATCCCTATAGTTGTTACACTCTATCCTTTGAATTTTCATTATACTCTATCTTATGTATTTGTATTAACTTGTCTTATGTGCATTTGTAAAAGACACTGTTGTGTTGTAAATTAAATAAATAAATATACAGACATCCTCCGTGGCCTAGTAGATAAGGCGCTTGTCTCCCGACCCGTAGGTCACGGGTTGGGTTCCAGTCTGGTTATCACTTAAGAGCTCTTCAACATCTTCCTGGTCGGTTAGAAGATATTGTCACATGGCAATAAGCCCGCCAGGTTGTACTCTATACCACGAAAGTGCAATACAATAATAGAGAATATATCCCACAATCGCAGACACATTCTAAGGCAAATGAAAAGAAAACATTCATCCCACAACACCCTCCCAGTCGGGACACAGCCCCACTATTAGGAGGGTGATCCCGGCTGCAAGTGCAATAGACATTTCTCAGCTCACACTCCTGAACACAAACTATTGTTGAATATAAATATGACAATAAATAATATCCACATATCTCAAGCTCTTGTAGATAAACATCAATATCTTGACTATAAATGTCTTCACTATATTGACTATAAATCTATTTCTAACTGACGACCTTCCTCACAGAAAACCAGCGCTCATGCACCTTTATAAGCTTTCTTTGTTCCTTGACAAATATATTTTTATACAGATACAGGAAAGTAAATAAAACAATAGTCGTGGCTGCTACACAATTAATACACCACGAAAATAGCTTAGACAAAAATAAACTATTTTCTACCAATAATATCTGCAGCCAGTTCTTGGAGCTCAATTATCTTGAACACAGGGGTAAAGGGGATCCTCAAGTAGTCTCCTGCGTATGTCCTTACAATGGTACCAATTTGATATACACAGATTGTGCTAAGTCAGACTACTGGACCAACCCGACTAACCGATAATCATCTTATTGAGCTTTTATATTTCCGTGGGTCCGGGATGTCGCTGAGCATTAAGGAAAGATACTGGTCCCATAGTATATTTGTCTCTCTGAGGAGCCACCCAACCCAGCGTACATAATAAGAAGTAATATATGCAAGGTGATCCATAAAGCTATGACTTGCTTCTGCAGTGTCATCTTTTGATACTTACTCAAAAAATGTGGTACTCTTAACAGAGAAAACTCATTTTCGAGTTAACAAAAACTGCAACAGCAATAGAGGGTAATTTTCTAATTCCAATAAGTGCCATTAATCCATCCATTGTTTAGGGCAATGATAGTCTAAGCGACATAGCGAAAAAAAAAAAGTTTAAGCGACATAGCGATAAAAATACAATTAAGCGGCCGCAACAAAAGGGTTAAGTTTCAACCCTTTTGTCACGGCCGCTTTTTCGTGGAACCCCTACGTAACATATAGATAATTTTTAGTATTAAAAAATGGAATTGTTCATTAAAGAAACTGAAATGATGGGTTATAGGAAGAAATCACTAGGAAATAAGCAAACACAGTAGGTAAATTTTCAAAACATATAATGGAGAACTGAAATTCAAGTACAAAATAATTTTAATGAAATATTTTTCTACATTATTTTAATTATTAGTAATTATTTATTAAATTTAGCGAGATTTGTTTGTTTTTGAGATTTGATTGTGTATTTGTTCCTCGAAGTTGTTTATTTAATATATTTAGTTTTTCAAAGATAATAAACAAAGATAAACTTTGAACGAGTCAATTTTCGAATTGCCCCCCTGTGGGGCGTGGGCCCCACGTTGGGAAACACGGGTTTAGGGCAATGATAGTTTGAGGCTTTCATGAAGTCTTTTGCGCTTTAGATCAAAATCTCGCCCCATTCAAGGTCAATAGTCGGTAGGTATTCATGATCCACCGTCTCCAGAACATATCGGCCAGCTGTTGTGCGATTCTCCATCTCATTCTCGCCTTTGTTGTATAGCGCCAGGTGTGGTCGACCTCCGGTGGACCTGATGAGAAAGTGATAAGGCGTCAGCGGGGAATCATCCCTTGGATAGGAGACTCGGGTGAGGGGGCGACTGTAGACCACGTGTTCAGCTTCTGCCAGGGCCGTTAGAAGGGTCTCCTCACGGGGTGTTCGCTCTTTTAAGATGGCATTCAGTACTTTCTTTCCTGAACACACCAGACGTTCCTACACTCGCTCTCCATATGTGGTGACGCGGGAGGTATAAACTTCCACTTTGCCTGTTACGTTGCCATCTTGTCTTGTAACTTATCATCGTTCTGTAGGACCCTAATCACTTCCCTCATTTGTTTGTTTGCTCCATGAAAATTGGTCGCGTTGTCAGAATATATCACAGCCGGGTGACCTCTTCGTACCGACATGCGGTGAATGGCCATTATGCATAGCTCTCGTTATGCAGGTGAACAGAGCATAGAACGTGGTGATCCAAGAGCGCCTCAGACAGCTGTCCCATGAGCAGAAGCTGGATGCGCATCCTCCGAATGCAGCACGCCTGACATCTGTGTGTCACTTCTCTTTATGGTGGTTTGTAGTTGTAGAATGAAGAACGCGTGTCGTAGTTCGGCTGCTGTTTTTTCCGTACTAGGATGCCCCACCCTCTCGTGATGATGCTGTACCAACAGCTTTGTATACGGGTGATTGCCATCCAATATCACTGGAGCACTCACGCTCGTGTACGAGCCCTTCAGGGACTTCAGACGGGTGCCTGTCTGTAGCACTCCATATGTTCGTCGACCCAAGGCGTCAATCCTTGCAGACTACTTCCAGAGGTGAGACTTGACCCGCACCGCAAAACTTCCAGGTCGGCGCTAAATGCTTCCTGCTGCGCTTGTCTTGTTCACCTGATCTCTGCTGCCCGAACCTCTTTAGCTGTCAGCGTATCGTCTCTCTGGTTCCTAGGGCGACGGCATTGTAATACGAGCCTTAGTACCCATCCGGTAGTTCGTATCGACCGTGCTCAGCAGTTGCTGCTTGGAAGGCAGCGAACCACCTTCATCTTTCAGATCTCCCATCGTGCAGACGAACTGGTCCGTCTGGGGTTCGCATGTGATTCCCAAAATTCTTTCGTCGTGTGCATCTCACCGAAGAGTTCCACATTTCCTCTGGCCCGCTTCTATTGCAGCGATTACACGAGGTTCGTTCGACGCCCACTTGGTGATTTCGAACCCGCACCTCTGCGGGACTACGGTAACCTCCTTGACTAAGGTCTCGGCATCCTCGGGCTTGTCAACGGCGTCATCATGGGTAGTCGTCCATGTAGAACTTCCTCAAGATGGCGGTATCTGGAAACTCCTCTATACTTGCGATGGCTACCTTATTTCGGATGTACTGTGTGCTGTTTGGTGAACATTTTGCCCCGAACATTATTGAGGTGAGCACAAATTTTTCGATGTCTCCTTTTTCCGAGAGCCTCCACAGAAACAACTGCGAGGCCTGATAATTTCTTTGATCTTTATTGGAGGAACGTCTCTTTTATGTCCGCTGCAATCACGATTTTCCCTTCGCGGAATCGGACAATATATCCCATCGGGGATGTCAGTAAGTCAGGGCCGGTAAGCAAGTAATTGAGTGATGCACATCGGCAGCGACTCGCATCGAAGACCGCCCCCGCACTTTCTCTGGCGTATGCGGGTTTACTACTGCAATGTGGTAGGTACCATCGTCTCGTCGACCGTACCACAGTTTCTTCCCAGGACATCTCGCGTGCGTATCCCTTGGCGTGATATGTCGATGAGAATCAACTCATCACACCTAAAATTTCCTTTCCAGACATATCAGCCGGTTTTCGCCACACTGCCTATTGTCTAGTGTGGTCTTTTTTCCACAGGAGTCCTCATTTTCTCCATGAGCAAAGGACAAGTCATTTTCTCCATGAGCACCTCCGCTCCTCTTACTTCTTTGTTGACTTGCGCTGTCGATGTGATTCCTAGCGACAGCGAAATTTAATTTTAACATCACTCAGGCGTGAGTCTTCTTCCATTTCGTGAATCAACACCAAAGTAGCTGCTTGAGTGGGCAAATTATTGCCCCCATGCGTGATCCACCCCAGTGTGGTGCATGAGGTAACGCGACCATATTGTCTCCTCTCCCGTACCTCTTGATACTATCAGGAGCACATAGACGGGAAGTTAAACTGGTGAGTATCATGGGTTTAACTTGCCGCCTCCGCTCCAGACTGGCTTCCGTGGAATCAATCAGCTGCCGTGGGAGATCCAAATTCTTCATTGTGTACCCTGACACGGTGTACTCTTCTCCTTTCCCACACATCTGGACCTTGACCTGTCGTGATGTCTTGTCCACTGAGCGCATCCGGTTTGCACCGTGAATTCGTAGACCACAAACTGCACCCTCAGCTTCAATTTTATTTGCTATGGCTGCGTGGACCAGGGTCACTGAAGCTCCTGCACCCAGCAGAGCTTGCACCTTCATTTGTCCTTTTGGTCCTGTCACGGTGACTGGTACAACCTTCATCAGCACCTGAGACAGGTCCAAAGCAGTCATCCACCCGTAGCTTTATCCTTTCATCAAGCAACATGGACGTTCTTCTTTTCTCAATTGTGTCCTCCGTGTTGGTGTGTGAAGACGCAACTGAATCGGAGAAGGCATGATGGTGTGAGTGCATCTTCCGTAAATGCAGCAGATTAGGCTCGAAGGACCACTCTGTACAGCACCGGTACACGTACTGTAAAATAGGTGGATGGCTGCCGGTCAATACTCGGAGATTCCCGTTTACTTTTTACGCTTTTGGTGAAAAGTAGCAGGGTGAAGAGATTCTTCATTTTTCGTTCCTTATGTGCAGCCCATCGCTCATAGTAAGCCCTTTTCTTCGCCAGTGTAAACCATCACGGTTTACTAGACACTTGCTAGATATCATGTATACCGTGCGCTCTCTGTATGCATGGGCTGTTTGATTAATTGTAGTGATTATTACGAAGACCACGCATAAGCAACATTTCATTACAATAGGTACAGATATCAACAATTTACACAGCAATAACACAAATAAAATCATATATTATCATATATTTTGGGTGATGCATACGTCCAATACAAGCATTTTCTTTATGTGTAATTGAGGGATACTCATTTCATATTTGATTTACATCGACTCTTTTGATGTATTTTTAAATTTACTCTTCGTTTAAAACCTTTCCCACATCGTGAGCAACTATGTGGATTCCCTGGACTGTGAATAAAGAGATGGTCTTTTAAAATAGATTTTTTTGCAAAGCTCCTCCCGCAGTGCGAACAAATATATGGCTTCTCTACACTGTGAGACAAAATATGTCTTTTTAAATTTGATGTGCTTGCAAAGCTTTTTCCACAGTGTGAACAATTATATGGCTTCTCTCCACTGTGAGTCATAAGATGTTTTTTTAAATGTGTTTTATATGCAAAGCTTTTTACACAGTGTGAACAATTATATGGCTTCTCTCCACTGTGATTCAAAAGATGTTTTTGTAAATAGGATTTTAGTGCAAAGATTTTTCCACAGTGCGAACAATTATATGGCTTCTCTCCACTGTGAGTCATAAGATGTTGTTTTAAATTTGATTTCTGAGCAAAGCTTATTCCACAGTGTGAACAATTATATGGCTTCTCTCCACTGTGAGTCATAAGATGTTGTTTTAAAATTGATTTCTGAACAAAGCTTTTTTCACAGTGTGAACAATTATATGGCTTCTCTCCACTGTGAGTCATAAGATGTTGTTTTAAAATTGATTTCTGAGCAAAGCTTTTTCCACAGTGTGAACAATTATATGGCTTCTCTTCACTGTGAGTCATAAGATGTGATTTTAAATTTGATGTTCGTGCAAAGCTTTTTCCACAGTGTGAACAATTATATGGTTTCTCTCCACTGTGTAACATAAGATGTCGTTTTAAAACTGCTTTGTGTGCAAAGCTTTTTTCACAGTGTGAACAATTATATGGCGTCTCTCCACTGTGAGTCATAAGATGTCGTTTTAAAGTTGATATCTGTGCAAAGCTTTTTCCACAGTGTGAACAATTATAAGGCTTCTGTCCACTGTGAGTCATAAGATGTTGTTTTAAAACTGTTTTTCGTGCAAAGCTTTTTCCACAGTGTGAACAATTATATGGCTTCTCTCCACTGTGATTCAAAAGATGTTGTTTTAAATAGGATTTTAGTGCAAAGCTTTTCCTACAGTGTGAACAATTATATGGCTTCTCTCCACTGTGAGTAATAAGATGTAGTTTTAAAGTTGATGTTTTTGCAAAGCTTCTTCCACAGTGTGAACAATTATATGGCTTGCCTTCATTATTACTTGATTGTTGTATTTTCCGCAGAGAAGTAATTAAATCTAAAAAATAACATTATAAAATGATTAATTAATGAAAGAACTAAGTCTTCTTGTATTCAAACATGAATTCTTAAACGAAGAAAAGCACTAAATTTCCTTATGGTGGTTGCTTTCCATACAAATACCTTTCTCACTACAATACATGTTCAATTTATATTTTTTAAAACTGAATCTTTATCATGTTGCACGTAAAAAGCGTCATTGATATTTACGGAATGGTAAATTATTTTTAACATTCCGTCAAAATGATAGTTATCATAGTCACAGTGAGTTTCTCTCAAACGGAGGGGTGTATCCCCACAGTCATCACACTCAAAGGGTTTCCCAGTAGCAGCATCACTTCCAGAGCCCGTGTCTTGCAGTTCTAGAGGCCAAATAATTCTCATAACACTCGAAACTCTGCCTGATGAGATGGCAAAATCTAAAATATAAGGTTATATGGAACTTAAGCATTCCATCCTTTCTGTTTACTCCAACAAAGAAATGCATATGTAATAGGTTAGTCAAAAAGTTTTGAAAGCGACATCTATGGAGCAGTAGAAAAACCAAAATTTCTACGCCATTTTAATATTTCATCTTTCATAAGAACGTACTCAAAATTTCATTTCGATCTGTCAATTCATTCTTTGTTTACAAGCCATTTGAAGTTGACGTGTCAGTGTATTTTTTAACAATGGAATAATCCGAATATAGTGCAGTGATTAAATTCTTTGTTTTGGAAGGTTTATCGGCTACTGAGATCCATGCAAAGATGGTGAAAGTATTAAAGGAGTCTTCTCCTTCATTTCCAACCGTTCACCGATGGGTTTTGGAGTTTAAGCGTGGCCGTACAAGCGTTGAAGGCGATCCACGCTCAGGACGTCCAAAAAGTGCATCAACACCAGAAATCATAGCGAAGATACAGGATATGGTTTTGGAAGATCATCGATCAACTATGGATGTAATAGCTGACACCATAGGCATCTCACATGGAACAACATGGCATATTTTGGCTGAAGTTTTGTGTTTAAAAATACTGTGTGCACAATGGGTGACCGCATTTGCTAACAATGCAACAAAAACACGTTCGAATGCGACTTTCTGAGCAACATTTGGAGCAATTTCGAAAGGATAAAAAGGATTTTCTGCGTCGATTCATCACTATGGATGAGACTCGGGTCTACCACCATGATCCTGAATCAAAACAAGAGGCTAAGGAGTGGTGTGAACCAGGCACTTTGGCTCCGAAGCGAGTTCGTGTCCAGAAATCGGCCAAGAAGGTGTTAGCGTCAGTTTTTCGGGATGCAAAAGGAATTTTATTGATAGATTATCTCCAAACTGGTAAGACAATCAACTCTGATTATTATTGTGACCTTTTGGACCAGTTGGATGAAAAAAATTGTGAAAAAAGACCCGGTTTGCACGAGAAAAAAATCATTTTTCATCAAGACAATGCACCTGCTCACACAGCTCAAAAAACCATCGCGAAAATCAGTGAATTGGGGTACGAACTGTTGCAGCATCCACCCTATTCGCCAGATTTAGCTCCCTCTGACTTCTGGCTGTTCTCACACCTCAAAAAATTCCTTTGTGGAAAGCATTTTTCATCAAACGAAGAGGTTATAGCCGTCGTAGAGGAGTATTTTGCAGGCCTTCCAGAAAGTCACTTCCGTGATGGGACAACAAAGTTGGAAGATCGTTGGACCAAGTGTATTGATCTTATGGGAGACTATACTGAGCAATAAAAGTGATTTCCCCCCAAAAAAAATGTATTTTCATTTTCGCTTTCAAAACTTTTTGACTAACCTAGTATTAAATAAAAATATTTTCAATAAAAATAACAATGATAAGGTTATAATGAGACCGGTACTGATGTGTACAAAACCATCCAAATAAGAGAATATGTAATTCATTAATACCTTTGTGGTTCCTGATGTGGTTTATTAAACTGGCTTTGCTTTTGTACATCTCCCCACAGTCATCACACTCAAAGGGTTTCCCAGTAGCAGCATCACTTTGAGAGCCCATGTCATGCAGTTCCGGAGGCCAAATAATTCTCATGACACTCGACACTCTGCCTGATGAGATGTCAAAATCTAAAATATAAGGTTGTTTGGATTCCTTTAAATTATAAGGAAGAAAATGGTGCAAGCCACTTAATCTTATTTCGTTTCTATTATATGTGAAACTTGTCACTTATTTAAGTCATTTTATCCAACAATTCCAGCAACACAGAATGCTATGTGGATTTCTCAGACTAAAAGTCCTGTTTGACTTGATTACTCCATTTATCACTGAAGTTGCAGATCTCAAGTGAAAATGGAACAAGACAATATTTTGACCATGTTAATAAATAAATATTGAATATTTTTAAACTCATAAAGCACTCACTGTACTCTGTGCGTGTGTGTCCAGCCCCTGCACTGTTGGGTTGAGCGCACTCCACCTTGACATCAGCCTCTTCTATGTCTATACCGTACTCCGGCACCGACAATGTCCCGAGCTGTTCAGCATCCGCTCTCTCCTCCTCCACAGATACGACCGAGGCTTCTTCATGTTCCCATTTGGGGAAATCTTCCCGGGAGTTCATTGCTGATTTTCTTTTCCTTACTTCTGTATCTCAATTTATTTACTATTATCCAAGGCGCCAATTGACTATAAAATAAACAGATAATCAATTCACATTGCATCCTTACTAATCAAATGTAAATGTGACAGATGTCACAAATCCTCTCCTTAATAGGATGAATTCCTAATTAACGCATTCACCGCCACTATACATCGCTAAGGAACTCATTTGTTATAGAATCCAAATGGATACTTAGGCCCACTAGACCAGGCCCACACAGCAAAAATACCTCGTAAGGTATACAAATGCACGTGTTTCTATATTTTCACATCTTTATATTTCGTTTATCAGTCAACAATATATATTTATGGTCAAGTAAGCTACTTGATGAAAACAATAAAAATATCTCACCAAACAGATGTGTACTTGCTGAGAATATACCGTTTTACTGGCAAACTAATACACAAGAAAGACTTAATAAAATAAACCTGTAATGGACTACTTAACAGCAATTAACTGTTCCTGGGGAATCACTTTATATTGAGGAAAATAAAAACACTTATGTGGAACAGTACACAAAAATAGAAATATTTTTTCTCATGTCTAAATATAGTACAAATATCAAAGAAACTGTGCTGAAGTACGTGGGTACACTTTTGAAGTGTTATAATTGTCGCCACGAAAATGCAAATATCAAGGAAACTCGCATTTTTTAACGGGAACGCTAAATCATTTGTTCCTTCTGGTTTTGAGATTATTTAAACACAGTTGTAATCAAAATAAGACGCAAAAGTGAAACAATGTCAACAAAACTAGTTATACTGATGAATAGTCCGCCCGTCACACAAGACACGCGTGTTTCTTTTGTCTCCGCTCTTTATTTGATTTATCTCTGTTAATATCATCATATTAATTATATATTTTTACCTTATTGTAGCTTTTTATATTTGCATCTCAACCATACAAGTAGTGTTTATCTATCAACACTTCAATAAGGAGTAAAAACTTTAATATCGTAATTATTGAATACAGTGCCGATATACTTTCGTTGTAAAGTGTTATTGTTTTTGGTAGGTTAATACCTAATTCTCAGAATCATCGCCTTGCAACCCGCACGGTCAGCACACACCGCGCACTCCGCACTAGCCTAGCCGCCCAGCAGGGAGTCTAGCTCAGCAGGTTTGCTCAAACCGACTTCTAGCGAGGATCTTTTTTTTAATTTTTTTCTATTATCTTAGTGTAATAATAATGGAATCTCAAATGTGCGTTACGAATGCCAAAACCGGTGTCAATGCCATAACATCCATTCTAATGGATCCCATAAACAAATTCAGCAAAGACCAGATTGGTAAACTAGTCTTTAAAACCAATGACCTAATGGGATCTACTTGCGAAATGGCTACAAAAATAGCCAACATGGAAGGTGAATTAAGAGCCTACAAGGAAATTGTCAAGACTCAGCCGAGCATTCAAGCAGTATCTGAAAATATTTATGAAACCGTCAATGAAATGAACGAACAAAATGTAAGAATTAAAAATTTAATTTTGCGAAATATTCCGGAAAGCACCCTTAACAACCAAGTTGATAAAATGACCGAAGACACGAATAAAGTGTCTAATTTATTGAAATTAATTGAACCATCTGTAGAAGATATTTCAAAGACTTATCATTTAGGTAAACCCGAAGAAAATAAAGCTAGAGCTATTAAAGTAGTATTTAAGGATTCAGTCGCCCCTACAACAATTCTCCGACAGCGACATAAAGTGAAAGAAGATATAAAAATCTATAATATAATGACCTAACTCCATTGCAACTTGAACGTCTAAGAGACGTTTGTCAATCGCTAAGTGACAGACTAAGCAATGGCGAATCAGGGCTTACCATAAAATATCACATGTTAACTCGATTCCCACCATTGTCAACAAGTTTTCAAAAAACTAAGAAAGTCATCAGAAATTCTTGATTATACTAAAATAATTACTAAACTAACTCACCTAAAAAACCCTCAAGCATCACCTGTTATTACCAAAATCTTCGTGGACTCAAAACTAAACTAAACTAATTGAATGCTGCTCTCTACACCATGAATCAAGACGTATTTATATTTACCGAAACCTGGCTCCATGATAGTACCATATACACTGGCGAATTAGGATTCATCAACCGTGCAGTACATCGGTTTGACCGTAACCCAACTACAAGTCAAAAAACTAGAGGTGGCGGAGTCCTAATTGCGATCCCGAAAAACTATAGATTTAAACTAATCAAACCAGTTCATCGAGATATTGAGCAAATATTCATTGTTATATATCAACACGAGAAAAATCAAATTTGGCTGTATTTATATTCCACCATTGTTCCACAAAAACACCTGTCCCAAATTAATTGTATCTCGAATATTTATCCACACTGACTAATCTACTTGAATAAGAAAACTATATTTTCAATTCGGAATACCATAGTCGGCCCGCTCTTAGACTGGATCCAAAGCTACATTCAAAATCGAATACTTACTGTCAAAATCAATGGTTGTCTTTCATATCCGTTCACAGCTACAAGCGGTGTACCCCTTGGTCTCCCCTTATACCGCGCTGCCCAAGCGTATTGGTATGAGGTTTTATTTCGGGTTTCCATCCCTACAGCACTCTTTTCAGAGTGTTGGAAGTTTTCTTATAATCTTATATCTTCCGGTAGAAGGGCAGCAGCAGACTTCCTTACAGTATTATTAATGTTTTGGCGTGGATAGCATTTTTATAGGAACGTTTTTTTGGATATACAGGAGACGATATCTATTTTAATTAGTATTTTATGGACTTGCAACCATACTTAGGTTGAGTTAGAGTGTACACTAAATGCCAAGGCATCGCTGGAAAGTTTTGTGTGGTCGAAAATTGAAGGACAATGTGGCTGTATATTTCAATTCTTGAACATGCTTCAGAGTATACCGAAGTATTCCCACCATCAGATCGACAGAGGTACAATGTTGTAAGTTTGGCAAAGCGAAGAGGCGAGCCATACATCCCGGATAGCACGAATAAACCGAAAAGGCGAAAGAAATCATTTGAAGACATGCCTTCTACAAATACTTCAACTGGATCTGAAGTTCCTCAAGATTTGAATAATCTGGCTTATAAAGCATACCCAGAGAAGTTACCCATCAAAAATATTAAGTACCAAAATCTGATGGATTTATGTAATTCCGGGATGATTCCCGAGGGATTCCATGATTTATATATAAATCTACCCAGGGAAAACGCTGTGGAAAAAATACCAGGAAAAGGAAAAACAACAGGACAAAAGGGGACCAAGAACCAGAGAGAGAGAGAGAAGATGACCTTCCTCTTATAGCAATAAGAGCTAAGATCCTACACTAAACGATGTTTAAAAAATAACTTGAGTTTGTTTTTGGAAAAATTTTAAAACCTGTTTTTCTACAATAACTATATGAACATTTATTTATTTCGTTTTATTTCTTACAAAATATCCCATAAACTGTTAGAATAATTTATTACAAAACATTATTACCCGGAAAGTAATTACATACGCCCAGGAAAAAAAAAACAGGAAAAGGAAAAACAACAGGACAAAAGGGGACCAAGAACCAGAGAGAGAGAAAATGACATTCCTCTTAATAATAAATAACCAAATTGGAAAACATAAATATCATAGGATAAATTGATGAAAAGTTACGCCATTTTCTGCCTCGTTTTTGCTCTCCTGCAAAATTTGTAATATAAAGTGTACTTACGCCCTTTCTGCCGGACGCCCTCGATATGACCGATGTGGAACTCAAGATTGACGCTGGAATGGCGAGAGGAGTCTCGACTACGAGGTCCAGCAACGACACCGACTTGTCTTGTAATAAAATAAAATAAAATATTTAATCATATTAAAAACAAACATTTCATTCAACAAATGCACGCTATATCTACTGTCTGATATCAATAAACCGTTCACAGCGCAAAATAGATAATCGAACAAAGGTATTATATTTTTTATTATTTTAATTGTAAGTTAGCGTAATTAATATTAAATATTTTAAGACTGAATTACCAGAAAATGTATGAAAAAGTTTTCATTTCCCTCAAAATATCACAGGAAAATGGCATCATTAAGATGGCATCCCAATAATGGCCGTAAGCTCTTGAACCAAAAACAATGCAACATTTGACATAGACAAGAAAACTATTAAGTTATTTTTTTAAAGGCTTTCCACCCAAACTTAGATGTTTTTTTGCCTCAAAATTAAAGTGATGGCGCAATTATATGACTCAATATAATAAAACTAATTTAAAAAAATAACAAATCTAGATAATATAAAGTTTCAACTGATTAAGCTTCCAAAATGTAATAATCTATCTAGAAGTAAAAAAGTTCCACGAAGAAAGGAGAAACGCAAAGTAAAATTTTATTAAATTAATATTTTTGACTACTTTAATACGAACAAATGATCGTTAGAAATTTTCCAATTTATGTGTTTTTTTTGTTCGTACAGCACTCGCTAGTATTTATTTATCGATTTTTCCGTGGTCCACGCTTACCTCGAAATTATATTTTGTATTTTTTATTCTGAATGCAACCAATGAAATGAACTGTGAAAATATATTGTAAATAGTATGATCGTCTCGAGTTAACTGCACGCACCTCACTATATCGAGTGGTACTTTGACAATTCATGCGGAAGGAATAGTACAGTACAAATTCAACACTTTCTAAATTTTGTAATCAGCTCAACAGAATATAAAGCAATTTCACCAAATAGATTTTTTAAAAGAGGTATTTGATATAAAGAAGAGATTCAGTAGTAATTATAGGTAGTTGGTTTGCAATATAAAAAAACCCTATGGTGAGTTTGTTCTGAAGAAACTCTAATATTTAAAAAAATAAGCAACTAGAAAAAGTAAATCATTCAATATTCAAATAAGTAATGTTCATCCGAGAAAATTATAATTAATGTCAATAATAATACTTTATGCTGCGCCCTTTTAACAGCGCTCGTATGAACATCACAGCAAGAGGACTATAATAACAGAGTTACATTCAGTTTAGCACGTACTTGTGAAGTACATAACAGTGTTAACATCCTTAGTGAAGAAAAATCCTTTGATACTCTTAAAATAAATCCCAGCATTCTTATAGGGTCACCACATATATGAGTATAATTAAAATGGTCTACAAATAACAACTGAGCATTTAATAATCTTCCCAGGTCATATATGACAAGGTGTATGGATGAGGACGAGGCGAAACTATATGCGTAAACACTTGTACTTTTGCCTTCCTCAAAATGTCGAGAGATAATCTTCAAAATAAATTCCAGCATTCTTATAGTTTCATCATACGCCATACATAAGTATAATACATATTGTCAACAAAGTACAACTGAGCATTTAATACTTTTCCCAGGTCATATATGACGAGATGTATAGATGAGGACGAGGCAAAAGCAATATACGTCAGCACTTGTCCTTTTGCCTACCTCAAAATGTCGCGATAAGATATTATATATGTATATCTAGCCTTAACTTTTACATAAATAAAGGTGTGAGATACATTTACAACATGAAACTCCACCCTTACCTTTTAATTCAATTGTCTATGATTTTTATTGAGCTCGTTGTGCTCTATGCTCTTGATTATTATGTCAAATTATTTATTATTTACAAAAAAACAATTACTAACCTCACGAAAATGTAGCATGGTCCCTGGACGGTTGACATGTCATGTCTCAAAGGGATGGGGTAAAATCGTTTTTTTACCGGTTTATAATTATACTCATATGTACCGCTTTTATAACATTTATTTGTCTTGTTATTTTACTATACTTGAAATGTCCTTTGATTCCGTTAAATATTCAACTCGCATTTTACGTTTTGTGTGTCTCGCATCATTAACTTTGTCGTAAATTCAGTCCTGTACAACATTCCTCACTTGACGGTCCATATTTTTAATGAATTTCGTTTAAACAGAATTGATAACCACAATCTGTATATTCGCTTTACGGGAAATAATCGATTTATGGATTATTTTTAAATTGGACGTTGAGATCGTAAAAAAGGCTTCGCTATTATTTGATAATACACCAGTGTATTATCAAGATAGCGAAGGGCTCCCGGTTAATGGACAATATTTGTCCGAGAATATTAGAATCGAATATTTATCTAAAAATAAAACGGTCTTAATTCAGGCAATGGATCAATTGATGCTTTTACATTTAAAATATATTATTTATAAAAATAAATACATTTTGGTTCTGTATGGTGAAACGACTCGTCAATTAGAGAAATTTAATTTAGGTAACAATGTAAACAGAAGACTTAGTGTTCGAACGATTAATTTAACCCTTCCTTCCCTGTGATGTGTAACTAGTACCCATTGCTTCTAAACACTTTAATATCTCTATACTTAGTTAACCCTTCCTTCCCTGTGACGTGTAACTAGTACACATTGCTTCTAAACACTTTAATATCTCTATACTTAGTTAACCCTTCCTTCCCTGTGATGTGTAACTAGTACACATTGCTTCTAAACACTTTAATATCTCTATACTTAGTTAAACCTTCCTTCCCTATGATGTGTAACTAGTACACATTGCTTCTAAACACTTTAATATCTCTATACTTAGTTAACCTTTCCTTCCCTGTGACGTGTAACTAGTACCCATTGCTTCTAAACACTTTAATATCTCTATACTTAGTTAACCCTTCCTTCCCTGTGATGTGTAACTAGTACACATTGCTTCTAAACACTTTAATATCTCTATACTTAGTTAACCCTTCCTTCCCTGTGACGTGTAACTAGTACACATTGCTTCTAAACACTTTAATATCTCTATAAATATAATAAATACTGGTTTCAGATTTGAGGTATTCGTCCGTAATACATTTACGCGTTGAATGAAAATATAATATTAATAATAATTAGCACTTATCGGCCACATCAGAGGTATTTTGTGGAAATCGGGAATAAATTCACCGACACAATCAAACGTGTTCTAGTGTGTGACGTAGGTATATTCATTCTAAAAAAACCGCTATGGGTGAGGAAGCGACGTTATTTACGTCTCACTCACTCTACTTCGGTATATGGGAACGCAAGAAATAGAATCTCAGTTCACTCGCTTCAGTAGCTCTCTGGCATCCATTTGAGGTGGTCTCTTCGCCCGTTTTGTGAACGTCGGACGATGTTTTTTTCATGTTTTCAGCAATTAAATTTCAATTATTATCACTTTTGACTTCAAATTTATTTTATTTAAGCGATTGGATATGAATATTCTTATTTTTCCGATTTTAAATCGCTCATTTTTACATGTGTATTGAATACACAGCATCGGAACGCGCAGATTTTTTTAGCACAGGAAGGGAAAGGTTACATTCGTTCCAAAAGTAAAGCAAGGATGTGTGATATCACCTTGGTTGTTTAATATATATTTAGATTCATGTGTGCACGATCTTAAAGACGATGGGAGAGGTGTAAGAAGTAAATGTATATGGAGTGATGTATGCAGATAATAAGGTTATGCTGGCTGGGAATGTGAGGGATATGATAAGTGTGCTATATGAGAGATGTCTAGTGAAAGGGTTGGAAATTAATGTAGAAAAATGGTTATGGTTATAAAAAGGAGTGTGATAGAAAGTGTGTGTGGTGTATGGGTTAACTCAGAGAGACTGGAGCAGGTTGATGGGTTCTGTTATCTGGGCAGTGTGTTAACATGTGGTGGGGGAGTTGAAAGGGACATTGGGAGAAGGGTAGCGATAGGGAACAGCAAAGGTAGACGGAGCACTTCATGTTATATATAATACAACAACCGAGCAATATCAACAGTAGCAAAAATGACAGTACATTATGGTGTGTTGGTGCCAACCTTGATGTATGGAAGTGAAACTTGGACTTGGCAGAAGAATAAGAGTAAGATTTATGCTGTAGAGATGCGTGCACTGAGGAAAATTTATAGAGTGTCAATGTATGAAAGAAGAAGACATCAGAAATGAACGCATGGACGTTTTAAGTACGATAAAAAAAAGAGCTTTAAGATGGTTTGGACATGTGGAGAGAATGGATTATTAAATGAATATACAAGTTGTGCTGAAGTGCAAAGTGTGCATAGAAGAGGTAGACTGAGGACAATATGGCTGGACCAGATTTTGAAAGAAAGTAAAGTGAGAAGTGTGAATATTATTATGGATGATTGTGCTTGACGAGATGTATGGATGTGGAGGAAACGAAAGTTGTGTGCTTGGATAAAATGTTTGGAGGTTTGTTTTCTCTGCCAATCCTGCGATGGACATGACGTGATATTATACATGTTTATATGTTTTTTTATAAAATCTGTTGTGCATTAAGAAAATATTTTGGTCTGTCTACCCCACAAGGGACACGGCGTTATGGTATGTATGTGTGTATAACATTGTGGATGTATAACATTGTAGTAACAAACTGAACTTTTGTTAATACTGATGCTGCATGTAACACCGTAACGTTAATCCAGATTATAATCTTTGTATTGTTTATAGTTAAGGCATTTACACTGTGGAGGTTTCAACACATTGCAATTTGTTTAGTCAAACACTTGATATAATGGTATAACCCTACCTGTGCCCTGATGCAATGGAAACATTCGAATGTCTGTCTTCCCACAGAGAAGGACCAGCAATATTGTTGACAAGTTGATAAATGGGCCTCTAGACAGGCTTTAAGAATTGTGTGAGGGGATACACTGATCGAAAAATACAAAATAAACTTTGTGTTAAATAAATGATTAATAAAAAATATTTTTTTCAACAGTAATACCGCGGCCGCTTAAATCCTGAAGAATGGCGCAACATTGGTCTGAGGGTATCGGCGCGTTGAGATTCACCAGCCGAGAGTATCGGCAGGAGTTGGTGGAGGCCGGCCGCTATGGGAACCTGCTGCGCTGTCCGCCGCACCAGGCCGCAGGGTTCCTGGCCCTGAAGCTGCTACAGGAACTAGGGACATCAGATACGGAGGTGACTACTCTTTCTATGTCACTCATGTGTCTTCTGTTTGTGAGATTAGGGATATTTTTCACTTCAGCGTACGTAACTTGTTGTTTCTGTTTGATATATGTTAATATGTCTGGGGATATTTTTAACATAGTTTTACATAACTTCAAGTATTCATTTGACATTTTATGACTGGGGTTTCCCGCATTGCCTTACATCACTTGTTGTTTTTGTTGGACATTATACGACAGGGGATATTATTCACTTAGCCTTGAATATTTTATTGACATCATATGACTGGAGATATTTATGACATAGCCTTACATAACTTGTAGCAATAGAAGACACGCTCCGTCATTGGCATGTTTTAAAAGTGGTTGAAAATACAGTACAGTGCCAATTATCTGGGGCTCAATTATTCGTGAGTTGGATTTTAGTAATGCAATTTTTTTTAGTAACACATCGCTGTACTGGATATGGTGGCACATAGAAGTGAGACCATCGGAGCACACTGCCATGTTTAGTAACACATCGCTGTACTGGATATGGTGGCACATAGAAGTGAGACCATCGGAGCACACTGCCATGTTTAGTAACACATCGCTGTACTGGATATGGTGGCACATAGAAGTGAGACCATCGGAGCACACTGGCATGTTTAGTAACACATCGCTGTACTGGATATGGTGGCACATAGAAGTGAGACCATCGGAGCACACTGGCATGTTTAGTAACACATCGCTGTACTGGATATGGTGGCACATAGAAGTGAGACCATCGGAGCATACTGGCATGTTTAGTAACACATCGCTGTACTGGATATGGTGGCACATAGAAGTGAGACCATCGGAGCACACTGGCATGTTTAGTAACACATCGCTGTACTGGATATGGTGGCACATAGAAGTGAGACCATCGGAGCACACTGGCATGTTTAGTAACACATCGCTGTACTGGATATATGGTGGCACATAGAAGTGAGACCATCGGAGCACACTGCCATGTTTAGTAACACATCACTGTACTGGATATGGTGGCACATAGAAGTGAGACCTTCGGAGCACACTGGTATGTTTAGTAACACATCACTGTACTGGATATGGTGGCACATAGAAGTGAGACCATCGGAGCACACTGGCATGTTTAGTAACACATCGCTGTACTGGATATGGTGGCACATAAAAGTGAGACCATCGGAGCAACTGGCATGTTTTTATCTCTTTTTTTTGAAAGAATAGATATGACTAAAGTCATAAGTATCCTAATATTCCAGAATAACTAGGTGGAAAAAATGCCTGTGTGATTCGAGGGGAGTAGTACAGCGCGGGGTTCGAAGCGACCTTCCACACGGACATCTGATACATTACCATCTAGCCATGAACCTCTAATATAACAATATTACCATACCGGTTTCAAGCTTTTCATCTCATCATCAGGGAGTACATATTAGACATGTTTGTGCGCTCTTGATAATGAGGTGAAAACCTATAAACCGGTAGGGTTATACTGCTTTATTAAGTGGAATAAACGGTGTTTTATTAAAATTAAAGTTACATTGTATTTTACCTCTTCAGACCTGTCATCCATTATAATGGACACAGAATTCATCCGCACTTTGTAAATAACTTACTGTGGTATATTTCTGTTCCTAATGATAACAAATGAAGCGTAGGAAACTGTATTATCAACTTTGAACATTTTGGGCGCCACCTTTCTAAACTGATGCGACATAATGTTGAATTTAGTGTAACAAATACACTCACAAGCGAGAATATCTTTTTAAAACCTTAGAATAAATTCAGATCTGAAGATATTCTTCCACAGTGTTAAACTATAAACAATATATAAAAGATTTTAAATATTATAAAACAAATATATGCACACGTTAAGTTGAGTGTAGAGATAGGAAGGTTGCGACTGTGACTGCGGCCATTATAGATGGCTGTGCACCATCTTTATTTACGTTTAAAAGAATTTACAGTAGAATTTATTACGAAAAGTTTCCAATTTCGGAACCTAGAAAATTGCGAAAAATTCAAATTATTCGTTTTTTTAATTAACCAACTTTTCCTGTGTTACAAAATATTTTTGATAGTCCACTGTATTTGGTTGTTACAAGATTTGACGTGTATAATGTTCGTAGGCAAAGAGAGCTTCCGCGCCCTGGAACCAGACTGGCTGAGCCTCCCGCCCACATCAGACTTGCACGTGTCGTCAGAGCCCTCGGTTGAACCACGACCGGGGACCACCGAGAGAAAACACTACTACTACAAGAAGGTATTGACTGCTTTGTTTAATTCAGGGTAGACCTGGGAAATTGAGGAGCTGGAGGCAACGTTTGAGAGCAGCAGGGCCTTCGTAGCTATTTATTTATACCTACATCTATGTAACAGGGTGTAGCGATAGGAAATAAACTCAACGGGGCACTAAAACATATACTCAAGTCAGACAGTATTGAAATATACCAAGATGGTCCACAACAGTATTTTAGTTCCAACTTTGATCTATGGGAGTGAAATGTAGACGTGGAACAAGACTGAAAAGAGATGAATTAATGCTGTAGAAATGCAAGCACTTAGTAGAATATATGGAGTGATGGAGTACAGAATGAAGTGATAAGGGATGAATGTGAACTTAAAGCTGATGTGTTGAGTAAGGTGGAGGAGGGCACGCTGAGATGGTTTAGACATGTGGAATGAATGAAGAAAGGCTAATAAAACAAATATGCAGTGCAAATGAGAGGAAGGCGTGTGAGCGGAAGACCAAGGTAAGTATGGTTGAATCAAGTGTGATATTTTGAAAAAGGGAAATAGAAAATGTCCGAGGAATCGTAGAAGGCGAGGAAGAGATTGCCACCTGGCAATAAGTGGTACATAAATAAATTAAATAAGGTGAATGGATGTAGAGAAGAGGAAATATGTTTGTCGCAATAGGAAAGTGTTGTGTTCTCTCCCTTCTATCTATCCTTATAGGGAGGCAACGTGATGGCACGTGTCTATGTAAGGATGAAAACGAGCCGAGTGATACTTAAATGATTTTGAATGAATGAAGTATTCGCCTGTCAGACACAACTGCACTGCCCATCCAATATGGCTGGAAATGGAAACGTACATCACGGACAGTGTCGCTAATATAAGGCAAAAAGATGGGCTCAAATCGAAAACAAACAGCCCGCGAATATACTTAAAAATTGAAAGAGTGTTTAATCCAACTGAAAATATATATTTTTCCCGATTAGTTTCATATGTGACTCATTTCAGGGGTATTCCAAACTAACAGTTAGTTCAGAATACCTCGAAGATGAGTCACGTGCGACTTGAAACTAATTGGGTTAAATATATATTTTCAAGTGGATAAAAAAGTGTATCAAGTTTTAATTATATTTGAATAAAAGTGAATTTCCACAGTGTTAATGCTAAAACTCTAGAAATATAAGCATTCAAAATAGAGGCCGCAAGAAACAAGAATTAGAGGCCGCAGCCATCTACATTCTTACACCTTCCTATACGACACCTTATATTTCTCTGTCTTCCTACGTTTCCTCATGCCACCCATTTACCTCTATAGTTCCTTCACACATGAACCTATGTACTCCGGCTAATTCAAAGTTCTTAATTAAAGAAACCCAATAGTATTTTGATGTCACGTTTGATATATGGGAGTGAAAGGTGGAAAAAGATTGAAGAAAGACAGTTTGATTGGAACAAGTGAAGGATATTATGATAGAAAGGAATGTAAATAGTGTAGGCTTTGTATGATAAAGTGTACAAATGTAGAAGTGAAAGATGTGTGTCCCAATACGAAAGTCCGGTATCCCATCAGGGAGATGGTGTGATGGTGTTTACGTATATAATTAGCTTATCCCTTAAAAAGATGTCCAAAAGGTGTCGAGACTTATTTGATGTGTTTCCCAGGTTGCCAAGTCTCTGACGGGATGGCGCCCGATCCTAGGGCAGCCTCGCTTGGCTTACGAGATACGGGACAGGCTCACCGTGTCTCTACCGGAGGGCCACAATACCAGGGGCAGAAAGCTGCACCCTCCTGAAGATTACAATGTGGGCTTAGCTGTACTCACGTCCAAACCTATACACTAGGTTAGTAGTGCCTTCACGATCTATATCTTACGACCTCCGTGGCCTAGTTTAGTTCATCTGGTAACAAAAAAGATCCCTGTAGAGCAGAGTTCTCAAAGGCGCTCTTATTCGGTATTCGACATTTTCCCACTATATCTTTAATCCACTTTGCACGGATTTCTTCCGTTAAGCAAAGAGGGTCTGCTTCTAGAGTTAGCTTATTCGTTAGGAAGAATGTCAGCCAGGACTCTTCTCATACTGCTAGGCGGTGCCGAGACTATACCCACAGTGCCATTCAGTCGGTTCAATATCTAGTGTTTAGCCATGATATTCCTTCTGTAAGTTGGTACGTATTATAGAACAGAGGGTGATTCCTTGCACGCCTCGCTTCCTCTCTCTCGCTTCCATCATCATCTTATACAGACATTCATCATTCTGTCCAACAACATGCCCAAAGTACGTTAAGATTCTTTTTCTGCATATTGTAGAAAGATTTTTAGAAATCAACAATTATCGTATGATAGACATAGGTGCGTGCGCCTGAAGGCTTAGATATTAGTCATTGTTTTAATTGTTTGTTTTTAAATCTACCATAGTTTTAAACAACCTGACATATGCAAGATAAGCTGGTCAGTTGGAAGGAAATGCTGTGTAAATATAGGCTCACCAAATTCACCATCTATACAAGAGGATTAATACATACAAACTCTTAAAATTTATAAATTAAAAATACAGGTGCCTTGTTTTACCTTGAAAGTATAAAAACTCCGAGAATAATGCATTAAATCAGTCTAATGTATCGGTCAGATTGTGTTATGGGAAGGACCTTATATTTAACTTGACACATTATTTTTTATTGTTTAGTTAATTTACGTTTCACCGAGTTCTTTGTTGCGAAAACTTAGTAAATGAATGATGGAATCTAAAACCAAGTTTAAGGTTAACAACTAGACTCTATTTTTAATATATCTGTATCATCCTGTTTTTATATATTAATGTAGTTATTATCGTGAAGGTTTTTGAATGTTTTTATATATATATCGGCTAAGGAAAAATGTCACAAGTTGAAACATCTTTTACATGTATTAAGTTTCTAACTGTTGACTCAAATACAATATATAAAAGGAATTGTAAATAATAATGGTGTTACTTAATTTAGCTCTTGTGTCAGCTGAATTTTATACGCATAAAAACAGTACTGTTTTTTTATTTAGAATATTTGAATAGCTTACTACTTACTGTCTATTGAAAAGTATCTGTAACAGTGCTACTTTTATGTAAAATACTAAAGTAGTATTCTATTTTAGATTTAAAAGTAGTTGACACAGTAATAATTTTAGTTTAGAATACCCGAGTAGCATGCTAATTTAGATTGAAAAGTATTTGATACAGTGCTACTTTTTTACATTAAATATTCGAGTAGCGTGCTGCTGTAGATTGAAAATTATTTATAAGTGTTACATTCTGTTTAGAATACTTGAGTGCCGTGCTACTTTAGATTGAAAAGTAGCTGTAACACTAATATCTTTTACTTAAAATTCTTGAGTAGAATGGTACTTTCAGATTGAAAAGTAGCTGAAATAGTGCAACTAATGAATTAGAGTACTTATGTAGCATGCTACTGTAGATTGAAGAGTAGCTGTAACACCACAACTTTCTACTTAACAATTCTTGAGTAGCATTCTAAATTAGATTGAAAAGTAGTAGCAGTGTTACTTTTTACTTGGAATTTTGGAGTAGCATGCTACTACTTTTGATTGAAAAATACTTGAAACTATGTTTCTTTTCCAAAGTAGCTTTAAAACAATAATCGAATACATTACTATTTCTGTTTCACAGGGAGATAGTGGTGGACCCCTTCAGATCTCAAACGACGAGAACCGTTGCATCTTCTATGTTATTGGAATCACCAGCTTCGGTAGAGGATGCGGAGGTATCAACGTGCCAGGAGTTCACACCGGAGTCTCCTCGTTCATCCCTTGGAGAAGAGAGAATTGTTCGGGCTAACAATTAAATCTCAAATTAAATTAAATTTCAAATACCGTTTTTATTTCTTTTAGCAAAATACCTCCGTGGTCCAGTTGGTAAGACGCTTGTCTCCCAACTTTCAGGTAGTTGGTTCAATTCCCATTCAAAAAAAGATTTTTGTAAGTGATTATATACTATAGTCTGGTTTTCATTTAAGACCTCTTTGACATCTTTTAGTTAGTTAAGTTTTACACTCTAGTTAACATACATACAAATTTTAACAGTAATATTATCTGACCATGTAATGGGCGTGATATCTGTCCATTCACACTCTTACTTATTTAGTCGGAAACTTTTGGACCATAGTGCTGTAAAATTATTTTTTCCAGAAAAATAATACAGTTACTAAGATAATTTTATGCAACAAACGTTTTCCTCGTCTCGATAATCCAAAAGTTCTACTGTAAAACGTTTACGTTCAAAAGCCATCCACTTTCATAGAAGCAAATACAAAAATGATATCAGTTGTAACTAGTCAAAATATACAATCTTCAGTTGTAATGAGAAAACACTTTAATACTTTTACAAATAAATTTAAGAAAATGAACAGAATAACATTCGAGATTTATTTAACTTCTTTTTTATCTAATATTTCCACAAAATACTTTCCAGGTTTCCTTTGAGCGTCCCATACTCACTGCATCTGATTTATACACAAGTATAAATGTCTCCCGTCCGTTCAACTTGTCCCACCTACTCCTCCACTAATGTACAGTCACATGTCTGAATGTATTGTCAAATTATCCTCTTTATACGATGAAATATCTCATTTATACACAAGTATAAATTTCTCCCGTCCGTTCAACATGTCCCACATAATTCTCCAATTATTTACAGTCACATATTGTCGGACACTCCTTAAATATTTAGTCCTATACTATTAGGTGTACAAATAAGTTTCCGCCGTTTTTTATCAAAAATTGGGCATTTATTGTGAAAGAACGGAACCTCATGTTTTATTCGAAGTATTGCCCATCGCTTGCCACTACCTTTTCCCATCTTTCTGGCAGCATACGGATACAGCGTCGGAAGAATGCTTCATCTTTTGAGGCTATCCACGAATCGACCCAATTTTTGGTATCTTCATATGATGTGAAGTGCTGCTCAGACAGGTCATTTATTTATGTTTATTTATTTATTTATTTATTTATTTTTTCAAAACAGGCTTAGCCCAATTACATTGAAAAATACAAGACATTGAAAAAGAAGAAAAATTACAGGGAAATTTTTTTTTTTTTTAAATTATATAAAGTAAAAAATAATGCATATGTATACAAACGAGTATTTACACACAAACGTATGTTACATATATATTCAGTCACTTAAGTATGTTGATGAGTGCTTTCTAACGCGCTTAATCTAAGAAGAAAATTTACTTTTGCTTTTGGTAATGTGATAT
Source organism: Odontocerum albicorne (assembly GCA_949825065.1). NCBI lineage: Eukaryota > Metazoa > Arthropoda > Insecta > Trichoptera > Odontoceridae > Odontocerum > Odontocerum albicorne. Next base: position 14,618,370 of record OX463868.1, read on the forward strand.
GAAATATGTCAATATCCGAAGCAATCCCGTTAAGAAGAGTTAAGGCCCTTCCAACAGGCATAGCGGCTGGAAGACCCGTTCTTGCGTATGTTATTGAGAACAGTTCCTGCCGGCGCAGTCTAGTGTAATTGTTAGGAACATTTAACGCTAATCTTTGTAGTAATGCTGGACAGCTCACAACTCCTCGAACGAGTTTGACAACGTATACCAAGAGACGCAGATCTCTTCTTACGCTCAAGGAGTTATACCCGAGCATGCCCAGCAGAAACTGCGTAGGATATAGCCACGGATAGACACCAAACTCACTCATGTAGAGATATCGTAGATATTTTTTTTGTACTTTCTCCACCATGAGCGAGTTCTCGCGCCCCCACCGGGCTCCAAATGCAAGCATTGCTTTCTAGTTTGCTACGGATCAATGAATTAAACAACGTTTTGAGCACCAATTGGTTTTCAAACGACTTAGAGATTCTCATAACAAATCCTAGAGTTTTATAAGCTGAGTTGCACATAAGTTCTATGTGAGGACCAAACGCGAGATTGCTGTGGAACAAGACACCCAGATCTTTAATATTATCTGTGCGGGGTATAGGTATAGATTCTAGTGTATATCTATGGAATTTCAAGACGTGTGAGCGATGATACGACATAATTTTGCACTTTGATGCGTTGAAATATAATTTATTATTGTGGCTCCACTCACAAACGTTGTTGAGATCTGCCTGTAGGTCTAAGCAGTCGGTATAAGAACGAATTTTTTGAAAGATTTTGAGGTCATCAGCAAATAGAAGAAACGTGGATTTTTTTATAACTCTACCTATATCATTAATAAAAATAAGAAATAAGGTAGGTCCAAGATTAGACCCCTGCGGAACACCTGAGTAGGCAGTGAAGTAATCGGAGTTGTAGATTCCATGTGAAACAAATTGTTTTCTATCTGTAAGATAATCTGACAGTAGCCTTAGTAAGTTACCTGGGATCCCAAGTTCACTCATTTTTTCTAATATTTTTTTGTGATTGACGCGATCAAAAGCTTTTGCAAAGTCATGATACGAACAATCAATCTGATTGCCACTATCTACAGCCCTTGAAACATAGTCGGTGAAGACCATCAGATTAGATTCAGTAGATCTGCCTCTTCTGAAGCCATGCTGCTCATCAATTATGTATGGGTCCACTAACGACCTTAGTGTGCGATCCATAAACATTTCTAGGAGCTTAGCTATTGAAGAAAGTATGGCGATAGGTCTGTAGTTGGTTATATCGTCCTTAGAACCATTTTTAAATATGGGAATAACTCGAGTCTTTTTCCATTCACTTGGAAAAGTATGGACTCGGAAGACAAGATTAAATATGTAAGCAAGAGGTGCAGAAAGCAATTCACTACAGCCCTTAAGAAAAAATGTAGGTACTCCGTCCGGCCCGACTGCTTTCGTGTTTTTCATCAACTTTATTTGTTTGAGTATATCAAATGTAGTGATGCTTAGCTTAAATCATGCGTCATCGATCGAAACAAGTGAAAATCAGAAGGAGCAATGTCTGGTGAATACAGCGGGTGGGGTAAAACTTCCCAATTGATTGTTTCCAAAAAGGTTTTGACCGGCGCCGCAACATGTGGACGAGCATTATCATGCAGGAGAATAATTTTGTCGTGTCTGGAGTAGCAGTGGGCGCGCTTTTCCTCGAGTGCTCGACTCAATCTCATCAATTGTGCTCGGTAGACAGCCCCAGCAATGGTTTCGTTCGGTTTGAGCAACTCATAATACACGACACCAAGCTGATCCCACCAAATACACAACAAGAGTTTTTTTCCATGAATATTTGGCTTAGCTGAAGATGTTGAAGCATGGCCAGGGGTTCCCCATGATTTCTTCCTTTTTGGATTATCATAGTGGATCCATTTTTCATCACCAGTGACTATACGGTGCAGAAAACCCTTTCGTTTATGCCTGGCAAGCAGCATTTCACATGTGGAAAATCGGCGTTCAACGTTTCTCGGTGTCAGTTCATATGGAACCCAATTTCCTTGTTTTTGAATCATTCCCAATGATTTCAACCTATGTGAAATTGCTTGTTGAGTCACTCCTAATGTAAGTGCAAGTTCTTCTTGCGTTTGGCACGAATCTTGATGCAATAATACTTCCAATTCCGCGTCTTCGTACACTTTCGGCCTTCCGCTACGTTCTTTGTCTTCGATGTCAAATTCACCGTTCTTAAACTTTTGAAACCACTCACGACAACTTCTCTCACTTAAGGCAGCCTCACCATATGCTTCTACAAGCAATCGATGCGCCTCAGCTGCAGATTTTTTCAAATTGAAGAAGTAAATCAAAAGTTCCCGCAAATGACGCTTATTCGGCTCAAAACTTGACATTTTCGAACACAAAAAAATATGTTATACTGATAAAAATTCACTAATATTTCAAGGTCATGTTGTTGACAGATGTCCAACCTTACGATAATGACATTTTACATCTGACAATTTTAACCATAACTTACTGGTAGCGCCAACTTTTGTCAAACGGCGGTGACTTATTTGTACACCCAATAGTTTCCCTATAGTTGTTACACTCCTTCTTTCCATTGAATTGTCATTGGCACAAATCATCTTGTTTATAGGATGGAATACCTCATTAATACACAAGTATAAATGTCTCCCGCCTGTCCCACCTACTCCCACATAATTATCCACTAATTTATCATCTTTCTGGTCGGTTAGAAGATATTGTCACATGGCAATAAGCCCGCCAGGTTGTACTCTATACCACGAAAGTGCAATACAATACAATAAGACACATTCTAAGGCAAATGAAAAGGAAACACTCATCCCACAAGACCCTCCCAGTCGAGACACAACCCCACCATTAGGAGGGCGATCTCGGCTGTAAGTGCACCGGACATTTCTCAGCTCACACTCCTGAACACAAACTATTGTTGAATATAAATATGACAATAAATAATATCCACATATCTCAAGCTCTTGTAGATAAACATAAATATCTTGGCTATAAATGTCTTCACTATATTGACTATAAATCTATTTCTAACTGACGACCTTCCTCACAGAAAACCAGCGCTCATGCACCTTTATAAGCTTTCTTTGTTCCTTGACAAATATATTTTTATACAGATGCAGGAAATTAAATAAAACAATAGTCGTGGCTGCTTCTTTTTATTCTCTCTCGTTGTAATTTCTTTGATTTTATTTTTCTATTCTCCATTTACTTTGCATTCCAATAAAATATATTCTTAACTTGACACGGGGATTTGATCCTTGTTCAAAGTAAAGTTCTTTTACATACAAAGAGACGCAGTCCAAGATTGTTTCGAAACCAAGATCACAGGAAGAGGAGATGCATAAAAACACATAGTTACAAGTGAGAAAAAAACAAATGTATTTTAAGTTAACACATGAGAAAAATACACAATTAATACACCACGAAAAAAGCTTACAGACGAAAATAAACTATTTTCTACCGATAATATCTGCAGCCAGTTCTTGGAGCTCAATTATCTTGAACACAGGGGTAAAGGGGATCCTCAAGTAGTCTCCTGCGTATGTCCTTACAATGGCACCAATTTGATATACACAGATTGTGCTAAGTCAGACTACTGGACCAACCCGACTAACCGATAATCATCTTATTGAGCTTTCATATTTCCGTGGGTCCGGGATGTCGCTGAGCATTAAGGAAAGATACCGGTCCCATAGTATATTTGTCTCTCTGAGGAGCCACCCAACCCAGCGTACATAATAAGAAGTAATATATGCAAGGTGATCCATAAAGCTATGACTTGCTTCTGCAGTGTCATCTTTTGATACTTATTCGAAAAATGTGGTAACAGAGAGAGAACTCATTTTCGAGTTAACAAAAACTGCAACAGCAAAAGAGGGTAATTTTCTAATTCCGATAAGTGCCACTAATCCATCCATTGTTTAGGGCAATGATAGTTTGAGGCTTTCATTAAGTCTTTTGCGCTTTAGATCAAAATCGCACCCCATTAAAGGTCAATAGTCGGTAGGTATTCGCGCATCCATCCTCTCCAGAACATATCGGCCACTGTTGCGTGATCTCCATTGTTTTCTCCATCTCATTCTCGCCTTTGTTGTCATCGCCGGCGGACCCGATGAGAAAGTGATAAGGCGTCAGCGGGGAATCATCCCTTGGATAGGAGACTTGGGTGAGGGGGCGACTGTAGACCACGAGTTCAGCTTCTGCCAGGGGCGTTAGAAGGGTCTCCTCACGGGGTGTTCGCTCTTTTAAGATGGCATTCAGTGCTTTCTTTACTTAACGCACCAGATGTTCCTACACTCCCTCGATATGTGGTGACGCGGGAGGTATAAACTTCCACTCCGTCTGTTACGTTGCCATCTTGTCTTGTAATTTATCATCGTTCTGTAGGGCCCTAATCGCTTCCCTCATTTCTTTCTTTGCTCCATGAAAATTGGTCGCGTTGTCAGAATATATCCCGGTCGGGTGATCTCCTCGTACCGACATGCGGCGAACGGCCATTATGCATAGCTCTCGTAGTCATGCAGGTGAACAGAGCGCCATCACGCATATCGGGCCAAAGAAATCTAACCCACAATTTGTGAAGGGTAAAACGTGGTGATCCAGGTGCGCCTCAGACAGCTGTCCCATGAGCAGAGGCTGGATGCGCACCCTCCGAATGCAGTACGCCTGACATCTGTGTGTCACTCCTATTTATGGTGGTTTGTAGTTGTAGAATGAAGAACGCGTGTCATAGTTCGGCTGCTGTTTTTTTCCGTACTGCTGTGCTTGCCTTGTCCATCTGAGCTCTGCTACCCGAACCTTTTCAGCTGTCAGCGTGCCGTTGTCTCTCCTAGGGTGATGGCATCGTAATACGAATCTTAGTACCCATCCGGTAGTTCGTATCAGACAGTTCCAGCACGAAAATCGTTACAGCCGCGGTAGTGTCGTGTTGGTGTGGTACTGATGACACCAACGTATTTTGTTCTCATTTCTAAGCTGGCGTGGTCCGGCTTCGGCCACGACCTCTCCACGGGCGTCGTTCTCGGGCTCCACAATGAAGGCTGGACCTCAAAACCAACTTCCTGAAGGCGACAGATTTGGTGCCTCTCCATCCCGTGTTCCCCTGTCTGCTATGGATTCAACTGCGAGGGTACTCAACTCCAGTATCACGCCGCCGATAACTCTCAATTTTTCCCAATCTGTTGGCAACGAACGCTGAGTAGGTTCGGGGATCGGTCCGGATACAACATAGCATTGTTATTGAGTCCGTCCAGTATACGACGCGTATTGTATCCGATGTGCATTCCTTCTTTATGGTGGCTGCCAATCTTGCAGCTAGTGGTATCGAGAGCAGTTTCAACGGAGCCACCATGCATTTGCTGGCAAGGAATGAGAGGAGTTCCTCTTATTTTGAAGGTAGCATCTTGGTATCCGGATGTCTGCCTCCTTCAGCAGCCGTAAGCACTCGTGCCACTTTTCACACAGCTCCTCAGTCAATGTCTCGTCCCATCCTATAGTCGAGCGCCACACCGCCTGGAGCGGTACCTTCGTCCTGATGGTTAGGCAGGAGATAAACCCCATCGGGTCAAATATCTTCATGACCATGCTCACCAGTCGCCACTTGGAAGGCAGCGAACCACCTTCATCTTTCAGATCTCCCATCGTGAAGATGAACTGGTACATCTGGGGCTCGCATGTGATTCCCAAATTATTTTGCCATGTGCATCTCTGCCAAAGAGTTCCACATTTCCTCTGGCCCGCTTCTCTTACAGTATTGCAGTGATTACACGAGGTTTGTTCGACGCCCACTTGGTGATTTCGAACCCGCCCCTCTGCGGCACTACGGTAACCTCCTTGACTAAGGTAACGGCATCCTCGGGCTTGTCAACGGTGTCGTCATGGGTAGTCGTCCATGTAGAACTTCCTCGTGATGGCGGTATCTGGAAACTCGTCTATACTTGCAATGGCTACCTTATTTCGAATGGAATGTGTGCTGCTTAGCGAACATTTTGCCCCGAACATTATTGACGTGAGTACAAATGTTTCGATGTCTGAGGCCTGATCAATTTCTTTGGAGGAACATCTCTTTTATGTCCGCTGCAATCACGATTTTCCCTTCGCGGAATCGGACAATATATCACATCAGGGATGTCAGTAAGTCAGGGCCGGTAAGCAAGTAGTCATTGAGTGATGTACCTCGGCAGTGACTCGCTGCATCGAAGACTACCCGCATTTTCCCTGGCGTATGAGGGTTCACTACTGCAATGTGGTAGGTAACATCGTCTCGTCGACGGTACCGCCATTTCTTCCCAGGACATCTCGCGTGCGTATTCCTTAGCGATGATGTCATCCATCTTGGCGCGATATGTCGAGAATCAGCTCATCAACTCATCACGCCTAAATTTCCTTTTCAGGCATATCAGCCGGTTTTTGCCACACTGCATATTGACTGGTGTGGTCTTTTTTCCACAGGAGTCCTGATTGTCAGCGTCCCGTAGGCAAACGACAAGTCGTTTTCTGCATGAGCACCTCCGCTCCTCTTACTTCTTTGTTGACTTGCGCTGTCAATGTGATTCCTGGCGCATCGACAGCGATATTTAATTTTAACATCTCAGTCAGGCGAGTCTTCTTCCATTTCGTAAATCAAAACACCAAAGTAGCTGCTTGAGTGGGCAAATTATTGCCCCCATGCGTGATCCACCCCAGTGTGGTGCATGAGGTAACGCGACCATATTCTCTCCTCTCCCGCACCTCTAGTGATACAATCAACAGCACATAGAGGCGGGAAGTTAAACCGGTGAGTATCATGCGTTTAACTTCCCACCTCCGCTCCAGACTGGCTTCCGTCGAATCAATCAGCTGCCGTGGGAGATCCAGATTCTTCATCGTGTACCCTGACATGGTGTACTCTTCTCCTTTCCCACACATCTGGACCTTGACCTGTCGTGATGTCTTGTCCACTGAGCACATCCGGTTTGCACCGTGAATTCGTAGACCACAAACGGGACCCTCAGCTCCAATTTTGTTTGCTTTGGCTGTGTGGATCAGGGTCACTGAAGCTCCTGCATCCAGCAGAGCGTGCCCCTCCATTTGTTCTTTTGGTCCTGCCACGGTGACTGGTACAACCTTCATCAGCACCTGAAACTGGTCCAAAGCGCAGCCATCCACCCGCAGTTTTATCCTTTCATGAAGCAACATGGACGTTCTTCTTTTCTCGATTGTGTCCTCCATGTTGATGTGTGAAGTTTCAACTGAATCGGAGAAGGCTTGATGGTGTGAGTGAACCTTCCATAAATGCAGCAGATTCAGCTCGAAGGACCACTCTGTACAGCACCGGTACACAGACTGTAAAATAGGTGGATGGCTGCCGGTCAATACTCGGAGATTCCCGTTTACTTTTTACGCTTTTGGTGAAAAGTAGCAGGGTGAAGGGATTCCTCATTTTTCGTTCCTTATGTGCAGACCATCGCTCATAGTAAGCCCTTTTATTCGCCAGTGTAAACCATCACGGCTTACTAGACACTTGCTAGATACCGTGTATACCGTGCGCTCTCTGTATGCATGGACTGTTCGATTATTTATAGTGATTATAACGAAGACCACGCATAAGCAACATTTCATTACAATAGGTACAGATATCAACAATTTACACAGCAATAACACAAATAAAATCATATATTTTGGGTGACGCATACGTCCAATACAAGCATTTTCTTATGTGTAATTGAGGGATACTCATTTCAAATTTGATTAACATCGACTCTTTTGATGTATTTTTAAATTTACTCTTCGTTGAAAACCTTTTCCACATTGTGAGCAACTAAGTGGATTCCCTGGACTGTGAATAAAGATATGGTTTTTTAAAATTGATTTTTTTGCAAAGCTTCTCCCGCAGTGTGAACAATTGTATGGCTTCTCTGCACTGTGAGTAAAAATATGTCTTTTGAAAGTTGATGGATCTGCAAAGCTTTTTCCACAATGTGAACAATTATATGGCTTCTCTCCACTGTGAGTCCTAAGATGTTTATTTAAATATGATTTCTGTGCAAAGCTTTTTCCACAGTGTGAACAATTATATGGCTTCTCTCCACTGTGAGTGTTAAGATGTTCTATTAAATGTGATTTTCGGCTAAAGCTTTTTCCACAGTATGAACAATTATATGGCTTCTCTCCACTGTGAGTCATAAGATGTTGTTTTAAAGATACTTTCTGAGCAAAGCTTTTTTCACAGTGTGAACAATTATATGGCTTCTCTCCACTGTGAGTAATAAGATGTTGTTTTAAAGTTGCTTTCTGAGCAAAGCTTTTTTCACAGTGTGAACAATTATATGGCTTCTCTCGACTGTGAGTCATAAGATGTTGTTTTAAAGTTGATATCCGTGCAAAGCTTTTTTCACAGTGTGAACAATTATATGGCTTCTCTCCACTGTGAGTGTTAAGATGTTCTATTAAATGAAATTTTCGGCTAAAGCTTTTTCCACAGTGTGAACAATTATATGGCTTCTCTCCACTGTGAGTGTTAAGATGTTCTATTAAATGTGATTTTCGGCTAAAGCTTTTTCCACAGTATGAACAATTATATGGCTTCTCTCCACTGTGAGTCATAAGATGTTGTTTTAAAGATACTTTCTGAGCAAAGCTTTTTTCACAGTGTGAACAATTATATGGCTTCTCTCCACTGTGAGTAATAAGATGTTGTTTTAAAGTTGCTTTCTGAGCAAAGCTTTTTTCACAGTGTGAACAATTATATGGCTTCTCTCCACTGTGAGTAATAAGATGTTGTTTTAAAGTTGCTTTCTGAGCAAAGCTTTTTTCACAGTGTGAACAATTATATGGCTTCTCTCCACTGTGAGTCATAAGATGTTGTTTTAAATGTGATGTCTGTGCAAAGCTTTTTCCACAGTGTGAACAATTATATGGCTTCTCTCCACTGTGTAACATAAGATGTCGTTTTAAATCTTTTCTTCGTGCAAAGCTTTTTTCACAATGTGAACAATTATATGGCTTCTCTCCACTGTGAGTCATAAGATGTTGTTTTAAATGTGATGTCTGTGCAAAGCTTTTTCTACAGTGTGAACAATTATATGGCTTCTCTGCACTGTGGGTCATAAGATGTCGTTTTAAAGTTGATTTACATGCAAAGCTTTTTCCACAGTGTGAACAATTATATGGCTTCTGTCCACTGTGAGTCAAAAGATGTTTTTTTAAATAGGATTTATATGCAAAGCTTTTTCCACAGTGTGAACAATTATATGGCTTCTGTCCACTGTGAGTCAAAAGATGTTGTTTTAAATGTGATTTATATGCAAAGCTTTTTCCACATTGTGAACAATTACATAGCTTCTCTCCACTGTGTAATATAAGATGTCGTTTTAAAGTTGATGTTTTTGCAAAGCTTCTTCCACAGTGTGAACAATTATATGGCTTGCCTTCATTATTACTTGATTGTTGTATTTTCCGCAGAGAAGTAATTAAATCTAAAAAATAACATTATAAAATGATTAATTAATGAAAGAACTAAGTCTTCTTGTATTCAAACATGAATTCTTAAAAGAAGAAAAGCACTAAATTTCCTTATGGTGGCTGCTTTCCATACAAATACCTTTCTCACTACAATACATGTTAAATCTATATTTTTTAAAACTGAATCTTTATCATGTTGCATGTAAAAAGCGTCATTGATATTTACGGAATGGTCAATTATTTTTAACATTCTGTCAAAATGATAGTTATCATAGTCACAGTGAGTTTCTCTCCAACGGAGGGGTGTAGAACAGTCTCCTGCCCGCGTCCTTATGATAGCACCATCCTTTATGCGCTCGTGTCTTTGTCAACTTTGGTATATGAGGAGGATGCATGATAGGTTCACCTCTTGACTGATACAGAAAGGTGACAATAGGAGATAACTCGACACACATTGCACTATGATGGACTTCTGGACCCACCTAGATCGGAACACTGTACTCAGTTAAACACTTGGAACTGGTAAAATGTATGTATGTGGACGAGGCATAGGAAGTATGTTGTAATAGGAAAGTTTAGCATTCCGTCCTTTCTGTCTGCTCCAACAAAGAAATGCAATTGTATTAAATAAAAATATTGCCAATAAAAATAGCAATGATAAGGTTATAATGAGACCGGTACTGATGTGTACAAAACCATCCAAATACGAGAATATGTAATTCATTAATACCTTTGTGGTTCCTGATGTGGTTTATTAAACTGGCTTTGCTTTTGTACATCTCCCCACAGTCATCACACTCAAAGGGTTTCCCAGTAGCAGCATCACTTCCAGAGCCCGTGTCATGCAGTTCCGGAGGCCAAATAATTCTCATGACACTCGACACTCTGCCTGATGAGATGTCACGATCTAAAATATAAGGTTGTTTGGATTGCTTTAAATTATAAGGAAGAAAATGGTGCAAGCCACTTAATCTTATTTCGTTTCTATTATATGTGAAACTTGTCACTTATTTAAGTCATTTTATCCAACAATTCCAGCAACACAGAATGCTATGTGGATTTCTCAGACTAAAAGTCCTGTTTGACTTGATAACTCCATTTATCACTGAAGTTGCAGATCTCAAGTGAAAATGGAACAAGACAATATTTTGACCATGTTAATAAATAAATATTGAATATTTTTAAACTCATAAAGCACTCACTGTACTCTGTGCGTGTGTGTCCAGCCCCTGCACTGTTGGGTTGAGCGCACTCCACCTTGACATCAGCCTCTTCTATGTCTATACCGTACTCCGGCACCGACAATGTCCCGAGCTGTTCAGCATCCGCTCTCTCCTCCTCCACAGATACGACCGAGGCTTCTTCATGTTCCCATTTGGGGAAATCTTCCCGGGAGTTCATTGCTGATTTTCTTTTCCTTACTTCTGTATCTCAATTTATTTACTATTATCCAAGGCGCCAATTGACTATAAAATAAACAGATAATCAATTCACATTGCATCCTTACTAATAAAATGTAAATGTGACAGAAGTCACAAATCCTCTCCTTAATAGGATGAATTCCTAATTAACGCATTTTTAGCGGAATGCTTTATTGATACGACGTGATGATTATGATTTGTTTTGTATTTAAAATAAAATAAGTCGATTCAGAAATGCGGGAAGTGAGAGTGAATATCAATAAATAGTAAACAGCAATGACTGGTCAAGCGAATAATAATAAGTGATATTTATTTATCGATAAGTAGGTATATATACAATTTCAGAACGGGGCGCTTGAATGCGTCCGCAGTATATCTTTATCCCACTCTTGTGCGTGCAGAGGTGGTCGCAGACGTTGCCAATGATAAAGTGGGTAGAATATTTATTGGCAAAAACGGTGAGACAACGCGATGCGTTCTCTTTCTACTGTGGAATGCAACGTAAATATTATTTGCGTGTAAACAATATTGACGTTCTGGTATGTGACCTTTGTACATATCCAAAGGTTGATTCATCGCTCGTTGACCGTGCGTGTTGACAATATTTAGGGACGTCGGTATTCCCTACCGGCACTATACATCGCTAAGGAACTCATTTGTTATAGAATCCAAACGGATACTTAGGCCCACACAGCAAGAATACTATACCTCGTAAGGTATACAAATGCACGTGTTTCTACAAACAAAAGTACACAAATGCACGTGTTTCTATATTTTCACATCTTTATATTTCGTTTATCAGTCTACAATATATATTTATGGTCAAGTAAGCTACTTGATGGAAACAATAAAAATATCTCACCAAACAGATGTGTACTTGCTGAGAATATACCGTTTTACTGGCAAACTAATACACAAGAAAAACTCTTTATTTGATTTATCTCTGTTAATATCATCATATTAATTATATATTTTTACCTTATTGTAGCTTTTTATATTTGCATCTCAACCATACAAGTAGTGTTTATCTATCAATACGTCAATAAGGAGTAAAATCGTTTTTGTTCTTCAAAACTTTAATATCGTAATTATTGAATACAGTGCCGATATACTTTCGTTGTGAAGTGTTATTGTTTTCGGTAGGTTAATGCCTAATTCTCAGAATCATCGCCTTGCAACCCGCACGGTCAGCACACACCGCGCACTCCGCACTAGCCTAGCCGCCCAGCAGGGAGTCTAGCTCAGCAGGTCTGCCCAACCCGACTTCTAGCGAGGATCCTTTTTTTATTTTTTTTTTATTTTTATCTTAGTGTAATAATAATGGAATCTCAAATGTGCGTAACGAATGCCAAAACCGGTGTTAATGCCATAACATCCATTCTAATGGATCCCATAAACAAATTCAGCAAAAACCAGGTTGGTAAACTAGTCTTTAAAACCGATGACCTAATGGGATTAATTTGTGAAATGGCTACAAAAATAGGCAACATGGAAGGTGAATTAAGAGCCTACAAGGAAATTGTCAAGACTCAGCCGAGCATTCAAGCAGTATCTGAAAATATTTATGAAACTGTCAATGAAATGAACGAACAAAATGTAAGAATGAAAAATTTTATTTTGCGAAATATTCCGGAAAGCACCCTTAACAACCATGTTGATAAAATGGCCGAAAACGCAAATAAAGTGTCTAATTTATTGAAATTAATTGAACCATCTGTAGGAAATATTTTAAAGACCTATCGTTTAGGTAAACCCGAAGAAAATAAAGCTAGAGCTAATAAAGTAGTATTTAAGGATTCAGTCGCCCTTAAGGCAATTCTAAGACAGCGACATAAAGTGAAAGAAGATATAAAAATCTATAATATAATGACCTAACTCCATTGCAACTTGAACGTCTAAGAGACGTTCGTGAATCGCTAAGTGACAGACTAAGCAATGGCGAATCAGGGCTTAACATAAAATATCATATGTTGACTCGATTCACACCACTGTCAACTAGTTTTCAAAAAACTAAAAATGACATCTGAACTTCTTGAATATACTAAAATAACTACTCCAGTGTCAACTGACTCAGGTACAAAAACCTCAAGCATCACCTGCTGTTAACAAAATCTTCGTCGACTCAAAACCAAACTAAACTAATTGAATGCTGCTCTCTACACCATGAATCACGATGTATTTATATTTACCGAAACCTGGCTCCATGATAGTACCATATACACTCTGGCGAATTAGGATTCATCAACCGTGCAGTACATCGGTTTGACCGTAACCAAACTACAAGACAAAAAACCAGAGGTGGCGGAGTCCTAATTGCCACCCTGAAAAACTATAGATTTAAACTAATCAAACCAGTTCATCGAGATATTAAGCAATAATTCATTGTGTTATTCGAGAAAAGTCATATTTGGCTGTGTTTATATTCCACCAAACTCTCCATGTTCCACCTATAAAAAGCATAGTGAAGATTTAACATAGAGATCATCCGACCACACTACACTACACTACCTTGCCCTGATTGCGAACTGTCATAGACACAGTCGGCGACTACAACCTTCAGTGTATTAATGGAATGGTAATAATACTGACATTACATCACAAAATATATCTGACAGTGCTAAAATCATACCATACTAGATATGGCAGACTTTTTAGGGATCAATCAAGTGAACACAATTACAAACAAAAAAAATCGAACCCTAGATCTTATATTCGCAAGAGAGTTTGACTAACTAAAAAGTGTTTTAGTAAGTCAAACAGAAGATGAACTATTGCCAATAGATCACCATCCACCCTTAAATATATCATATGTATCACGACAATGCAACATTTCCAAAATATAACTATAATTTCCACCGAGCGCCTTATACTGACATAATAAATGATCTAGACACGTGTGACTGGGGTCGGGATGCTCCAGAAGACAACTCCAGAAGCCTGTACCTGCCTGTATACCTACCTAAATGAATTGTCAAAATAACGAGTGAATTGTTAAAACACAAATAAATTAAATTAATTATTGTTAAATTCGTCAACATACAGGGTCATTGACCGATCAAGTATTCATAGATAGCTACACATCAAGAACGGCGACAATGTTTACTATTTTTATAGTACCCGCGATTTGTCCAGTCATCTCCAAATATAAATAATTAACCTACCGCCAATCTACGTGCCAGAGCGAGACGGAGCATGTAACGCGAACTGGTTCACCCATTTGTATAAAAGACCGGCGCTCCGATAAATAAAGAGATATTCGTATTGTCATTCAGTCAACTGTCAAGACTTTGTTATTTATTTACCTGCTGTCCACTTATCGATTTATATCCGCATTCCTGAGTCCATATTTATTGACACTAAATCAAGATCATCATGACTTATAGAAATAAGCAATCCGCTATATTGATGATTCTGTACGAGAAGTAACGCAGAATCAGTTAAAACGAAGATAACGATGTCGATATCAAAATCATCAGCACGTCCTAATAGGACACGTGCTACACTGATAGCGACCATCGTTACATTGGTGACCCCGAAAGAAAACAGAACACGTACATCGACGAACTACACCATCGTTACATTGGTAACCCCGAAAGAAAACAGAACACGTACATCGACGAACTACACCATCGTTACATTGCTGAACCCCGAAAGAAAACCGAACACGTACATCGACGAACTACACCACCGTTACATTGGTGACTCCGAACGAAAACCGAACATCGCCACATTGGTCATCGCCACATTGGTGAACCCGAACGAAAATCGAACATCGCCACATTGAGCCCGCACGAAAACTGAACCCGCACGAAAACCGAACCCGCACGAAAACTGAACATCGCTACGAATACATACCTCGACTATATCGAATATCGCCGACTCGACAGCAATGTCAAAACAATTGCAACTCGACACCGGCATCAGCAGCAACGCGATGAGCATCATGAACAATTTCGTCAACGAGATTTTCGAGTGCACCGCCGCCAACGCCAACCGCCTCGCCCACTACAACAAGATGAGCATCATCACAAGCAGAGAGATCCAGACAACCGTCAAGATTCTACTCCCTGGCGAACTGGCCAAGCACGCCGTCAGCAAGGACAGCAGAGCCGTCACTCAGATACAACACTACATCTGATTGGGACGAGCCCGACGTCAGCTCACGTGAGGTAAGTCCTGGCGATCAGCCACACGATTTACAGGATTGCCTCCCTCGACGAACTACTGACCGACAAAACGCTGGAGCAGACAAACATCGCTACAACGTCGCTACAACCACGCTACAACCACGATACAACCACGCTACAACCATGCTACAACCACGCTGCAGCAACGAGCACCGCAGACTCCACCATCATCAAGCCACCGCAGATCAACCTTCCACATCGGAAGCCATCTGCAACTTGATCTTCATCATCACCACCATCATCAAGCAACTGCAGATCCACCTTCCACCGCGGACGCCATCTGCAACTTGATCCACACAACCAATCATCGACTATCAACGCAACGACCAACCAAGCACCGCAGACAATTCAAATTTAGTGAGAGACGACCAAGCCTACCCCCGTTTCCGCATCACCCATCTGACCGACAGATCTGGGAAAAAACGCCACGCGCTGTTGTTATCCACGTACCTACTTCGACACAGGGAACGGACGACCAGCCCGACGTCAGATGCACCGGAACCTATCGTTCACGCAAGGCACGCGCCCTCTGCGTTCACTAGGAAGGGAGCTATGTACCTGCCTGTATACCTACCTAAATGAATTGTCAAAATAACGAGTGAATTGTTAAAACACAAATAAATTAAATTAATTATTGTTAAATTCGTAAACATACAGGGTCATTGACCGATCAAGTATTCATAGATAGCTACACATCAAGAACGGCGACAATGTTTACTATTTTTATAGTACCCGCGATTTGTCCAGTCATCTCCAAATATAAATAATTAACCTACCGCCAATCTACGTGCCAGAGCGAGACGGAGCATGTAACGCGAACTGGTTCACCCATTTGTATAAAAGACCGGCGCTCCGATAAATAAAGAGATATTCGTATTGTCATTCAGTCAACTGTCAAGACTTGGTTATTTATTTACCTGCTGTCCACTTATCGATTTATATCCGCATTCCTGAGTCCATATTTATTGACAATAAATCAAGATCATCATGACTTATAGAAATAAGCAATCCGCTATATTGATGATTCTGTACGAGAAGTAACGCAGAATCAGTTAAAACGAAGATAACGATGTCGATATCAAAATCATCAGCACGTCCTAATAGGACACGTGCTACACTGATAGCGACCATCGTTACAAGCCTCCATGATAATATTCATTTATTTTATCATTACATTAACACAGCTATTGAAACATTTGTTCCCTATAAGATGATAATCCAATCTAAGTATCCAAAATGGTTCAGCAGAGAGTTGATAAACCTCGTAATAAAGAGAAAGACTGCGCACAAGACATATAAAACATCTAGAGATATATCAGACTACACTCAATTCAACCATCTACGCAAAAAATGTAAAATAACTCAAACATCCCAAGTTGCATGTTTTATGACGAGAAATCTGCTGATACTGCGGATGGGACTATCAATTTTACTGTTCACCTTTCTCCGTGCTTCGTCACCTTGGACAAAGTTGTTAAAAAATAAATAAACTTGACTTATTTAAGTCTGCGGGCCTGGCAATGTACCTCCCATTTTTTTGAAAAACTGTGCATCAGTTTTAGCATATCCGTTGCAAATTCTATTTAATAAATCATCGGTGGAAGGTCGATTTCCACAAATATGGAAATCAAGTTTTCTCACGCCAATATACAAGAAAGGTGACAAAAGCGATGTTTCAAATTTTAGACCGATTTGTATACAATCAACGATTTCTAAATTATTGGAGTCTTATCCTAGACAAAATTGTTGATTGGATTCGCAATATTATTATCACCCAACAGCGTGGATTTATTTCAGGTAGATCCACACTGACTAATCTACTCGAATATGAAAACTATATTTTCAATTCGTTGTCAAATGGAAAACAAGTGGACTCAATTTACACAGATTTGAGTAAAGCATTTGACAAAGTATCGCATAATATTCTATTAAGTAAACTAAAAGCTTTAGGAATACCATAGTCAGCCCGCTCTTAGACTGGATCCAAAGCTACATTCAAAACCGAATACTTACTGTCAAAATCAACGGTTGTCTTTCATATCCCTTTACAGCTACAAGCGGTGTACCCCGAGGATCGCATCTAGGACCAATATTATTTCTCTTATTCGTTAATGATATAGTTGACACACTTAGTGATGTAGAGATTTTACTTTTTGCTGATGATTTTAAAATGTTCAAAGTCATAAATAATACTGCTGATTGCCTTAAATTACAAGAAAATTTAAATAAATGACAACAATGGTGTACCACCAATACCAATACATTGCACTTAAACCTGAGTAAATGTGAGTCCATTAGTTTTTATAGAAATAAAAATCCAATTAATGACGAGTATTCGCTAAATCAAAAGACATAAAAACGTGCAGCTTCTATAAGGGACTTAGGAATTATATTTGATGAAAAACTTTCATTTATAGAACATGTGAACCAAATCACTCTTGGGATTCGTACTAAGAACTGCCCAACGTTTCTCAGATTTCTGAACATTAAAACTGCTGTACTGCTCTTTGGTACGCAGCCGCCTTGACTACAACTCATCAACACGGTCTCCTCATTACGCCGCCCATGCGCAAACTTTAGAACGTGTACAAAACAAATTTCTAAGATTCGTAAATTTTAAACTTGGTATACCGCATGAACAAAGAAATTATCCCAACTTATTAAATGCAATGAAACTCTCGCAGCTGTGTGACAGAAGAAAAACAGCCGATATATGATAGTACTGTTGTACAAAATCATTCACTCAGTGATCGATGCACCTCACTTACTCGCGAGCATTTCATTCCGTATTCCCACAGCGAGTAGATCCACAAGACAGCTCAATCCCTTTTATACCGCAAATTACTATATTAATTATAAAATCAACTCCTCTATAATTCGTATGCAAAGACTTGGAAACGAGTTTTGCAACAATTTAGATATTTTTAACATAAGTATTGTATATATGTTAGTATTCGCTATAATATCACAATATTTAAAAATAGCTACTAACTTTGTGATCTCTTTTATTAATATTAATAACCTAGTATAAACGAAACATTAAGGACAATACTTTGCCTCTGGAGTTGAGTAACCCTGCATCAACATGAGGAAGGTTTCCATTCTGCAAAGCAACTTGCATCTCGTTCTACATGGGAACCCGTGTGTTTTTTTAAATCTCAAGATCTGTCCATAAAATTCTCAAAAAATCCTATTTTTGTTCTATGTAGTACATTTAGTACCTGCTTTTACGTTTTTATTTCCCGCAATTTACATTTGAAATATTTAAAATGCAAATCAATTTATAAACATATTTAATTAAACGCGCGATGATTTAAAATATTTTAAATGAATATTAGAAAGCAGAAATATGTTGTTTCTATTTATAGACACGTGTGCACCTGCAGCGTTCATGGTCAAGGTTACACGAGTCGTGGAATATGATGCAATTGGTGGGAAATTTAGCGAATCAGAGGCAGACAGACTGTATAGGCAGGTCAATCTGTGCTTATGTTTTAAACGTGTCGGTCGTGTACATACCATACAATTTCAATTATCGTGTATTTCGTGTGTCCATTTACATTTTTTTCATTTCTTTTAATTTTTCGTTGAATCCCTTCAAACAATGTCTCAGCAAAGAAAAACATTATCGATTCAAGAGAAAAGGAAAATTCTCGAAAAAGTGAATAAACACACGTTGGTTCACGTGTTTCGCTACCGCGTGATTTGGGGATACCCATTACAACTTTGGCTACGATAGTAAAAAATCGCGAATCGATCGAAAAAAGTGCGATGCAATGTGGTACCATGGCGAAAAGACGCATGTACATACGACCTTCAAAATACGATGAAATGGAAGAAATCCTTCAAGAATGGTTTGTCAGCTCGCGTTCCACCAATATGCCAGTCAACGGTCCATTAATTCGAGATAAGGCTCTACACATTGCGTCTCTATTAAATATCGAAGGATTTACTGCATCAAATGGCTGGATAGATGGTTTCAAGAAGAGGCACTCTGCGGTGTATAGATCAGTTTGCGGGGAATCTCCAAGTGTTGATTTGGAGATCGCTGAAGATTGGAAGCAGACGAATGTCCCTACTCTAATTGTGATGACATCTGAAGTTATGGATATCGATGACATAGTGGACAGTCACATCCCCGAAAACTTATCCGACGAAGAATTATCTGGTGAAGAAGAGGTAAACTTAACCCATCCAATTCCAACAAAAGAAGATGCTATGAGGCATATTGAAGGCCTTAAAAGCTGCTTGACTAGCATTGAAAACGTACAAGACGAAACTTTCTTATCGATTTATAAGATGGAAAGAGCTGTAAACCAGCACAAAAATATGTACCAAACCGATTTGCGTGATTATCTAATATACATTTTCAAAGTCTGTGCGAAATACGTGCGTGATCCCATTTGCTACATATTTAACTTGAGCATAAATACCAATACATTTCCCGTAAGCTGGAAGACAACCAGGGTCTGCCCTATCTTCAAATCGGGAGACCCGTTAGACTCTCATAATTACAGACCTGTAGCTGTTCTCTCTTTGCTTCCAAAAATTTTCGAAACTGTACTGTGCAACCAATTGACCCACCAAGTAGCAACGAGACTTATTGGAAACCAGCATGGCTTTTTGCCAAAACAATAGACTGTTACTAACCTTCTCTCTCTCACACAACAGATTGCGTCAAACTTAGACGAACTTTCACAAACGGACGTAATATATACAGACTTTCAGAAAGCTTTCGACAAAGTTGATCACGATATATTACTTAAGAAAATGCACAAACTTGGCTTCAGCGATAATCTAATTGGATTATTTGCATCTTACCTAAAAGAAAGATCTCAATACGTAACAATCCGTAACATGTCTTCTGTGGAATTTATCGCAAGATCTGGTATACCACAAGGATCCAATTTAGGTCCCCTACTATTCCTCATATTAATAGAAGACATTTAAAATTCCACGAGTCAATCGACATGTTTATTGTTCGCTGACTTGAAAATTTTCAAAAAGATCAATTCACCTCCCGACTGTGAACAGTTACAACAGGACCTAGACTCTCTTCCGTAGTCTCCTGGACTGAGCTAAATCATCTTCTGTTCAACATTAATACATGTGTCTGTGTATCTTATAGTCTATCGTTTTCACCAATCCACTTTCAGTATACTATACAGGGAGTGGCACTAACAGAGTTTCTGAATTCAAGGATTTGGGCGTAACCTTTGATGTCGGACTCACGCTAACAATGTCTCACGTTTGATATCAGACTGTTACAAACTACTCGGTTTTATAGTGAGAATATCAAGAGAATTTAACAGCACCGATATCCTCCGAAACTTATATAATTATCTAATTAGAACCAAATCAGAATATGCATCTACGGTTTGGGCTCCTCATCAGCTCAAATATAAAAACAATATAGAACAAATACAAAAAAAATCCTCAGATATCTATGGTACAGAACAAAGGGCGATTACCCTGCATATGCTCACCATGCCGAACTTCTCACGGTGTGTAACTATAGAAGCATCGAAACAAGAAGGCAAGAATCCATTGCGATATTCTTAATAAAGGTTTTCCAAGGTTTCTTTAACTGTCCCGCGATTCTACAAGCACTAAGTTTATATGTACCCAATAAATATAGCCGTGCAAGGAATCACCCTCTGTTCTACATACCAGCATGAGAAGAGCTAGCAGCATGAGAAGACTCCTGGCTGATATGATTCCTAAGGAATAAGCTAACGCTAGAAGCAGACCCTCTTTGTGTAACAGGAGAAATCCGTGCAAAGTGGATTAAAAAAAAATATATATATATAATTATTAAATAATTTTAAAGAATGACTGTAATCTATTATTACTACTGCTTTTTGTATCTTCATGTTAGTTTAAGATAAAGTTTTGTATTTTTTGTCAATAATTTGAAGTACTTGTATAACCTGTCACATGTTCATCTGTATATAAAGACACTGTTGGTTGTGTCGTTAATAAAATAAAACAAAATGCATCACGAGCTTTGTTCATAATATCGATTAAAATATAAACCAGTGAACATTACCTTGGAGCCAAAGTATTGAGGAAATCCGTCGCAGTACAGCAGCAATATTACACTGATACTGCCCGTTGCTGGGTCCGGGCCAACTTAATTCCATTGTAACATAACAAGACTAGTTTGCCCATACGGGGAAGTAATGGGCAAACTCAGGAAGCTCTATAAGGACAGTCTGCGAGAGTAGGTAGCTTTGTGCGGGACTCCTGAGGACCGGGAGCTGGTGGCTCAGGGCAGTGGAAAGTGGAGAGCCATCTGATGGCGTCTCAACAGCTAGACGTGTGAAAAACAGTCAAAGTGCTGCGAACATGCATCAGCATTGCTCAGCAGGATCCACATGTGTGTGACATCTGCGGGAGGGAGGGCGCATCCAGGATCAGGCTGTTTTCTTACAGATCATATCGAGGGCGTCCGGCAGAAAGGGCGTAAGTACACTTTTTTGGTCGTATGTATCCCGGAGGTGTACTTCACAACATACTGAAAGAGCGCAAGTGCTGGAATGCTCCTTCCGTGAGTTTCATTCTTCCGAAAGCGCGTATAGTTTTATGATATTGCCAAGCAATAGAACATAGAAAGGTCTACTAATGCTCATTTTTATTTGAACGTAAGGGCGTATATGTACATCCGCCCTTACAGTTTTGATATTCCCCACATATCATATACGCCCTTACGTTGTACTTTTTCTATAGAAGGATTTCTAATGTTATTGTAATGTATAATTTTAATTAAAACGGAATAATTTCAGATTATCGATCGAAATAGAATTGAAAAAAGATAAAAGATCGATTTCCACTCGCCCAAGAAAGATAATTGCTGGTGCTATGATTTCCACTTAAGAAGTGACGCAGAAAAGGTAAAAAAAAAAACAGGATAAATATGATACTCGCATTGCCAGAAAAACTGCAGCAATTGAAATGAAAGCTAAAACCTTTTTGTTAGCCGATTTCGATCTTGAAACGGTGTTGTATTGTCCGCTTTATTTTGCTAAAGCATTGTTTTATAAACGAAAATTGGCATAATTTAATTTGACATTTTACAACGTTGGGAAAAAGACTGGACACCGTTTAGTGTGGTCGGAAATTGAAGGACAACGCGGCTCTAATGAAATAGCTAACTGTATACTTCAATTCTTGAACATGCTTCAGAGTATACCGAAGTATTCCCACCATCAGATGGACAGAGGTACAATGTTGTAAGTTTGGCAAAGCGAAGAGGCGAGCCGCATACTGTGAAATTTAAAAATAAATCCTCCTTCATAAACTTGAAGAAGTATAAATTGGCAACACAATGCCAAACATACTCTTAAATGGGTAGAAATAGTGTGGATACACTTTTAGAAAGAAAATAAAACATCTTCCTTATTTAAATATTCCTTTGATGAGAATGCGCCATTTCATGAGGTAAATACAAAATACATCCCGGATAGCACGAATAAACCGAAAAGGCGAAAGAAGGCATTTGAAGACATGCCTTCTACAAATACTTCAACTGGATCTGAAGTTCCTCAAGATTTTAATAATCTGGCTTATAAAGCATACCCAGAGAAGTTACCCATCAAAAATATTAAGTACCAAAATCTGATGGATTTATGTAATTCCGGGATGATTCCCGAGGGATTCCATGATTTATATATAAATCTACCCAGGGAAAACGCTGCGGAAAAATACCAGGAAAAGGAAAAACAACAGGACAAAAGGGGACCAAGAACCAGAGAGAGAGAGAGAAGATGACCTTCCTCTTATAGCAATAAGAGCTAAGATCCTACACTAAACGATGTTTATAAAATAATAAAGAATGTTTTTTTTTAAATAAATTTAAAACCTGTTTTTCTACAATAACTATGTAAACATATATTTGTTTCGTTTTATTTCTTACAAAATATCCCATAAACTGTTAGAATAATTAATTACAAAACATAATTACCCGGAAAGTAATTACATACGCCCTTTCGAATAACATAATGTCAATCCAATACTGCGATGTCCGTGTCATCAGAAAGGGCGTAAGTAACACTAACTCCCAAACTATATATAGTTAAATTCCTGAAGTATTCTCTATTTAGCAACTAAAATAAATAACCGAATCGAAAAACATATCATAGGATACATTGTTGAAAAGTTATGCCATTTTCTACCTCGTTTTTGCTCTCCTGTAAAATTTGTAATATAAAGTGTACTTACGCCCTTTCTGCCGGACGCCCTCGACATGACCGACGTGGAACTCAAGATTGACGTTGGAATGGCGAGAGGAGTCTCGACTACGAGGTCCAACAACGACACCGACTTGTCATGTAATAAAATAAAATTAAATATTCAATCAAAATGTTTCTACTTTCATATTAAAAACAAACATTTCATTCAACAAATGCACGCTATATCTACTGTCTGATATCAATAAACCGTTCACAGCGCAAAATAGATAATCGAACAAAGGTATTATATTTTTTATTATTTTAATTGTAAGTTAGCGTAATTAATATTAAATATTTTGAGGCTGAATTACCAGAAAATGTATGAAAAAGTTTTCATTTCTCTCAAAATATCACAGGAAAATGACATCATTAAGATGGCATCCCAATAATGGCCGTAAGCTCTTGAACCAAAAACAATGCATCATTTGACATAGACAAGAAAACTATTCAGTTATTTTTTTATATACTTTCCGCCCAAACTTACATGTTTTTTTGCCACAAAATTAAAGTGATAATAATTTATTTATAAGTAAGAAAATTCCACGAAGAAAGAAGAAACGCAAAGTAAAATTTTATAAAATTAATATTTTTGACTAAGTAGTCAACACGAACAAATGAATGTTAGAAATTTTCTAATTTTGTTTTTTTTTTTCGTACAGCACTCGCTAGTATTTATTTATCGATTTTGCCGTGGGCCACGCTAACCTCGAAATTATACTTTGTATTTTTTATTCTGAATGCAACCAATGAAATGAACTGTGAAAAATATATTGTAAATAGTATGATCGTCTCGAGTTAACTGCACGCACCTCACTATATCGAGTGGTACTTTGACAATTCATGCGGAAGGAATAGTACAGTACAAATTCAACATTTTCTAAATTTTGTAATCAGCCCAACAGAATATAAAGCAATTTCACCAAATTATTTTTTTATTAGAGGTATTTGATATAAAAGAGAGATTCAGTAGTAATTATAGGTTATTACCTATATATGTAAAGGAGAGATTCAGTAATAATTATAGGTTATTATATATGTAAAGGAGAGATTCAGTAGAAATTATAAGTAGTTGGTTTACAATATAAAATAACCCTACGGTGAGTTTGTTCTGAAGAAACTCTAATATTAAAAAAATAAGCAACTAAAAAAAAGGAAATCATTAAATATTCTTTTTTATTCACAAGTTTAAGTAAATAATGTTCATCCGAGAGAATTATAATAAATGTCAATAATAATAACTTATGCTGCGCCCTTTTAACAGCGCTCGTATGAACATCACAGCAAGAGGACTATAATAACAGAGTTACATTCAGTTTAATACGTTCTAGTGAAGTACACAACAGTGTTAACATCCTTAGTGAAGAAAAATCCTTGGATATTTTCAAAATAAATTCCAGCATTCTTATAGGTTCATCATATACCATACATGAGTATAATACATGTGGTCAACAGAGTACAACTGAGCATTAAACACAATTCTCAGGTTATACATGACGAGATGTATGGATGAGGACGAGGCAAAAGCTATATGCGTAAACACTTGTCCTTTTGCCTACCTCAAAATGTCGTGATAAGATATTACATATGTATCTACCCTTAACTTTTATTTAAATAAAGGTGTGAGATACATTTACAACATGAAACTCCACCCTTACCGTTTAATTCAATTGTCTATGATTTTTATTCAGTTTATTGTGCTTTATGCTCTGTTAAATTATTTACAAAAAAAAACTATTACTATACTCAAGAAAATATAGCATGGCCCCTGTGACGTTTGTAATGTCATGTCTCAAGGGGGTGGGGTAAAATCGTTTTATAAATATACTCAAATATACCGATTTTTTAAGTCTGACGTTTGTATCGCGTTGTAGTTTAAAATTCAACATTTATAAATAAAGTGCCAAAAAAAAGAATCTTGAATCGCACCGCATTAAATTGCGCGTCCGGACACCAGTAGAACCCGATATATTTATAATAATACAGGTGAGTAACGTTTTGATACAAGGAGCCGGCATTTATCTTGACAGTGGGTTATCTTTTGAATGGAAGTGTTCTTGATTAGAGTTCATTCTGTTAGAATTCCTTTGAATTGTATAGAATATTTGAGCCGTTTATTTTGAAAGTGGTCTAAGTCCCTTTGTTATTTTTTTTTTGTTGGCAATAGTAACGTGTCAATTTGAAGTTGGTTGTCATAAACAAACATTTTGCGGTTAAGTTTATTCAGAGTATAGGATAATTTTTGACACATAAGTTTTAGCAATTATTTCAAAATTAAAAACATTATTTCGAAAGTGACCTAAGTCCAATGACAGTCGCTTTAGTTGAATAATCAGTACCTTTGTCTAATCAATTTTATAATTGAATTTAAACTTAAAACATAAAGCACTTACAATTAAATTTAAATTTGAAATATTAAATTATAGAAATGATTAAACCCACGGGAAGAATAAAACAACCAGACCGTTTAATTCAGAGAGTGAAGAGGAATTAGTAACAACTGATGATTCCAACAAAAATCGAAAAAGGAAAGGAATGAGAATTCGTCATCAGAGGATGAAAATATAGATAACAACAGAGAAAAGAATGGGGACACATAACATACATCCTAAAAGTGCGAAAAATGAAACGAAATACAGGGAGAAGATGTTATATTCAAACTGGAAACATTATTCCTGTAAAAGTTTTCCAAAACAAAGATTGCCGCTGTCGAAAAGCTTGCATAGAAAATTACGTTGAGGAAGAGAGAAAACATATTTTTGAGAAATTTTGGAATTTGTGAGATTTTAATAAACAAAATATAGTATATCGCTATACGAAGCTACAGAGCGCTATGCTGGGAAACGATATTGTAGTATATCGCTATACGAAGCTACAGAGCGCTATGCTGGGAAACGATATTGTAGTATATCGCTATACGAAGCTACAGAGCGCTATGCTGGGAAACGATATTGTAGTATATCGCTATACGAAGCTACAGAGCGCTATGCTGGGAAACGATATTGTAGTATATCGCTATACGAAGCTACAGAGCGCTATGCTAGGAAACGATATTGTAGTATATCGCTATACGAAGCTACAGAGCGCTATGCTGGGAAACGATATTGTAGTATATCGCTATACGAAGCTACAGAGCGCTATGCTGGGAAACGATATTGTAGTATATCGCTATACGAAGCTACAGAGCGCTATGCTGGGAAACGATATTGTAGTATATCGCTATACGAAGCTACAGAGCGCTATGCTGGGAAACGATATTGTAGTATATCGCTATACGAAGCTACAGAGCGCTATGCTGGGAAGCGATGTTGTAGTATATCGCTATACGAAGCTACAGAGCGCTATGCTGGGAAACGATATTGTAGTATATCGCTATACGAAGCTACAGAGCGCTATGCTGGGAAACGATATTGTAGTATATCGCTATACGAAGCTACAGAGCGCTATGCTGGGAAACGAAGACGTCAAAAAAACGGAAAAGGTTCGCCGAGAAATTATAGTTTTAGGTATTGATTAAAATCTAAAAAAGGAAAAGTTCTTTTTGGATACCTTTAAAATAAGTGAAGGACGATTAAAACGTGTATTAAACTCTACAAATGTAGGAAATGATTTACGTGGGCGTATGGTCGGATCAGCGAGAAAAATATTCTGAGGAAGAGAAAAAACATGTTCAAAACCATATTGAAATTTTTTTTATGGGATGTCATTAAGACAAGATCAAGAACTATTGTAGCATTACATCATTCAGATTATTATTTCGCTTTTCCTTTCGACTTGCAAAAAGCATTGCCCTACCCAAAGTTGACTACTTCAGTAGTAGGAGTATATTATTGTATCGGACGTGTGCCAACACCCGTGTGTGTGTGTGTGTGTGTGTAATATGAGGAAAAAGATATTTACGTGTAGACCTGTTTATTAAACGTATGTTGTATGTTATAATCACCCTGGTATTTGTCTATTTCAGCTGCGTATGTGTTCATCTCTTTATATATATATATATATATATAACTCATGTAATTCTAGAATAAGGTAAATGCTTGTATGTAAACCCCTGTATTTCTATGTGTTGAAGTGTATATGATTTTACTTGTAAATCTGCTATATTTTACTATGTTAAATATATGTCTGTTTGACTCCGATCGCATTCGCGACCGCATTGGAAATATGTGACTTGCAAAGCGGTGCGATCGGGGGTAGGTCCGGGTTCAGTCGGCGTAAGCGTGGCCCAAACCCCGAAAGTTGTCGTATTTCACGGACAATGGGCGCTTGTGACGGCCGACTGACCACTAATATAGAGGGCCACCTGATTTTTTGAAATATATTACCACTACTTACAATCTCAGTAACTGTGTTTTACTTGAGACCCGCTACCCGACATCGACTGCCTGAGAGGAATCTCTCCCTGCTCTTCTTCTTCTGCTGGATCTTCGAAACGGAATTCGCTACCTCGATTCTCGGAGCGCGACGCGGCAACCAACAACCTATATACAGTCTTTGTACCTGTCCGGTACAATTATAAAGGTAATATGTACGTTCTCAATTTGGGTATTCACAATTTTCACGACGATAATGTTCACATGTACGTTTGGGATGAAACTATTGCATCGAGAAGTTCCCAAGAAGTAGCTTCGTGTATCTTGAAACATATTAAAAATCTTAGAAGTGGAAGACATATTATACTCGTAGCTTACAGTGACGTGTGTGCGGGACAAAATAGAAACATTCAATTAGCTTTAACGTGGCTAAAAATAGTCCAAACTGTCGAACATTATTTAGAAATCATAGACCATGAATTCTTAGCTTCGGGACATTCGTTTTTACCAAATGATAGAGATTTTGGCGTCGTAGAAATGTCATTAAAAAAGAAAAAAATACCGTTTGTCCCCCAAGATTGTTATAATATTATCCGAAAAGGTAATAACTTGATGTTGAATGAAATGAAACAAGAGGATTTCGTATCAACAAGATTTTTGGAGGACGCAGTTTTTAAAAGGGTAAACAATTCTAATGGAGAAACAATAAATTGATTAAAAATATGGTGGATGCATTTTTGGAGAAATGAACCATATAAAAGTTTCTATAAGATATCAATGGATGAGAATGCAGATTTTATAATAAAATCCTGGATCTATTACCACATCGGGGTAGACCAAGAAAGTTCGAAAATATTCTATTATTTATTTATTTATTTAACACTTTTATTGCAATACAATCTGGCGGGCTTATTGCCAGGCGGCAATCTCTTCCAACCAACCAGACAAAAGTAAATGAAGCAAGTTACGTGGTCGCATAAATCATTCAAATGACTATCCATCCCCACGAAATCCATAAACATATACGTGAGAACATGCCCACAAACCCCACAAAGACGGACAATCACCCGAACACTATTTTTCATATAAAGTGAGATATCATCAATCAAAAGGAAAGGAAGGGATGGTGGAGAGGAAAGGAAAAGAAAAATCAGGAATGAAACACGTTATTTTACTGACTAGAAATTAAGAGTTTTTTCAGTCGCTTCTTAAAGCATGTCAAGGACGGAGCGAGTCTTATATTGGTTTGTAACTGATTCCAGAGTCTCACTGCATGGACAGTAAAGGACGACGTGAAAAAAGAAGAGCGGTGAACTGGAAAGGCCAATAAACAATCTCTGTTTGAGCGTAGCGCTAATCCATGATTGGAAAGACGCTGAAAATTTTCGGCGAGATAAGAGGGTGCGGCGGGACAGTTAAGGATATTATACAATAGAGACAGTATGTGAATTTGGCGTCTATTTCTAACATTCAACCAGTTCAATGCCTTCTGGTATGAAGTTATATGATCGTACTTTCGTAGGTTGAAAATAAATCTTAGGCACAATATTATCACCACTTTATAAAAATACAAGACAAATGACAAGAAAATGACGAAATACAAGGGCATGATGGACTTACTACGATATATACGAGGATGGTCCCAGAAGTACCCGTCCTGACGTATAGATGGCGGTTGTTGCTTTAAAAAAATACTATGGTAGAAAGTACTAAACTTAAAAAGCTTAAGTTTCAAGTTTTAAGACGCTACGTTGTTTAGTATTTGTTTGGGGCAGCCATCAATAGTGAACGCTCTCAGTGAATTTGTAAACATGGAAAATATTGGTCATCGTTATGTGATACAATACTTTCATTTGAAAGGTCTAAGTCCAACCAATATCAAAGCCGAGCTAGATTCTACTCTGGGAGAGTCTGCTCCTTCGTTTACAACAGTCAAATATTGGGTGGCAGAGTTTAAACGAGGCCGTATGAGCTGCCAAGACGAACATCGCAGTGGTCGGCCAAATGAGGTGACCACGCCAGAAATGGTAAAGAAAACCCACAAAATTGTATTGGATGACCGTCGATTGAAAGTGCGCGAGCTAGCAGACATGGTAGGCATTTCAAAAAGTGCTGTACATCGCATATGGACTGAAAATTTGGACATGAGAAAGCTGAGCGCATGATGGGTGCCGCGTTTGCTCACAATGGAACAAAAACAGCGTCGCGAGGATGTTTCAATCGAGTGTTTGGCGATGTTTCACAGCAATAAAGCCAAGTTTTTGCGTCGATTCATAACCATGGATGAAATCATCACTTCACACCTGAGACGAAGGAACAGTCAAGACAATGGACTGAAAGGGGAGAATCGGCTCCAAAAAAGGTGAAGACAGTTCCATCTGCAGGCAAGGTCATGGCGTCAGTTTTTTGGGATGCGCGTGGAATAATTTTCATTGATTATCTTCAAAAAGGAAAAACAATCAACGGCGAGTATTATGCGAACTTATTGCAGCGTTTTAGTGATGAAATCAAGAAAAAACGGCTGCATTTGGCGTAAAAGAAAGTGTTGTTTCATCAAGACAATGCACCAGTTCACACATCCGTTATCGCGGTGGCCAAAATCAATGAATTAAAGTTCGAATCGCTTCCTCACGCACCCTTTTCGCCAGATTTAGCCCCCTCGGATTATTTTCTTTTTCCAAACTTGAAAAAATGGCTCGGTGGTAAAAGCTTTGCCAACAATGAAGAGGTGGAATCTGCGGTTGAGTGCTATTTTGAGGCGCTCGACGGTTTTCACTATAAATAGGGTATCGAAGCTATTGAACATCGCTGGGAAAAGTGTGTCGAGCTGAAAGGAGACTATGTTGAGAAATAAAAATATTTTTTCCCAAATTTTTTGTGTTTTCTTTGTTAGGTCGGGTACTTTTGGGACTACCCTCGTATCTCAAGCTATTGTAGATAAACATAAATATCTTGACTATAAATGTCTTCACTATATTGACTATAAATCTATTTCTAACTGACGACCTTCCTCACAGAAAACCAGCGCTCATGCACCTTTATAAGCTTTCTTTGTTCCTCGACAAATATATTTTTATACAGATGCAGGAAATTAAATAAAACAATAGTCGTGGCTGCTTCTTTTTATTCTCTCTCGTTGCAATTTCTTTGATTTTATTTCCTATTCTCCATTTACTTTGCATTCCAATAAAATATATTCTTAACTTGACACGGGGATTTGATCCTTGTTCAAAGTAAAATTCTTTTACATACAAAGAGAGCGCAGTCCAAGATTGTTTCCAAACCAAGATCAGAGGAAGAGGAGATGCATAAAAACACATAGTTACAAGTGACATAAAAACAAATGTATTTTAAGTTAACACATGAGAAAAATACACAATTAATACACTACAAAAAAAGCTTACAGACAAAAAAAAATCTATTTTCTACCAATAATATCTGCAGCCAGTTCTTGGAGCTCAATTATCTTGAACACAGGGGTAAAGGGGATCCTCAAGTAGTCTCCTGCGTATGTCCTTACAATGGCACCAATTTGATATACACAGATTGTGCTAAGTCAGACTACTGGACCAACCCGACTAACCGATAATCATCTTATTGAGCTTTCATATTTCCGTGGGTCCGGGATGTCGCTGAGGATTAAGGAAAGATACCGGTCCCATAGTATATTTGTCTCTCTGAGGAGCCACCCAACCCAGCGTACATAATAAGAAGTAATATATGCAAGGTGATCCATAAAGCTATGACTTGCTTCTGCAGTGTCATCTTTTGATACTTACTCGAAAAATGTGGTTACAGAGAGGACTCATTTTCGAGTTAACAAAAACTGCAACAGCAAAAGAGGGTAATTTTCTAATTCCGATAAGTGCCACTAATCCATCCATTGTTTAGGGCAATGATAGTTTGAGGCTTTCATGAAGTCTTTTGCGCTTTAGATCAAAATCGCACCCCATTAAAGGTCAATAGGTATTCGCGCATCCATCCTCTCCAGAACATATCGGCCAGCTGTTGTGCGATTCTCCATCTCATTCTCGCATCTAAATGTGATGTATTTAGTTTTTTGGGAATTTCGAGTCAATAAATTTGAGTCCATCCATTCTTTAGCTACACGTAATTAGTTTGCTTTTGAAAATTGGGACAATATGCAAACGTTTTAATGCTGTTGGGAAAGTTACACTTCTAAAACTCAAATGTTTCAGTGGTAGTGCTATAAATTTTTGGGTGTGTTTTACCATTGCAGATGTAATCTGATCAGACCTACTTGCCCTACCATAAGTGTATTAATAGTTGTAAGAACTTCCCCTTCCGACATTGGCATCATATAAGAAGTATACACGGGTACTTTTAAAGAATGAAGAATAGCATCATTCAATAACTGTTGTCGTTTTGTTCCTATCAATTGTTACGTGAGAGATTATTGCCTACATTGGCGAAATATTCGTTAATAATAAAACTTGAGTGGTTCTTGTGACAATGATATTTTTGTGCCATCAATGTTTAATGTAGAAGGGGCATTTCTCTCTCTCACTGTACCGGTGATGTCCCTGATAACACTCCAAATTATCTTTTGATCATTGGTTGAGGCTTCAATCTTCGCTCTAGAGTAATTTTCCTTAGCCTTTTGGGTGAGTTTCTTGCGTGTATTTCAGTATTGCTTGTAAAATGTTATTGAGTGTGGATCACTGCATGTCTCGAGTTCCCGGTGCAGACGATCTCTTTTGTGTATACAATAAATCAATCCATCAGTGACCCAGGGTTTGAGTTTTGTGCACTTTCTGTTTCTAATGTGTATTATTTGTGTGGCTGAGTAGATATGTGTGGATATGTGGCTGAGTTAAC
This sequence comes from Odontocerum albicorne, assembly GCA_949825065.1. NCBI lineage: Eukaryota > Metazoa > Arthropoda > Insecta > Trichoptera > Odontoceridae > Odontocerum > Odontocerum albicorne. Next base: position 14,650,816 of record OX463868.1, read on the forward strand.
ATTTTATTTTATTAACGACACAACCAACAGTGTCTTTATATACAGATGAACATGTGACAGGTTATACAAGTACTTCAAATTATTGACAAAAAATACAAAACTTTATCTTAAACTAAACTGAAGATACAAAAAGCAGTAGTAATAATAGATTAGAGTCATTGTTTAAAATTATTTAATAATTATTTGTATATTTAAGTTCAATATATGTTATGTATGTATACCACAAAATATTACCAAACTTCACCAAGCAGACTTACGTAATTGTCGGAGACTGATATCTTGCGAATTCTCTGAATCAAGCGAGTGCGGGAGCTCTGGTATGTTCGTAATTCTTTTACTTTTCCAATAATCAAGTCAAAATCAGCATTTATATCTGATAGAAAAACAATAAAATCATCGAAGTTTCTATTGTAGCTGCGCATGTTCAGATGAATAATATTCAATCGCCGATAACCACTGATAAGTGATCTAAAGGATGAGACATTACTCGCACGGCAGCCGATTACACTGATAAGTGATCTAAAGGATGAGACATTACTCGCACGGCAGCCGATTACACTGATAAGTGATCTAAAGGATGAGACATTACTCGCACGGCAGCCGATTACACTGATAAGTGATCTAAAGGATGAGACATTACTCGCACGGCAGCCGATTACACTGATAAGTGATCTAAAGGATGAGACATTACTCGCACGGCAGCCGATTACACTGATAAGTGATCTAAAGGATGAGACATTACTCGCACGGCAGCCGATTACACTGATAAGTGATCTAAAGGATGAGACATTACTCGCACGGCAGCCGATTACACTGATTTCTATTCTCTTCCAGCATACTTAACCTCAGGCAAGCGGCTCAGTTGGGTGATTATGGAAATTATTGATAGACAACAAATTGAGTTCTTGCACTTACAAATTTTAAATGTGTATGCGGATGAATGACTGTAATTATAATAAAGAAACTGATGCAGATATACAGAGGTGGAAACTTTAAAACAACTTACAGGTAATATCACCATCAAGAAAGACAAGACAATGCATCAGGAGTACGAGGGATGTTAATCAGATGAAATTGTTCGTGGAGAGAGAAGTTTAGAGCCTCGGAGGAGGAAACAATATCCACGATGAAGCAGAGCCATACCCCAACAAAACCAAGTCCAGATTCAATCATTTTGTCGTGCGCCAAGAAAGAGATTGAATCCATTTGTCAGAGTTTCGATAGGTCCGACTCCTCGCTTGTGTAGACTATTGTAGAACCATCCTCCCTTCTAGCACACACACGACCCGGTCTAATCCAGGTATACTACCTTGATCAAAAAGTTTAAAGACTTTATTCATAAAATCTAAAACACAAGTTTATTCATCAAAATCGATATGGTCCCCTTCCAAGTACTCCCCATCGACTGCAATGCACTTACGCCAGCGCTTGATCCAATCCTCGAAACACCGCTGGTACTCAATTTTCGGTATGTCCATCAGAGCCGTCTTCGATTTTTTCATGACATTCTCTCGGGTGCTGTAACGCGTTCCGCGAAGCAGTTTTTTAAAGTCGGTTGAACAGGAAAAAGTCGCAGGGAGCCAGATCAGGTGAATTCGAAGGCTGCTGGATAGTGACCGTGTTGTTTGGTCAAAAACTCATGAAAATAATGTCTTTCGCGATTTCAACGCGGTCCTTTTTTTGCATGAAATTGAGGTCTTTCGGCACCAGTTTTGCAGCGACACGTCTGAGGCCCAAATCACTAACCAAAATGACTTGAGCGGATCCATAAGCGATGTTCAAGTCCTCTGCCAGCTCTCTGATGGTCAATTTGCGGTTTTCGGCCAACATTTCTTTGATTTTATCGATGTTTTCATCAGTTTTCGAATGCCACTGCGTTCGTCATCCTCGACCGACTCACGACCACTTCTGAAGCGTTCGTGCCACCGAAAAACACTTCTCCAACATTTCCAAGGTCTGCGGACCGTTAAATCAGTTTTTCACACAAAATTTAATGCAAACTCGTTGATGCCATTTTAAAACTTGTAAAAAATCGAAAACACGCACAAAGGTAGATGTACTCTGTACAGCGTAACTTTTACAAATGTCAAGCTATGACGTTGAAATTTGGAGGGAAATGTCAATGATAGATGTGGTAACCTAACAAAAAAAGAATTCCTGATGAATTAGGGCGACTGACAGCGCCACACGGTGGCTGGTCCTAAAACTTTTTGATCAAGGTAGTACTTAATCCCTTACTTTCACAAACTTTCTTGGTTAAACTCAGCATACGCTTACATCGTCTTGTTGAAAGTTCCGAAATGTATATCCGACTCTTGACCAGCGACAAACGCAGATCCTTTGTGTTTAGTTTATCAGCCATTTTTATTAGCGGCGTTCCGGGAGGATCTGATGGGATCTCTCGACATCTCCGTTATGTATTCTGTGAGGCATCTAAAATTTATTGTGCCGGTCACCTCGCTCCATATTTCGTCAATTTTCTCTTCGGGAGATTCGGGGCATGAAGCGATCCAATATCTACAGTTTGTTTTCTCACACAAGGCAACCCCTATCACAAATTTCATCATATTTTGATGATAAGAAGTAAACTGATTTCATTACTTCCTAATTTTGCCGTTTGATGCCCAAATAAAAAATGTTGATTTCCTCGAATCTCTTGTTAATCAGATCAACCATTTTCTACCATCATCTCTTGTTAATCAGACAAACAACATTTCCCATCACTACGGGGTCTAGCTCAGATTTCTTGTTTGCTATTTTAGTTTTTTTGGGCTGACAGCACTCATTACTATTGCACTGGCAACATTGCCATGTTGACAATTGAGTTTTGACAAGTTCTTTGAATGTTGTAATATAGTCTAGTTCTGACGTGAATAATGATAAATATTGCCGCAAGTAGTATTGTACATCTAGACACCGTATCTTGCTTAATGTTCTCCTCACACTTGAAGCAAGTTGATTGGGACATTTTGAAGCGATGTCTCGCTTCACAAAAATGTATCTCTTATAGATATACAAACAAGTAGGTAGATTCACACTGACCTGTCAACATTTACAGCGGGAACAAATCAGCCGATTTGATACACAACTTTTGCAACTTGAAGAATATTTCACGTGCTTGACTCGTTTTACTATTAATGATTATTTTGACATGAAAGTCTATTAAAACTGTTGTTTTTTTGTAACTTTTAACAGAGTAGCTATAATTCTAGTGTTAACCATTTGACAATAGGAAAAGGAAAACGATTTACATCGACTCTTTTGATGTATTTTTTAATTTACTCTTCATTGAAAACCTTTTCCACATTGTGAGCAACTATGTGGATACCCTCCACTGTGAGCAACTATGTGGATACCCTCCACTGTGAGCAACTATGTGGATACCCTCCACTGTGAGCAACTATGTGGATACCCTCCACTGTGAGCAACTATGTGGATACCCTCCACTGTGAGCAACTATATGGATACCCTCCACTGTGAGTAATAATATGTTGTTTTTAAGTTGATGTTTTTGCAAAGCTTTTCCCACAGTGTGAACAATTATATGGCTTTTCTTCAAGGTGAGTAATAAGATGGTTTTTTCAAGTTGATTTTTTTGCAAAATTTTCCCACAGTGTGAACACTTCTATGAGTTCTCTCCACAGTGCAGAATTTGATGTCTCTTCAAATTTGATTTATTTGCAAAGCTTTTTTCACAGTGTGAACAATAATATAGCTTTTCTCCACTGTGAGTCATAAGATGTCGTTTTAAAGCTGATTTACATGCAAAGCTTTTTCCACAGTGTGAACAATTATATGGCTTCTCTCCACTGTGAGTCATAAGATGTCGTTTTAAAGATGGTTTGTGTCTAAAGCTTATTCCACAGTGTGAACAATTATATGGCTTCTCTACACTGTGAATAAGATGTCGTTTTAAAGACGATATGCGTGCAAAGCTTTTTCCACAGTGTGAACAACTGTACTTGTATGGCTTTTCTCCACTGTGAGTCAAAAGATGCAGTTTTAAAGATGGTTTGTGTCTAAAGCTTATTCCACAGTGTGAACAATTATATGGCTTCTCTACACTGTGAATCAAAAGATGTTGTTTTAAAGACGATATGCGTGCAAAGCTTTTTCCACAGTGTGAACAATTATATGGCTTCTCTCCACTGTGAATCCTAAGATGTTCTATTATATGTGATTTTTGGCTAAAACTTTTCCCACAGTGTGCACAATTATATGGCTTTTCTTCACTGTGAGTAATAAGATGCTGTTTGAAAGTTGATGTGTTTGCAAAGCTTTTTCCACAGTATGAACAATTATATGTCTTCTCTCCACTGTGATACTTAAGATGTCGTTTTAAATATGATATATGTGCAAAGTTTTTTCCACAGTGTGAACAATCATATGGCTTTTTTGAACTGTGAGTAATAAGATGTTCTTTTATACCTGATTTATAAGCAAAGCTTTTTCCACAGTGTGAACAATTATATGGCTTCTCTCCACTGTGAGTCATAAGATGTTGTTTTAAAGTTGATGAATGTGCAAAGCTTTTTCTACAGTGTGAACAATTATATGGCTTCTCTCCACTGTGAGTCATAAGATGTAGTTTTAAAGCTGATTTATATGGAAAGCTTTTTCCACAGTACGAACAATTATATGGCTTCTCTCCACTGTGCAGTATTTGATGTCTCTTCAAACTCGATTCAATTGTAAAGTTTTTTCCACAGTGTGAACAATTATATGGCTTCTCTCCACTATGAGTCAAAAGATGTTGTTTTAAAGTTGATGTCAGTGCAAAGTTTTTTCCACAGTGTGAACAATTACATGGCTTCTCTCCACTGTGAGTCATAAGATGTCGTTTTAAAGTTGTTGTCTGTGCAAAACTTTTTCCACATTGTGAACAATTATATGGCTTCTCTCCACTGTGAGTCATAAGATGTTGTTTTAAATGTGATTTATTTCCAAAGCTTTTTCCACAGTGTAAGCAACTATGTGGTTTCTCTCCACTGTGAGTAAAAATATGTCGTTTAAAAGCTGATTTATATGCAAAGTTTTTTCCACAGTGTGAACAATTATATGGCTTGCCTCCACTATTACTTGATTGTTGTATTTTCCGCAGAGAAGTAATTAAATCTAAAAAAATAACAATAAATGATTAATTAATGAAAGAACTAAGTCTTATTATATTCAAACATGGATTCTTAAAAGAAGAAAAGCACTAAATTTCCTTATGGTGGCTGCTTTCCATACAAATTTTCCATACAACCCTTCTCACTACAATACATGTTAACCCTTTGCACTCGAGAGCCTTTTGTTATGTGCCTACCGCCAACTCTAAGCATTTTTGTAGTTGTAGTTATTTAAGGAATAGAATGGACATGAAAATGGATTATATGAAGTTTCTCATTGTATGGTATTTCACATAACAATTCCCAACGTGAAGTCCAGGTTTACTTGAGCAGGTTACGCAATATAATCGTGTTTCTTTTCTTCCACCTGGAATTACTTCTTAGTTCCAGAATGAAGAATATGCAATTTATTTATAAGTCGGTCTTCTGTAGGGAGCGTAGCAGAGCGGCGTCCAACAATCCCTGATAACCTCCTAGATAATATTTTACTAATTGATCAACCAATCATTTTACAAATTTCAAATGTGTCATCGGTTTTTCATTGTTTTCTTCCCTGGAAACTTTATAAAGTATATAAGAGTTTATGACACACACCTCCATCCCCCGAAATGTAATGTAATGTAAGTTTATGACACACACCTCCGTCCCCCGAAAAACTCGAGTAATACGGCATACCACGCATGCCGCCTCTACGGCGGCATTCGAGTGTTAAGGGTTAAATTTATATTTTTTAAAACTGAATCTTGATCATGTTGCATGTAAAAGGCGTCATTCATTTTTACGGAATGGTAAATTATTTTTAACATTCTGTGAAAATGATAGTTATCATAGTCACAGTGAGTTTCTCTCAAACGGAGGGGTGTAGAACAGTCTCCTGCCCGCGTCCTTATGATAGCACCATCCTTTATGCGCTCGTGTCTTTGTCAACTTTGGTATATGAGGAGGATGAATGATAGGTTCACCTCTCGACTGATACAGAAGGGTGACAATAGGAGATAACTCGACACACATTGCACTATGATGGACTTCTGGACCCACCTAGATCGGAACACTGTACTAAGTTAAACACTTGGAACTGGTAAAATGTATGTATGTGGACGAGGCAAAGGAAGTATGTTGTGATAGAAAAGTTTAGCATTCCGTCCTTTCTGTCTACTCCAACAAAGAAATGCGTATGTATTAAATAAAAATATTTCCAATAAAAATAACAATGATAAAGTTATAATGAGACAGGTACTGATGTGTACAAAACCATCCAAATACGAGAATATGTAATTCATTAATACCTTTGTGGTTCCTGATGTGGTTTATTAAACTGGCTTTGCTTTTGTACATCTTTCCACAGTAATCACACTCAAAGGGTTTCTCAGTAGCAGCATCACTTCCAGAGCCCGTGTCATGCAGTTCCGGAGGCCAAATAATTCTCATGACACTCGACACTCTGCCTGATGAGGTGTCAAAATCTAAAATATAAGGTTGTTTGGATTCTTTTAAATTATATGGAAGAAAATGTTGCACGCCACTTAATCGTATTTCGTTTCTATTATATGTGAAACGTGTCACTTATTTAAGTCATTTTATCCAACAATTCCAGCAACACAGAATGCTATGTGGATTTCTCAGACTAAAAGTCCTGTTTGACTTGATAACTCCATTTATCACTGAAGTTGCAGATCTCAAGTGAAAATGGAACAAGACAATATTTTGACCATGTTAATAAATAAATATTGAATATTTTTAAACTCATAAAGCACTCACTGTACTCTGTGCGTGTGTGTCCAGCCCCTGCACTGTTGGGTTGAGCGCACTCCACCTTGACATCAGCCTCTTCTATGTCTATACCGTACTCCGGCACCGACAATGTCCCGAGCTGTTCAGCATCCGCTCTCTCCTCCTCCACAGATACGACCGAGGCTTCTTCATGTTCCCATTTGGGGAAATCTTCCCGGGAGTTCATTGCTGATTTTCTTTTCCTTACTTCTGTATCTCAATTTATTTACTATTATCCAAGGCGCCAATTGACTATAAAATAAACAGATAATCAATTCACATTGCATCCTTACTAATAAAATGTAAATGTGACAGATGTCACAAATCCTCTCCTTAATAGGATGAATTCCTAATTAACGCATTCACCGCCACTATACATCGCTAAGGAACTCATTTGTTATAGAATCCAAACGGATACTTAGGCCCACACAGCAAAAATACCTCGCTATACTCAAGAAAATGTAGCATGGTCACTGTGACGTTTGAAATGTCATGTCTCAAAGGGATGGGGTAAAATCGATTTTTTTATTACTCGAATTGAACGGAATAGTATTATGAATTTTGTGCAATTATTGAAATAAAAATAATAATACCACACGAAAATGATGATTGTCAAAAAATGACATGTTCAAAATAACAACAATGGCAACAATAAAATTTGAAATGGCCGTTTGGTGTGGCGTCTCCGCATCTATCAACCCAGTACGAGTGCTGACCTTGCTGCCTTGTATGTGCCCCGTGTTTTCCTGCCTTCTTGCTGTCGTTTTTGTTATTATTGTTACTGTTTATTTGTTGAGTTTTACTGTATTGTTTTGTTACATTTTGTTGTTGGTAGTCTACCATGGCGAAGAGACAAACAAAACTATTCTCAACAGTGTAACGCTTGAGTTTGTGGTGCGTTTGCGCGATTACTTTGAGCACGAGAACCAAAACAGCGGACCATTGCTGCCTCTAGTAGAGAATGTTTGTTATCGCGTAGCTGAGGCTGTGGGGATCGGGAAACTAATGTATCTAACACAGGATCACAAAGGAGAAGTACGGTGAATCGTCAAAGGAAGAAAACCAATTATCAACACCGAATAAGAAAAGACAAAGATGATGTCCAGTAAACAAACCGGATAACTTTGATTTGGTAACGATACGCCAAAAATTGATGAGACCTCTACAAGCTGCCGGCATTGGCTTCAAGTATAAGAGATGTGACAAAAGGAAAATCTTAATGGAGCGCACAGACATTGCCCTCAAGAGATATGTTTTTTACGAAAAGCCAAGAGTATTGAGAACTGGGAGAAGGTCGTTTTCCTCAACGAAACTTGGCTCAACGCCAATCACACCCTGAGCCAAAATTGGACAGATGACACGGCTAAATCCAGCACCATGCTGGAACGTCCAAAAGATTCGTACCCAATTGTCTGTTGGGGATGGTTTATGACACTATTGTCAAATTTAGACGAGCCTCACACCTTAATAATGGATAAAGCCTCGTACCACTTCGTTCAAATGAACAAAATTCCAACTTCAGCGAACAGGAAAGTTGAACTAATAACTTGACTTCGAAACAAAGGAGTGAAGGCAAACGAGGCAATGCTGAAAAATGAGCTGCTCCGATTGGTGAAGACATACAAACCGCCAACACCAACTTATATATTGGACGAACTGGCCAAATCCAATGGCCGTACTGTAATCATGTTGCCGCCATACCACTGCCAGTATAATGCCATTGAAATTATATGGGGTCAAATCAAAGGTTTGTGTTTGTTTTTTTATTTATATCCCTTCAGCTCCGTCTCATTATTTCATCATCAGCCCACCTTTTCCCACTGCTGTAGAGGCCTTTTCCCCCTCACGCCATCTTACGCATTATTTAACATTACGTTATCTAATTAAGTTACTTTCTTTCTTTTTTTAGGATATGCGGCCAGGAATAACACATCTCCGCCATTCACAGCGAACAAGATGATGATGTTATTGGAAGATGATGTTATTGGAAGATGATGATGTTATTGGAAGATGATGATGTTATTGGAAGATGATGATGTTATTGGAAGATGATGATGTTATTGGAAGATGATGTTATTGGAAGATGATGATGTTATTGGAAGATGATGATGTTATTGGAAGATGATGATGTTATTGGAAGATGATGATGTTATTGGAAGAAACATTCGCCAAAGTCACGGCAGAAGATTGGAGAAAAGTGGTGGAAACAACAAAATGAGAATTTCTTGCAGATTGGGATCGCGATGTGCTCTTGGACAATTCAAGTGAACAGAACTTCATTATAAATGTCGGTGAAAGTTGCACTTCTGATTCTGATAATGACGATAAACATTTGGAATGTGCTCCTTTATCGGATTCCGACTAAAATCTATGTTTTGTGATTAAATAAAATTGTTTTTCTCTAAACTGACGTTTTAATTCCTAATTTTCATTATACTGACTTTCTAATGTATTGTATGATTTGTATCTATCTTTAAATAGGCCAAGATCCACTATGAATTAATACTAATTACGAACATTTCATTTTATGTATAAAAAAAATCGAAAATCCAATTACCGTATACCCCATCCATAGCCAATGCGGACTAACGTAGTGACTTGACGAACGTCACCAAATATTATTTGAATTTAACAAACTGCCACATTTTTGCTAATTTGTAACAAGATGTATTAATTTGTCATTATTGTTAGTTTTATGTAATGTATTTACCTAAATAACTCGCTATTTATTAGAATCGAGGCTTATATTAAAGTTGATAAAATAATTAAAATTACTGAACGTTGTTACAAGGTCGCATTGGGGCAAATTTGTGAAACGTCACAGGGACCATATCAGTCTACAATATATATTTATGGTCAAGTAAGCTACTTGATGGAAACAATAAAAATATCTCACCAAACAGATGTGTACTTGCTGAGAATATACCGTTTTACTGGCAAACTAATACACAAGAAAGACTTAATAAAATAAACCTGTAATGGACTACTTAACAGCAATTAACTGTTCCTGGGGAATCACTTTATATTGAGGAAAATAAAAACACTTATGTGGAACAGTACACAAAAATAGAAATATTTTTGCTAATGTCTAAATGTAAATATCAAAGAAACTGTGCTGAAGTACGTGGGTACACTTTTGAAGTGTTATAATTGTCGCCACGGAAATGCAAATATCAAGGAAACTCGCATTTTTTAACGGGAACGCTAAATAATTTGTTCCTTTCGGTTTTGAGATTATTTAAACACATTTTTAATCAAAATAAGACGCAAAAGTGAAACAATGTCAATAAAACAAAATGCAACACGAGCTTTGTTCATAATATCGATTAAAATATAAACCAGTGAACATTACCTTGGAGCCAAAGTATTGAGGAAATCCGTCGCAGTACAGCAGCAATATTACACTGATACTGTCTCTATCGAATACTGTCCGTTGCTACGTAAGGAAGGTCTCACATAGGAAGGAATGCGCGCAAACGATGCCTTCAAAAATGTAACGCCATTTTAACAACCCAAACTTAACTAGAAGCGTCATAAAGGCCCGTTCTCTCTCTCTCTCTTTTTGAATAATGGCCGTGAACTCCTATATATGAAGGAGTATACGCCAGTGTCCAGTGATGTCAGCTTCATAGTATCTAGGTAGTTCTCTCACGGATCAAGTTTAGTTGACCGATTATAGTTGATCAACAAAAGTTGAATGAAATCTGTAGTGATAACCTTTGTTTCAATAGAGTTGATAAATTAAAAAGTTTATCAACTCTATTAACCATTTATTTGCTGACGGGACTCTGAAGTCCCAATGAATATAAACCTCATAGAAACGAAAACCACTAACGAATTCTAATGGGACTTTACAGTAAAATATAGCGTAAGTATTAAATTTTATGGAAAAGATGGCAGCACTAACCCAATAGTGCATTTTATTGTTTGAATTTCTGCCGTATCAGTTCACTTTTTGCCACTGTCGCGAACGTCTAATATAGTACGTGCGTTGTTGCGCTAGTTTTCAAGTTTATATTTTTACAAATTATCGAGTGAAGGAAGAGGTTAATTATGTTTTTTGGTCACTTTTATATCCTATTTATATTTTTACATGTAGTCATTTTATTTTGGTTACTTTTATATCTTATTTATGTTTTTACATGTAGTCATTCTATTTTGATTACTTTTTATATCTTATTTATGTTTTTAAATGTAGTCATTCTATTTTGGTTACTTATCTTATTTATGTTTTTACATGCAGTCATTCTATTTCTGTTACATTTACGAGTATATCTTATTTATATTTTTACATGTAGTCATTCTATTTTGGTTACTTTTATATCTTATTTATGTTTTTAAATGAAGTCATTCTATTTTGGTTACTTATCTTATTTATGTTATTACATCTAGTCATTCTATTTCGGTTACATTTATATCTTATTTATATTTTTACATGTAGCAATTCTATTTTGGTTTCTTTTATATATTATTTATGTTTTTACATGTAGTCATTCTATTTTGAAAACCAATATGTCATCAATGTATCATGTTCATTTTGTCGACCAGTTTTTGAAAATTATGCAAAATAATACAGTTCTTAAATAATATTATTTTCTTTATATTCCTTTTCAAAATATGTGCACTTATTTCTAAAAAAAATAATTCAGAAACTACTTCGATTTTTTTCAAAATACAGTAAACAAAGATTCTCACTAAATATTTCATTCAACTTTTGTTGATCAACTATAATCGGTCAATTAAACGTGATCCGTGAGAACGCGCCTTAAGGAAAGAATCGTGTGACTGTATATACTATAGCGTAGGTACACAGAGCATGTGATTGTGTTAGTCAACTCCTGTGTCCTGATTGGTCAGTTTCTAATTTCAGTGTGCATCGTGTCAAACAAAATAGTGTCACCATGATTTCTAGTAATAATTCAAACTCTAAGTGACATTACAAAACTAGGAAAAGAAAAGGTCAAACTAAAGAAGTCATTTTAAATGTTTACGTTAAGAAATCATGAGAGACTCACGGCGAGGTTTGTTTATTTTTATTTTTTTATTTATGTGTATGTCTACGTATTTATTCTTAATACTATTTATATATTTTTATACTATTTTAACTTTTTTTTAGAACATCGATGTTTTGGTTCTTACCGCTGAAGTCTCAAAGGCCACGGGAATATCACAAAGTTCCAAAAAACTGGTTGTCTATTCCAATAAAAACAGGGGGAAAGAAGAAAAGCTAAGTCATCAAAAAATGAAAGGAATCGGCCAAATATAATCCAGATCGACAATTTTGACGAGTGCGTCATGAGGAGATGCATTTATGATTTTCACATAAATCAAAAAGTACTGCCGACAATCCCAACATTATTACCAATTTTACGGGAATCAATATTATTTTCCGGTGGCGAAACGAAAATGAGGGAGGTTGTGAAATATATGTGATTCAAATGGCAGAAAACCAAAGACAATTTAAAAATACTTTGAGAATAAATTGACATTGAATTTAAAAGAATTGCGTATTTAAGAGTTATAAATAAATACAGAGAAGAAAAAAAGGCCGATTGTCTACACCGACGAGACTTACGTGCATACAAACCACGTATCTTCAAGAGGATGGAGCGATAATTCCAATGAAGGACTTCGGAAGTCCATATCTAAAGTGGCTCACTTGATTATTGTCCACGCAAGGGGCGAAAGTGTCTCGCTTCATTATTGTCCACGCAAGGGGCGAAAGTGTCTCGCTTCATTATTGTCCACGCAAGGGGCGAAAGTGTCTCGCTTCATTATTGTCCACGCAAGGGGCGAAAGTGGATTTTTATCAAATTGTCTTCTCATTTATAAGTCACACCAAACGGCCGGGGATCAACATAAAGATATGAATTTCGATAATTATAGAAAGTAGCTAACGGGAAAATGAATACCAAATTTATATCCCCGGTCTGTTGTAGTTATAGACAATGCATCATATCACAACAAAGTAATTAATCCTGCACCAAATTCTTCTTATTTTAGGCCTTTTGGCCTGTTATGATCCTGCATAATTGTTTGCCTCTTGTGACGTCGACTGCCAGCTGTCTTTCCATCTTTTGGGAGGTCGTCCTGAAGGTCTGCTTGCTTGAGGGATACTGTCTCTGGTCATTCTTACGGCTCTCGGTTCCACCATTCTGGATATGTGTTCGTTCCAGAACTTTCTTCTCTGTCGTCCCCATCTGACAATATCTTCAACTTCGCACGTCCTTCGGATTTCTGTGTTTCGTACTCTATCACGAAGGGTTTTGCCAGCGATACTCCTGAGTACCTTCATTTCGCTGGTTCGAAAGAGATTTTTGGTTCTGCCAGTGTCGGCTCTGGACTCTATGATATACGTCATTATGGAGCGGACACAGGTCTTGTACCATAAACCTTGCTTTGGATGTTCATATACTTCGTATGCATCAAATTCAAATACTAAAAAATACGATGACGCATCGGCTTACTCAATAAAATAAACCTTTTTCCAACGATACGCTGAAACCCGAATTGTACAAATTAATAACGTGTCATAAAAACAATTTTAAGGAATTTGCAATCGAAAGACTGTTTCAAGAACATGACCACGATGTTTTACGCCTTCCACCGTATCAACCTGATCTTAACCCGATAGAGAAAAATTTGGCCTCTGTCGAAGGGTATGTCGGTTCTAGAAATGTACAGTTTACATTGAATACAGTGGATCAATTAGTTATAGAAAAAGTTTCTTTGATAAACTCTGAAGGGTGGAGCATAATATAAATAAATAAATAAATATTAGGTTTATTGACAGTAACATAGTATGTACAAGATCACACCTGAATAACACTTCTAAAACACATAAATTGCAGACAATACATCAGACATAGAAGCTATCAAAAGGTCTGGGCTCATCTAATAGCATCCCCTCGGCCAAAATACACCCCACTTGTTAGTATGTAGCCACGTGATATGTTAGACATAGAGTCGGAATATTGGGAAAGAGAAATCATGTTTGACCATATATAGTATGTTATGGTAAGTGAAAACCACAATTTCATAATAAGTTTAAGTGAAGCGAGTGACAGTGGTTCATCATCAGACTGTCAATAATTTTATTTGTGAAATAAAATGAGACTGTTTATTCTCTAAATTTATTTATGTACAATAAATTAAGTTCTTTTTGTATTTTTATGTTGTATTGTTGTGTTCAATAAAATGTCTATACTGTGTTTCTTATCCAATACGTTTCTAAAAAAAACAAATAAATATTTATATTTCTTTAAAATTTTCCATTGTGTATTTGTAAATAAAATATAAGGTTTGTTAGAAATAAATAAAACTTCTTGTTTCTTTCAAACTTTCTTTTTCTATATCAATAAACAAATATTTATTCTAAACAAAAAAAATCCACTTCTTTATTTTGAAATGAATAATAAACTAAATAATCTGGGTATATAATAAATAATAAAAAATCATGGTCACCCTTCTACACTATTCTTTCCATACTCTTCTCTCTCTTCTTGAATAAAAGCTGTGAGCTCCTGTATATGAAGGAGTATACGCCAGTGTCAAGTGATGCAAATACCTTCTAAGTGATGCAAATACTGCATTAAGCAATTCAGCCCAAGACTACTACCATATTATCTCGTGAGATACTATGGAGTTAAACTATTTTACAACTAAACTACATAGTTTACATATGGGCGACACGGCACATCAAGCAACTCGGCCCAGGACCACTGTTATCTAGTGAGATACTATGGAGTTAAACTATTTTACAACTAAACTACATAGTTTACATATGGGCGACACGGCACATCAAGCAACTCGGCCCAGGACCACTGTTATCTAGTGAGATACTATGGAGTTAAACTATTTTACAACTAAACTACATAGTTTACATATGGGCGACACGGCACATCAAGCAACTCGGCCCAGGACCACTGTTATCTAGTGAGATACTATGGAGTTAAACTATTTTACAACTAAACTACATAGTTTACATATGGGCGACACGGCACATCAAGCAACTCGGCCCAGGACCACTGTTATCTAGTGAGATACTATGGAGTTAAACTATTTTACAACTAAACTACATAGTTTACATATGGGCGACACGGCACATCAAGCAACTCGGCCCAGGACCACTGTTATCTAGTGAGATACTATGGAGTTAAACTATTTTACAACTAAACTACATAGTTTACATATGGGCGACACGGCACATCAAGCAACTCGGCCCAGGACTACTGTTATCTAGTGAGATACTATGGAGTTAAACTATTTTACAACTAAACTACATAGTTTACAACTAAATGAATATTTATAATAAGATGATAGTTAAATGTATATGAGCGAGCGAATGATTTAATTTCCTATCGATATTTATCATATATATTATACATATATTTTATTACAGGTTAATTTTGTTTTTGTTAATAAAATGAGTGATGCTATTCAGTATGGAAATTTTATTGAGGCTCAACAGGTGGGGAAGATTTGCGGGGAGTAATATTTTTGTTTGTTTTTTAAAGGTCAAAGGGAAAGTATTCAAAGAACAGGAGAAGAACATATGTTCAAGATCTCCCTCCTCCCGGCCACACTCACATAAATAAGAGTCCTTTATATGTAGTCTGGCCAGGTGGACAGGGGAACAGCAATGTTCAAAGCGTATTCGGCTTATAGTTGCCGCTTCTCTCCGAGTGCTTCTATAATTGGAAAACCAGGGTTTGACTGGAATGTAGGGTTGAATTGATGCGTATCTTTTCCCCTAGTGCGGTTCGAGGCATTCCAGTAATGTGTCCACTCCTCCATCATCGAAGAGCGCGCCAAAGGTAATAAGTCTTGTGCAGATGTGTACTTATATTTGTCTGTATTTCCTGAAGATGTTGCCTCTTTAGCTAGAGTATCCGCTTCTTCGTTACCCGAAATGCCTCGATGACTAGGAACCCAAGCCAGGGCGACATCAAGGCCCGCCTCTTCAAGGTTGTATATAGTTTCCCTTATATTAAGTGTTATACTATTTGGGGAACGAAATGGGTTCTTTCCTATTGCTTGAAGGGAACTTAGACAATCTGATACAATTAAAGTGTTTGGGATATTTAATTCTGGAATATAAAGAAACCACTGCGACTTGAACTAAATGACGTACAACAGGTGAGACATGATTGAACAAATTTCAAAATATTCTTCTTTTCTCTTCTTTCTTTATGCTTCCACCGTCTTCTTATTGTTATTTAACGCTTCCCCAATTGCACCAGATGCGACTACCGCTCCCCTGAATCTTTCCAGCGCCCCTAGGGGTTGGTATCGCCTACTTTGGGAAGCACTGTATTAGACTCTGGATAAATATCAAGTAACTGTACTTTATGTATTATTTATAGTTAAGGCATTAACATTGTGGAGGTTTAAATACATCGTAATTTGTTTTTATCAAACACTGTTTATTCCACTTTATGTGACGTTATAACACTACCGGTTTCAAGGTGCACACCTCATCATCAGGGAGCACAAACAATACCTGTTTGTGCTCCCCTGATGATGAGGTAGAAACCTTGAAACCGGTAGGGTTATATAAAATGAAATAAACAGTGATAGATAAAACAAATTACAATAACTGTACTTTAATATTTATATGGATATTGGATATAACATTTTGCCTTTTATATATTTTTGAAGTGAAACTTCTATAGGCACGGTAGGGCAAATTGGTCTGTACGTCACGAAAAGTGAAACGGAGTATTATATTATAATTATTAAATTATTATTTATATTATTTTAATATTATTAAGTAATTTACTATATATTATTATTAAAATTATTATTTATTATTAAAAATAATTTTATTTTATATGAAATTATTTTGTTTTATTTAATTTAATATTTATTTAATATATAATTATAATAATAAACATGTGTTATTATATTATTAATAATTATAATTAATTATAATATAATTAATTTATAGTATAATCTAATAATATTATTAATAATATAATAAAAATAATATAATAATAAATAAATAATTAATTTAATAATTAATAATATCATAAAAATTTGAATATATTTAATATTAAAAATATAAATTTAATATTAAGTGTATATAAATTTAATATTATTATTAAAAATATTATTTATTATTAAAATTATTATTATTGCACCGGACAGGGTACAAATTAACTGTATCGTAGGCAAGTTGGTTGCCGCGTCGCGCTCAGGGAATCGAGGTCGCAAATTCCGCAGCGAAGATCCAGAAGAGGAAGAAGATAGCGGGGTGGAGAGATTCCTCTCAGGCAGGTCGAAGTAGGTAGCGGGTCTATGTTAATGGTCAGTCGGCCATCACAAGCGCTCATTACCCGCGAAATACAACTTTCGGGGTTTTGAGCAGTGCTTATGCCGACCGGACCCCGACCTACTCCAACGCATCGCCCCGCAAGTCACTTATTTCCATTGCGGTCGCGAACGCGATCGGAGTCAAACAAACAGTCAAATAAATTCTACATACATTACATTTACAAGAACATATACAAAGAGTTTACATTAGTTCATATACAGATCTACACGTCATTGTCTTTTTCAATATACCACATACAAGGGTGACTCCACACGTCTCACTACACGTCCGATACAATTATTTATTATTAAAAATAAAAAAATAAATATTTTTTTATTTAATTAAGATAGATTTTCTTGAATTTAATTCCACATAACCATTTTTTATTTAATTAAGAGAGATTTTCTTGAATTAAATTCCACATAACCATTTCATAATCCTAAAAAAAATCGTTAAATGGAAAAAAGCAATGCATAAAATCCTCACGCATTGGTTTTTTAAATTTTGTTAACATCTTTAAAATTTGTGTTTTAATTTATGTATCAAAATTATTATATTTTGTTGGAAGAACTATTGCAGAAATATTCTCAGGTAGTCTGGCAAATTATTTGTTTAAAAACCTGCGTAAGATTGTAATAATGAACCAAAAAAAAAAAGTCATACGAAGTGAAGTGATATTTCCTTTTTTTAGGAATAGTTTTTTTTTCTATGAGTAAAACAGAGCACGGTCCTGTTAATCTATGGACATCTTGTGTTCTATGACAGCCGAGATTTTCAATACAAATGGTTTTATAATAATTATCGGACGAAACTACAGATGAAAGAAGTCCTCTGATATTTCCTTTTTAAGTATATTTTATATTCTAATTATGAGTCCAATAAAACTGTGCAGATGTTGCCTTTCAATGGATCATCTTAAATTTTCAACGGAAAAGTACAGTGTTTTATTGAACATTTTAATCGGAAATAAAGTGAGTTTTATATATTTTTTACAATGAATTAAGTTTCATAGTTCAGGGCAGTGACTGTAATTTTCCAATTATTTAAGTTTCATAGTTCAAGGCAGTGACTGTAATTTTCCAATTAATTAAGTTTTATAGTTCAGGGCAGTGATATAATTTTCCAATGAATTAAGTTTCATAGTTCAGGGTAGTGACTGTAATTTTCCAATGAATTCAGTTTTATAGTTCAGGGCAGTTACTGTAATTTTCCAATGAATTAAGTTTCATAGTTCAGGGTAGTGATTTTAATTTTCTAATTAATTTAATTTTATAGTTCAGGGCAGTGACTGTAATTTTCCAATGAATTAAGTTTCATAGTTCAGGGCAGTGACTGTAATTTTCCAATGAATTAAGTTTCATAGTTCAGGGCAGTGACTGTAATTTTCCAATGAATTAAGTTTCATAGTTCAGGGCAGTGACTATAATTTTCCAATGAATTAAGTTTCATTGTTCAAGGCAGTGACTGCAATTTTTTAATTAATTAAGTTTTATAGTTCAGGGCAGTGACTAAGTTTCATAGTTCAGGGCAGTGATTGTAATTTTCTAATTAATTAAGTTTTATAGTTCAAGGCAGTGACTAATTTTCTAATGAATTAAGTTTCATAGTTCAGGGCAGTGACTAATTTTCCAATTAATTAAGTTTCATAGTTCAGGGCAGTGACTGTAATTTTCCAATGAATTAAGTTTCATAGTTCAGCGACGTGACTGTAATTTTCCAATTAATTAAGTTTCATAGTTCAGGGAAGTGACTGTATTTTTTCTTGTTTCACACACTAATTGTGCATAAAGATTTTTCACGGCACCATTATTTAAAAATATATACAATCATGCCGTCTCCTTATCCGGGTAAGCAGAAGGAGATAGCGACATACTTTTATATCGCGACAAGTCTTGTTTGTGCTCCCTGATGATGAGGTTACACCTTGAAACCGGTAGCGTTATAACGTTACATAAAGTGGAATAAACAGTGTTTGATAAAACAAATTACAAATATTATGTACACTTTCACAAGCACATTCTATTTCACTCTAATATAGTTTATATCCCTTGTATTTGGTTTTAAAAATGTTGTGTTTGTCTATAATTTATTTTCAACCTACGAAAGTACGATCATATAACTTCATACCAGAAGGAATTGAACTGGTTGAATGTTAGAAATAGACGCCAAATTCACAAAGTCTCTATTGTATAATATCCTTAACTGTCCCGCCGCCCCCTCTTGTCTTGCCGAAAATTTTCAGCGTCTTTTCAATCATGGATTAGCGCTCAGCTCAAACAGAGATTGTTTATTGGCCTTTCCAGTTCACCGCTCCCCTTTTTTTTACGTCGTCCTTTACTGTCCATGCAGTGAGACTCTGCAATCAGTTACAAACCAATATAAGACTCGCTCCGTCCTTGGCATGCTTTAAGAAGCGACTGAAAAAACTGTAAATTAAACTCTAGTCAGTAATATAACGTGTTTCATTCCTGTTTTCCTTTCCTTTGCCTTTGATTGATGATATCTCACTTTATATGAAAAAGAATATTCGGGTGATTGTCCGCCTTTGTGGGCATATGCTCGCGTATGTGTTTATGGATTTGTAGGGGATGGATTTGTGACATTTGAATGATTCATGCGACCGTGTAACTTGCTTAATTTACTTTTGTCTGGTTGGCTGGAAGATATTGCCGCCTGGCAATAATCCCGCCAGATTGTATTTGCAATACAAGTGTTAAATAAATATTGTCGATTTAGATATTATTTACTCTGGAAATAAGCATGATACAATCGAAGTTATTCCATAAATATTTAGAAATGTTTCCACAAGTCTGTTCTTTGATTTTGTTACTTGAATGCTTGCTCTCTGCGCAGGTGGAACAAGAGACAGGAATGGCCTCGCAGCATGTATGTTCCAGATGTGCCCTCAACCTGCTGAGACTTGGCTCCTTCAGGGAGATGTGCCTGAAGGCTGACGCCGTGTTAAAAGGACTTCCTCGAGTCAATGACACTTGGACACAAGTAAGGTTTTTGCTGCAAAAAGAAACATTTATTTGAGTGTTCTATCTTCATATTCTTTCTTCTTCTTCTTCTTATTTTAGGCCTGTTGGCCTGTTATGGTCCTGCATCATCGTTTGCCTCTTGTGACATGTCAATTGTCTCCATCTTTCGGGAGGTCTGCTCGCTTGAGGGATACTGCCCCTGGCCATTCTTACGGATCTTGGTTCCGCCATTCTGGATACATGTTCGTTCCAGAACCTTCTTCTCTGTCGTCCCCATCTGACAATATCTTCAACTTCGCACGTCCTTCGGATTTCTGTGTTTCGTACTCTATCACGAAGGGTTTTGCCAGCGATACTCCTGAGAACCTTCATTTCGCTGGTTCGAAGGAGATTTTTGGTTCTGACAGTGTCGGCTCTGGACTCTATGCTGTATGTCATTATGGGGCGGATACAGGTCTTGTATCATATATCCTCACCTTGCTTTGGATGTTCATATAGTCTTCATATATGTATTAAAAATGTACACAATAATGTGGTGCCTTGGTTTGCGAACATAACTCGTTCTCGAAACATGTTCGTAATCCGAAACACTCGTATATCAAAGGGAATAAATAACGGAAACTCCGATGATTCGTTCCAAAACCCAAAAATATTCATATAAAAGTCTTCTAATTCTTCAACTTTCTGTAGATTCAAGAGTATGTATGTTACTACAGGATTATCATCTTGTGATGCTGAGCTCCAGCTATCTCTCCATCGTTTCGGGGGTTTCCCTGGTGGACGCCGTCCATCCGGTACCCCATGCATGCATTTTATCTATGCGTTCATTTCTGATGTCTCCATTCCGCCTTGCCTCATTTACGGACACACCCACATACGAGGGTCATCTAGAAAGTAAGGTTACAAGGGCTCCTGAGGCCGGGATCCTAACGGTCAGTTTGTTTGGTCCCGTGTGTTTGTCGGCCATTTTGTTCAGTCACAGTAAATTCTTCCGATGGAGAGGTCGTCGCGCGCTCCCGCCACCTCCCGTCCGTGCGAGATCCGCGCGGTCATCCGTTTTTTGACTTTGCAGAACAATACCGCCGTGAATATCCATCGGAAGCTCGTAGAAATTTATCGTAGTGATGTGATGAGTCGACAACATATCACGAAGTGGGTTAGGTTGTTCAGAAAAGGCCGTACTGATACTCACGACGAGGCAAGGCAGTGATTTCTGACGAACTTGTGCAAAAAATAGAAGAATAAGTGTGAAATGACCGCCGTGTGACGCTTGACGACCTTCACGAAGAATTTCCTGACATTTCTCGAAGTCTCCTTGGTGATATTGTGTCGGAAAAACTTGGTTACAAGAAGTTGTGTGCGAGATGGATGCCCAGAATGCTCACACATTTTGCACGGAAGGGAGAAGCTTTTCTGGACACTATCGTGACGGGGGATGAGACGTGGGTGTGTCACTACACCCCAACAATTTTCCAACGATCAGGAGGTCGCGGAAGCATGTGAAGAAGTGTCTGAAAGAGCTGGCGGCGGAGGTCTATGACACTGGCATACAAAAGCTGGTGCCCTGACTACAGAAATGTCTCGATCTCGACGGCGATTACGGCGATTATGTGAAGTATCCTGTGAATTTCAATTAAATACAAGCATTTTTCGATCTACATAAATGTTGTACCCTTACTTTCTAGATGACCCTCGTACATTGACATTGTGTGTTATGTGTTGCAGTATACCTGATGAAGGCTATCCCTCGTCATTGGAGCTCTGTATCTCGACCACCTCTGGCTTCTCCTCCTTGATGTACACATCATCATCCTCTTCAGCCCCTTGCTCAACCTCACCCTCACCCTCGCCCTCGCCCTCTCCCTCGCCATCCCTGTCTGACACTGGAAAGTAAGTTAGATCACTCAGTTGATCAACGTTTTATACATTATTTATAGTTAAGACACTAACACTGTGCGCAGGTTTCAAGACATTGTCTTCTTCTTCTTCAACTTTCTGTAGACTCAAGAGTATGCTACTACAGGAATATCCTCATGTGATGCTGAGCTCCACCTATCTCTCATACGTTTCGGGGGTCTCCCTGGTGGACGCCGTCCATCCGGTACCCCATGCAGAGCTATGTATGGAATTGTTGGGGAATTCATTCTCTGTACATGTTGGTACCAGTATCGTCGACGCTGTCGTCCCCACCTGACCACATCTTGGACCTCACAGACCTCTCGGATTGTGGTGTTCCTTACACGATCACACAGAGTCTTCCCAGCAATAGCGCGCAGAGTTCTCATTTCCGTTGTCCTTAGCATACTTTTGCCCTGACAGTGTCCGCCCTCGCTCCGATACCATATGTGAGGATAGGTCGCACACAGGTCTTATAAATGCGTACCTTGCTATCTGTGTCCATATCTCTCTCGCTGGCTCCATCCCAACTCATTGTCTGCGAAGACTGTTGGGGTCAGCTCTCCTCGTCCTCAGGTTGTATGCTCTTCTGTCCCGGACTACGTCCCCTAGGCCGTGCCTCCGCATCAGGTTATCTTTTTGCACCACCCATGAATTCTTTGGTCTTCCTCTGGTTGTTATTCGAGGAAGATCCATGGAGATTGCCTGGTTCACAATGTGATCGGGTGCTCTGCGTCCAACGTGCCCATACCATCTCAATCGCCTCTCCTCCATCTTACTGTTGATGTATGTAACACCTAGGCTTCCACGAATGCGTGAGCTTTTTATTTTGTCTCTTAGGGACACACCATCTGACCATCTTAGCATGCGCATTTCAGCAGTTTCTAGTTGCCTAGAGTAAGAGTTATACATGGTCCAGGATTCGGAACCATAGAGGAGTGCGTGTCTGACAATTGTTTGGTATACTTTTCCTTTTAACTTTACTGGCATTTTCGGATCACATAGAACTCCCGTCATTGATCTAAACTTATGTGTCCATATAAAAGTGATTTATACAAAATACCCTTTTATATGTTTATTATTTATATTACCCACTTAATGCCCTTGAACGAGACCCTCTCGCGCGCCAAATGCGTTCTAATATCCGATATCCCGAGTCACGTTCGCTTGTCTCGACTTGCAGTGTTCTAATTTTTAGCTAACACGTGTAACGCTCGCCAGTCGTTCGCGTTTAATTTGTTCATTGTAAATTAGCCTGCAGTTGTGAGTGGTCGTGTTTTGTGTTGCTTATTTCGTATTTACGATATTGTGTTCGTATTTACGTAGGTCTATGTTTAACACAATGCGCCCAAAGCTACTATACCAAATTTAATTGTTCTTCATTTTTTTTAAATTAAAATATATTTAAATTGTTATGTTTCAATTAAAAAATGCATAAATTTAAAATAAAACACAAAAAAATACTTGATGTTTTTTGAAACCCTCTTTGTAAAAAAACCCTAGCATTAAGTGATTAAATATCAGTTTTATTATCGAATTTATTGATTATTATGTAGGAAGACTTACACACTGAACTTCCACCATAATCATCTCCTTCTTCTCATTGCCTTCCTTTTCTTCACAGGGAAGCCTCCATCTCTTGTCGCATCTCCAACCTGAACTTTTACAGTTAGAAGCGTGTATGTCGGCACCAGTTCGAACATAATTCAGTATTCTTTATGCTCCCCTGATGATGAGGTGTGCACCTTGAAACCGGTAGGGTTATACTGTTATATAAAGTGAGATTAACAGTCTTGGACTAAACAAATTACAACGTTGTTATTTGTTTTTATCAAAAATTGTTTATTCCATTTTTTAAAACGGTATAACCCTACCGGTTTCAAGGTGCACACCTCATCATCATGGAGCGTAAACAACTCTTGTTTGTGCTCCCCTGATGATGAGGTGAAATCCTTGAAACCGGTAGGGTTATACCGTTATAAAAAAGTGGAATAAACAGTGTTTGATAAAACAAATTACAATGTATTTAAACGTCCACAACGTTAATGCCTTAACTATATGTATATAAAAACACTTTTACCGTGGATTAATTTTTTTTCATATAAATTAACCATTTGATTCAATTGAACCTAACATTCTATTTATTTTGTCTGGGATACTATATTTATTTTGTCTGGGTACTTTATTTATTTTGTCGTGGTACTATATTTATTTTGTCTGGGATACTATATTTATTTTGTCTGGGTACTTAATTTATTTTGTCGGGGTACTATATTTATTTTGTCTGGGATACTATATTTATTTTGTCTGGGTACTTTATTTATTTTGTCGGGGTACTATATTTATTTTGTCTGGGATACTATATTTATTTTGTCTGGGATACTATATTTATTTTGTCTGGGTACTATATTTATTTTGTCGAGGTACTATATTTATTTTGTCTGGGATACTATATTTATTTTGTCTGGGATACTATATTTATTTTGTCTGGGTACTATATTTATTTTGTCGAGGTACTATATTTATTTTGTCTGGGATACTATATTTATTTTGTCTGGGTACTTTATTTATTTTGTCGGGGTACTATATTTATTTTGTCTGGGATACTTTATTTATTTTGTCGGGGTACTATATTTATTTTGTCTGGGATACTATATTTATTTTGTCTGGGATACTATATTTATTATGTCTAGGTACTATATTTATTTTGTCGAGGTACTATATTTATTTTGTCTGGGATACTATATTTATTTTGTCTGGGATACTATATTTATTTTATCTGGGTACTTTATTTATTTTGTCGGGGTATTATATTTATTTTGTCTGGGATACTATATTTATTTTGACGGGGTACTATATTTATTTTGTCTGGGATACTATATTTATTTTGTCTGGGATACTTTATTTATTTTGTCGGGGTACTATATTTATTTTGTCTGGGATACTATATTTATTTTGTCTGGGATACTATATTTATTATGTCTAGGTACTATATTTATTTTGTCGAGGTACTATATTTATTTTGTCTGGGATACTATATTTATTTTGTCTGGGATACTATATTTATTTTATCTGGGTACTTTATTTATTTTGTCGGGGTATTATATTTATTTTGTCTGGGATACTATATTTATTTTGTCGGGGTACTATATTTATTTTGTCTGGGATACTATATTTATTTTGTCTGGGATACTATATTTATTTTGTCTGGGTACTATATTTATTTTGTCGGGGTACTATATTTATTTTGTCGGGGTACTATATTTATTTTGTCTGGGATACTATATTTATTTTGTCTGGGTACTATATTTATTTTGTCGGGGTACTATATTTATTTTGTCGGGGTACTATATTTATTTTGTCGGGGTACTATATTTATTTTGTCTGGGATACTATATTTATTTTGTCTGGGTACTATATTTATTTTGTCTAAGATACTATATTTATTTTGTCGGAGTACTTTAAAATCCCTCAATCCAGGTACGTTCGTGGGCCGGCACTGTACATTCTCCCGAGTTAGGTCTAAACTACAAACCTCTGGAATTAATGGTCTGGTTTTCAGGTAACAGCTCATAATAAACGATACCCTTCCAGTCCCACCAAATGCATAGCATAACCTTCGGATGTAAACTGGCTTTGGCACTTGTTGAGATGGGCATCTCCGCTCTTAGACCATGATCTAAGAGCGGAGATGACATTATTATACACAATCCATTTTTCATCACCTGTAACCACCCGCTTTAAAAATTGATCGATTTCATTGTGCTTCAATAGATAACTGCAATGAGAGATACAATTCCATCTATTACCGAAAACGGGTCGAACTTTTGCATCAACCCAATACATTACTCCTCGGTAGATGGTGTAAGATTGATGTCTGATACGAGTCCCTTGAATTCATTAAGCAATGCAGCTCTTGGCCATCTCTTACGTGGCATTATTAACACTGCATTCGAGGGTGCCAATGAGGCACAATTTGATTTTATCACAAATTAAAATTGTACCCAGGTAAGATACCCGTCTTCCAGCCTGGTGTTTGCGGGTTCAACTCAATTTGGAACCCAGATTAAAATAAATCTGGATTTCACTTAAGGTCTTTTTAACCTTTCCCTTCCTTTGTTAAAAAATTCCGCCCGTTCCGGTGCTGTGTATTCAATACAAATGTAAAAATGAGCGATTTAAAATCGGAAAAATAATAATATTCTTAGCCAATCGCTTAAATTAATGAAATTTTAAGTCAAAAGTGATAATAATTGAAATTTAATTGCTGAAACATGAAAAAAACAGGGGCCGACGTTCACAAAACGGGCGAAGAGACCACCTCAAACGGATGCCCGAGAGCTACTGAAGCGATAGAAGCGAGCGAACTGAGATTCCATTTATTGTGTTCCCATACACCGAAGTAGAGTGAGAGTGAGACGTGAATAGCGTCGTTTCCTCACCCATAGTGTTCTTTTTAGAATGAATATACCTACGTCACACACTGGCACACGTTTGATTGTATCAGTGAATTCATTCCCGATTTTCACAAAATATATCTGATGTGGCCGATAAGTGCTAATTATTATTAGTATTATTGTGTTCATTCAATGCGTAAATGTATTACGGAGGAATACCTAAAATCTGAACCCAGTATTTATTATATTTATAGAGATATTAAAGTGTTTAGAAGCAATGTGTACTAGTTACACATCACAGGACAGGAAGGGTTAATATCTTTCTTATTAGTTGAAAGAGATTGACACGTGGCAATATAAGCCTGGCAGATTGTACTATATACAACGAAATTATGATATAATTCCTTTTAAAAAGTAATGTTAAGAAAAAAATTAACAAGAATTAAATAATGTTTTGTTACTTTGTAAATTCCTGCTTGTTTTGTAAGAAATTGCCACATGGCGAAAATGTAGGATGGTTCCTGTAACGTTTGAAATGTCATGTCTCAAATTTACGGGGTAAAATCGTTTTTATTTACAAATCGAATTGTTTTTCTCTCAACTGACGTTTTAATTCCTAATTTTCATTATACTGACTTTCTAATGTATTGTATGATTTGTGTCTATCTTTAAATAGGCCAAGATCCACTATGAATCAATACTAAATACGAACATTTCATTTTATGTATAAAAAAATCGAAAATCCAATTATCGTATACCCCATCCCTAGCCAATGCAGACTAACGTAGTGACTTTTGACGAACGTCACCAAATATTATTTGCGTTTAACAAACTGCTACATTTTTGATAATTTGTAACAAGATGTATTAATTTGTCATTATTGTTAGTGTTATGTAATGTATTTACCTAAATAAATTGCTATTTATTAGAATCTAGGCTTATATTAATGTTGATAGAATAATTAAAATTACTGAACGTCGTTACATCGTTGTATTGGGGCAAATTTTTGAACTGTCACAGGAACCGTGCTACAATTTCTTAAATATAATAAAATAAGTAAGTAAATAAATAAAGTCCGCTTTCTCTGAAACACGTAAAAATGGACACAAAGAGATCTTCGTAACTCAATCATTTTCCAATTAAAACTCTGGATTTATTATACGATTAAATAATGTATTTGATATTTTATTATTTACAGGAAAAAATGTATCTTATCAGGAATATACAAGATGAAATAGGCAAATTTAAATGCCCGTCAGTTTCGAAAACTGTTTGCTTGGAAATATCATCGACTGATGCGAGCGACTCACCGGACTCTCGTCAAACAAACATCGTCTCCATAAAAGAGTGGATTTCGACTGACTCTAATCCACAAAATATAAACCTCTCTATCAAGAACCCGTCATCAGTTGATTCTGAACATCAAAATGTCTCGGGAAATAGTTGCGACTCAAATAATGGTCCTGATAGCGGCGATGAATCGAATTTTTTAATAATACTTAAAACAATTCCCGAAGAGAGTAGTGAAAAGTTTGAAGAAATTGAACTTGGCGCAGAAAATAGTATTAAACTCTCGGAAACAAACGATACGATAAGTGACGAGGATACTTTGAATGAGAAAGGAAAGAACTTCAATGGTAAATCGGAAGAGGTGTCTAATAAAGATTGTCTGAATGGTTCGGTAGACGTGCAGGAAAACGTGTTTGATGCTCAAATTCACGAACAAAACATTTCAGAACAGATGTCTTGTGTTGATCGTTCGTCTGAAGGTGAGTTTAGTTGTGGTCAGTTTATTTTTAATACAGTGACATAACACATGGCGATATAACAAGGGCGACATAACGCAAGGTGATATAACACAAGGTGACATAACAAAGGATGACATAACATAGGGTGATATAACAAAGGGTGATATAACACAGGGTGACATAACACAGGGTGGCATAACACAAGGTGACATTTCACAAGGTGACATAACACAGGGTAACATAACACAGGTTGATATAACAGGGTGACATAACACAGGTTGATATAACACAGGGAGACATAACACAGGGTGACATAACACAAGGTGATATAACACAAGGTGACATAACACAGGTTGATATAACACAGGGCGACATAAAGCAAGGTAATATAACACAAGATGACATAACACAGGTTGATATAACACAGGGCGACATAACGCAAGGTTATATAACACAAGGTGACATAACACAGGGCGACATAACACAGAGCGACATAACACAAGGTGATATAACACAGGGCGACATAACACAGGGTGACATAACACTGGTTGATATAACACAGGGCGACATAAAGCAAGGTAATATAACACAAAATGACATAACACAGGTTGATATAACACAGGGCGACATAACGCAAGGTTATATAACACAGGGCGACATAACACAGAGCGACATAACACAGAGCGACATAACACAAGGTGATATAACACAGGGCGACATAACACAGGGCGACATAACAAAAGGTGATATAACACAAGGTGACATAATACAAAGCGACATAACACAAGGCGACATAATACAGAGTGACATAACACAGGGCGACATAACACAAGGTGATATAACACAAGGTGACAAAGCGCAGGGTGACATAACACAGGGTGACAAAGCGCAGGGTGACATAACACAGGGTGACTTAACACAAGGTGACATAAACAGGTTGACCTGACACAGATTGACATGGAACAGGGTGACATATATCTTCATAAAATAAATGGTTGACCATTAATAACCAAATCTGACATGATAACAAGATGGTAGAACTGACATGATAACAAGATGGTAGAACTGACATGATAACAAGATGGTAGAACGTGTTTCAGTGTATTCGAGGAACTTATTTGGTTTTATTTTTCAGTGAAATTGAAGAGAGTAAAAGCAGAAGGAACCTCGTCAAGCGGTCACTTCAGGAGGAAGACAACGTCCGTACGGTTTAAGAAGCTACCATCTGACTTATCGAAGGTGGTCTGTCCAGACCGCCCGCCTGTAACTAGGAGACAGCACGTCTGTAACTACTGTGGACTCGCGTTTGACCTTCCCGTGTTATTAGAGAAACATTCGTGGGTACACACAGGTCAGAAAAACTTCATATGTGATCTTTGTTCCAAAATCTTCAGCTTAAAGAGTCTCCTAGAGAAACATTTGAGAAATCACCAACGTAAAAAGAAGTATTCCTGCGAGATATGCGGACGGTATTTCTTGTACGAGAAACTTATGATAAAACACCGATGGAGTCATTCTGGAAATCAGAAACCGTTCAAGTGTGACGAGTGCAGCAGGAGTTTCGTTCTCGGGACAGATCTGGAGCGGCACTTACTGATCCACAGTGGATCTCGTCCGTATTCGTGTGACAAATGTGTTAAATCCTTTACTCAAAAGGGACTCTTGAAGCAGCATTCTCTGATACACTCAGAAGAACAAGTCTATACTTGTGACGTTTGCGGTTTGAGCTTCGCACAGCTAACGAAACTCAACTATCACAGAAAGTCACATATTGAAAGGAGATTTGTGTGTGATTTTTGTGGCAGATCTTTTAAACTGTCGAGCCAATTGAAGAACCACAGAAGTGTCCATACGAATGTTAAGAATTTCGCTTGTAAAATTTGTGGCCGAGCTTTCCGCGCTAAAGGCAATCTTCTATCGCACGAGAGGACACATAGCGGTGTGAGACCGTATTTCTGCGAAGTCTGCGGCAACTCCTATACCGAGTCTGGATACTTGAAGAAACATAAAAGGATCCATAGTGGCCTCCGTCCGTACTCGTGTCAGGAGTGCTCCAAGTCATTTGTGGACGCCTCCTCACTCCAGAAGCACAGGAGGGTCCACGGTGACGAGAAGCCGTTTTCTTGCACTGAGTGCGGTAGTATGTTCAAACATAACAGTTGTCTGTATAAACACAAATTAATCCATCGAGGGGTGAAAAGAGGTAGTAATCCATCGAGGGGTGAAAAGAGGTAGTAATCCATCGAGGGGTGAAAAGAGGTAGTAATCCATCGAGGGGTGAAAAGAGGTAGTAAAAGGAATGAAGATCTGCAAACATAACAGTTGTCTGTATAAACACAAATTAATCCATCGAGGGGTGAAAAGAGGTAGTAATCCATCGAGGGGTGAAAAGAGGTAGTAAAAGGAATGAAGATCTGCAAACATAACAGTTGTCTGTATAAACACAAATTAATCCATCGAGGGGTGAAAAGAGGTAGTAATCCATCGAGGGGTGAAAAGAGGTAGTAAAAGGAATGAAGATCTGCAAACATAACAGTTGTCTGTATAAACACAAATGAATCCATCGAGGGGTGAAAAAAGGCAGTAAAAGTAAAAGGTATGAAGATCTGCAAACATGAGTTAATATGTGTTTATTTATTTTATTTAACCTGTACACCACGTTAAAAATCAAATTCCACGAATCCTGTGCGCGGCACAATTTCTGCGGTTTTTAATTTCTAAGTTTAAATGTGTATTTTGTTTAGAACCACTTATATTTGATTACACCACCAAGTAAACATGACATTCAAGTAATTTTCTGATAATAAATAATAGTTATTACTCTTAAGGAGACTCATTAAATAAAGGAGATAAACTAAACATTACGTAAAATACACAAAGGAATGCTACGGATCAGATCACAGGCGTCTGTGCTTCCCGCGAGGAACACGTTAATTAACGACACAACAAAGACCCACTAGAGTGCAGAATTTCAGTACGTGACGAGCCAAGAACAAGCAACCCAGTTCAGATATCTTGGCAGTGAACTGCTCAGCTCTCGTGATCTCCCCAGAGAAGTAAGGTCTCAGGTAGATAAAGCTGCAGTTGTAACGGGCTGCCTGAGAGATGTCATATGGAGGAATAAAGATACGAGAACGGATAGCAAGGTACGCATTTATAAGACCTGTGTGCGACCTATCCTCACATATGGCATCGAAGCGAGGGCGGACACTGTCAGGACAAAAAGTATGCTAAGGACAACGGAAATGAGAACTCTACGCGCTATTGCTGGGAAGACTTTGCGTGATCGTGTAAGGAACACCACAATCCGAGAGGTCTGTGAGGTCCAAGATGTGGTCAGATGGGGACGACAGCGTTGATGATACTGGTACCAACATGTACAGAGAATGAATTCCACAAGAATTCCATACATCCATTTGTCTTAAACTAACATGAAGATACAAAAAGCAGTAGTAATAATAGATTACAGTCATTGTTTAAAATTATTTAATAATTATATGTATATTTAAGTTCAATATATGTAATGTATGTATACCACAAAATATTACCAAACTTCACCAAGCAGACTTACGTTATTGTCGGAGACTTATTTTATAGAGGTAAAGAACTCAGATTTGTTTTTAGTGGAACAACGCTTACATAGAACAAAAATAGGATTTTTTGAGAATTTTATGGACAGATCTTGAGATATAAAAAACACACGGGCTCTTTTTTAGAACGAGATGCAAGTTGCTTTGCAGAATCCAAACCTTCCTCATGTTGATGCAGGGTTACTCAACTCCAGAGGCAAAGTATTCCCCTTAATGTTTGTTATATCTACTATTAAAGGCATGTAGCGATAGGAAATAAAATCAATGGGGCACTAAAACATATAAACTCAGACAAGACATTATCAAAATCTAAGATGATAGTCTATAACAGTGTTTTAGTACCAACTTTGATATATGGGAGTGAAATGTGAACATGGAACAAGACTGAAGTAGCATGTGAATGTTGAACAAGTACAAATGGGGTGACAATGTATGACAGAATATGAAATGAAGTGATTAGGGATGAATGTGAACTAAAGGTCGATATGTTGAGTAAGATGAAGTCTCGTTTTTGTCCCCTTGATGATGAGGTAAAAACCTTGTCTGGCTGCACGTCGCTCTGCTGCTTCCTCAGCACGTATTTGAGCCATTCTTTGTCTGTTTCGCTCGTTTGCTGACGACCTAAATTTGATCTTCTGCGAGGCATTATTTTGATGAACTAAAGCAGATTGATTGCACTGAAAAAGAAGAAAGAAAGTTATAACATAAAATGGAATAAACAGTGTTTGATAAAACAAATTACAATGTCTTTAAACCTCCACAATGTTAATGCCTTAACTATAAATAATATATATATTTATCTCACAATACTCTTCCTTCACTTCCATACAAGTCCCATTCGAATCACTATTTTCCTTGTGAACTATCTTTCATTTTACTTCTTGAATAATAGCCGTGAACTCCTAAATATTATTAAGGAGTATACACCAGTGTCATGATCTTCAGCAACAACTGCAGGAATTGGCAGAGGTTGGTAAACAAGTTGGTTTTACATATCAAAAACCAAATATGATGAACGGTTTTGCTACCCCTAAACCAATAATTGTAATTGGAATGCATCTGGAACTTGGCTGATAAAAAATATTATTTTTTATGATCGGACAAAAACAATTTTTTTTTCAAACGTGCAAATTTTTATTTTTTTTATTTCTGACTCCGACTAATAGCAGGTCTATCTAGGATTGCGATACAACCATTAAAATCATAAAATAAGGCAATTTTTAGTCACAATATACAAACATTCGGCTCAGGGTAGCTACTTTTACAATTTTCGAAGAAATGCCTATAACTCGAAAAGTATAAGGCTTTTTCAAAAAAAAATTTTAAATTCTGAACCCTCATAAGCTGGCCTCTTCCTCGATACCGGCTTGACGTTGCCCTTTGGGACACCCTGTATATATATGTTATATATTACCACTATAATGGCCAATGATGATACAACATGCGTACTATGTCTTTGCTAATAATTACTGGCCGATGGTACCACATGCGTACCATGCTTCCGCCAATGGTTACTGCCCGCTGATACAATCCTTGTACTACGTTTTCCTCAACTTTTATTGCCCGAAGCCATAGCCCACGTGTCATTTTATTTTTCGACCAGAATGCAGGGGTATCCCACATTTCTCAATGAAGGGTCACATATAATTTTTTTAGCATACGACAGACCAGTTGATAAAAAAAGGGGAGTGAGAGAAAGTCTATTTCTTGAAAAAATTACCCGGCCCCTGGTGATATTTACCAGTGTTACCGCGCGGCTTGTATAGTGTTAATATAATTTTTTATATGTCACATGTGTTTATATGTACATATATGGTATACAAAGAGAAAAGATAGAGATATATACACAAATATACATTTTTTATATCATAATATACTACAAAGATGGGGAGTAAGGTGCGACTTAATAACATATTTTAAATAAATACAGGGAATTGATAAATATACTATATATCAGGTCTGTAAATATGAAACCGGAATTTGCTCATAGACGGCTCTAGTTGTCAATATAGTGACTGTCAAACCGCGTCATTGGCGCCTTTTTCTTGTGTTTACATTTGTCTAAGACTTTTAACTCGCAACAATACAAGTTTAATACAACTATATATGTTTTCATAGCGTTGAACATGTCTGTTTTTGTGCCTGAAAACTACGATTTGCGGACAGCATTGATTTTCTATTACCATTTGAAGAAAACTGCTGCAGAATCGCATCGAATGCTTGTCGAAGCTTACGGTGAGCAGGCTCTTGGTAAATCGCAGTGCTTTGAGTGGTTTGAAAAATTCAAAAGTGGTGATTTTGTCGTGAGAAACGAAGAACGTGGAAGACCACCGAGAAAGTTTGAAGACGCCGAATTGTGAGCATTGTCGGATGAGGATGACGCTCAAACGCAATAACAAATCGCGGCTCGATGATTGTGTTACCTCAAAAGAGCGACAGTTTTTTTGGTGAGGCATCGACAAATTGCCAGAGAGATGGGAAAAATGTGCAACTTCATGTTTATTAACTGCAACTTCATGCGTATCATTAGTAAGGAAGAACTCATCAAGCAATATAATTACTTTTTCCATGCAAGCAAACAATCAATTTGTACAGTGAATGATTGTGTTTAGTGGCCTAACTTCGCTATTGGCTTAAATAATGCCGTTTTTTACTTTTAGAATCATAGAGATTTGTGTTTTAGATTCAAATAATAAAAAATCTTATTTTGAGCAAAAATGGTAATTAATGACTTTTTCCTTAACAACGACGATATAAAACATAAAAATACAATACATTGTCAAAAATTTACGTTAGTTGCATTGGCTAGGGATCTGCATTCGTAACATACAGAAAAATACATACCAACATCACGCCGTCTCGCTGAGGCACGTGGCCGTGAAATGGTTTGAATTCAAATGAATTTGAGGCACATGGTTTGAATTCAAATGAAAATCAATCAACACAATTCAATTTCACCGCTAATTGCACTGAAAAACGAAGCGAAACAACTATTCTTTAGAGCTAGATGTCAACAACGCACACTTTACGAAATGACGCATAAAATATTTGGTATAGCTAGGTTGCCGTTACGTTCAACAGAGAGCGCTCCCATTATATCGTCTGTTTTATATTTATTATTTAATGTTTAATATTCGAAATCAAAATGAATCTGTCAAAATTTCAAAGCAATTTGTAAAGAACTTTCGGAGATTGGAGATTTTTAATTAAATAAATAATTCAAGAAAATCTCTAATAATTCAATAAAAAATATTTTTTTTAACTTTTAATAATAAATAATAATAATTTTAATAATAAATTATAATTTTAATAATAATATAATACACTTACTAATATTAAATTAATTTTTTTAATATTAATTATATTAATATTTTTGTTATTATTAAATAATTTTTTTAAAATGATTATTTATTTGTTATTATATTATTTTTATTGTATTATTAATAATATATTATTAATAATATATTATTAATAATATTATTAATTAATTATATTATAATTAATTTTAATATTATTATTAATATTATAATAACATATATGTATATATTATTATAATTATATATTAAATATAAATTATATATTAAATAAATATTAAATATAATAAAATAATTGATTATAAAATAAAATTTTAATAATAATTATTAAATACATTAATATAAAAATAATATATTATTATTATAACAAAAAATATTAAATATTTTTTTTAATTTTTAATAATAAATAATAATTTTAATAATAAATAATCATTTTAATAATAATATAATACACTTAATAATATTAATTATAATTAATAATAAATAATTTATTAATAAATAAAACATTTAATAACAAAAAAATAATAATATAATACACCGTTTCACTTTTCGTGACGTTCAGGCCAATTTGCTCTATCGCATAGATACAAGTTTCATTTAAAAAATCAGAAGAGAGAAAAGAAAATATTTAAAAGTAACTAAAGGATGTCGTCAGCCGTTGGGTTAATCAAAGTGAAGCGAAATTCTCATTAAATTCGCTTTGTCTATCCCAATAGGAAAACGCCGAAATGGTACGTATTTGTGTAACATAATATATATATTTGTTTTACCATATGGTCTTTTATTGGCCATTAAAAAATGTATATTTAAGGCGTTTATTTTCCTTATTTATTCCATGGCATTATTAAAGAGTTTCATCTATGGTAAAGAAAATTATCATAGACAATACCACAGATTAGGACAATACTAAACTGTCAACAGCAAATCGATCCATTCTTAAAAAGTTATTTGTGTTCGTTGTCAATTCTATAATTTAGTCAACTATTACACTGGAATTTAAAGATTTTTCTTTTTGTGAATTTATTAATCATTCGAATAAAAAAGATGAAACGCAGACCGAGGGGTAGAAAGGCCAACCCTTTAAACATTTGTAAAGCGTGCCTCTCTACCGAAGGGGAATTGATAAACGCGGCCGAGAATAATTTGGATGAACTTCTGGATACGCTGGTTAATTTTAAGGTAAGATCGCGTTTTAACAATAGTTTTCGTTTTATGGCGAACTCAATGTATAAAGATGTTTTCACGCTGCCCTTGAAAACACCAATTATAGTTCGGAAAATCTAGGATGAACCGTATGACAGCTCACAAATTTGCCCCAATACAACCTTGTAACGATGTTCAGTAATTTTAATAATTTTATCAACTTTAATATAAGCCTCGATTCTAATAAATAGCGAGTTATTTAGGTAAATACATTACATAAAACTAACAATAATGACAAATTAATACATCTTGTCACAAATTAGCAAAAATGTGCCAGTTTGTTAAAATCAAATAATATTTGGTGACGTTTGTCAAAAGTCACTACGTTAGTCTGCATTGGCTAGGGATGGGGTATACGATAGTTGGATTTTCAAAAATCGATTTTAATTAAATGTTCGTCATTAGTATTAATCCATAGTGGATCTTGGCCTATTTAAAGATAGATACAAATCATACAATACATTGGAAAGTCAGTATAATGAAAATTAGGAATTAAAACGTCAGTTTAGAGAAAAACAATTGTTCGATTTGTAAAAAAACTATTCGATTTGTAAAAAAAAACGATTTTACCCCATCCGTTTGTGACAAATGTCGCACGGTTCATCCTAGACTTTCTGAAGTATAGTGGGATTACAAAAATATTGGAATCAGTCTAGACACAGTTACACTCTTTGCTGTTCCACGTCGAGTCCATGGCGATATTTGATCTTAATTACAGCTACCGCCGACAAACCAGCTTCGTATACAGTTTCACTGAAATATGTTCATGGAGAGACAGTAGTTTGTGTGTAGGAACTTGTCCAGACGTCTCATACACTGGTTCAATTTCACAGCACTCGCTGCACTATTGGGCAGTATTATCACTATAGTCAGGCAGCATGGATGCTGTTAATATCTATATCAAGTTTACCCGTCATATGTTCATGGAGAGACAGCGAGGGGAAAGCAAAGGAAACAGAACACCACTAAAACAGCACTCCTGGGTGTGTGTGTAAGAACTTGTCCAGACGTCTCATACACTGGTTCAATTTCACAGCACTCGCTGCACTATTGGGCAGTATTATCACTATAGCCAGGCAGCATGGATGCTGTTAATATCTATATCAAGTTTACCCGTTATATATTCATGGAGAGACAGCAAGGGGAAAGCAAAGGAAACAGAACACCACTAAAACAGCACTCCTGGGTTTGTGTGTAAGAACTTGTCCAGACGTCTCATACACTGGTTCAATGTCACAGCACTCGCTGCACTATTGGGTAGTATTATCACTATAGCCAGGCAGCATGAATGCTGTTAATATAATATCTTTATCAAGTTTACCTGTCATATATTTACTTATTTATAAAGATTACATTCGAGGTGGCATTCCCCGAGAATATGCCGAGTGAATCACATCTCTGGTCTTACATCGCAATTCTCTAAGAGTATGCCGGGTGAATTACATATCTGGTCTTACATCAGAAAACTTAAGTGTTTAAGATAAATACACCACTCCTCTATAAGAACAATCCGCTTTGCTGACAATATTATACAGGCTGACAAAAAACTTCTTGAAGCTCTATCTTCTACAAGAAAAGAAAGATGGTACAAAATTATTGAGAGACTGGCAAAATTATTGAGAGTCTGGTCTTTAAAAAATACCTTAAACCTAACTCATTTATTTCTGTTCACTTATTCTAATGGTGGACACTTGTTCATGATGAATCAGACACACTGGTTGATGATGAACCATGCATTCTACTCTATCACATAAATGTCAACAAAATAATAACAGTTGTTGTAGTATAAATTAAAGCCATTTGCCAATTGAACGACGACATTTGCACCATTTTTCACTGTTAACTATAATTCCTCTGTACATCTGTTGTAACGTCGCAGGTTCAGGGAGACCCAGGAAGGAGTTGGTTATGCTGCAGGTGTGCCCGCACTGCCGAGAGACTCTCCACTTTCCAGCGGCAATGTCGCGCAGCAGGGAAGGTCTTGAGGCAGTACTACGCCAAGTATCGTACGGGGAACAAAGCTGTAAGTACAGTTACCGAGGCTAGTTGAGGAGTGTCTGCTCTGCTGTGGACTTTATCAAGAAGGTTCCACCTTCATCAGAGCGGTGTTTGCTAACCGGCAAACGTAGGCATTTGCCTAGTGGCACCAAACCAAAGGAGGCGCCCATGGATTCATAAATAGGTTATTAAAATATGTATAAACAAAAGGTTTAATGAAAGAATGAATACTTTCACTTCAGTTGATCATTAGGAGCCACAACTGTTCAATGTTACTTGTACAGCTCAGCTAACTGATTATTAACAATACATTATACTCAAGAAAATGTAGCATGGTCTCTGTGACGTTTGAAATGTCATGTCTCAAAGGGATGGGGTAAAATAGTTTTTTTATAAATCGAAAAATTGTTTTTCTCTAAACTGACGTTTTAATTCCTAATTTTCATTATACTGACTTTCTAATGTATTGTATGATTTGTATCTATCTTTAAATAGGCCAAGATCCACTATGAATTATTACTATAGTTCGGAAAATGTAGGATGAGTCCTGTGACAGCTCACAAATTTGCCCCAATACAACCTTGTAACGATGTTCAGTAATTTTAATTATTTTATCAATTTTAAGATAAGCCTCAATTTTAATAAATAGCGAGTTATTTAGGTAAATACATCACATAAGGTTGTATTGGGGCAAATTTGTGAGTTGTCACAGGACTCATCCTACATTTTCCGAACTATAATTACGAACATTTCATTTCAACATTCCATTATTTATAAAAAAAAAAAGGAAAATCCAATTATCGTATACCCCATCCCTAGCCAATGCGGACTAACGTAGTGACTTTTGACGAACGTCACCAAATATTATTTGATTTTAACAAACTGCCACATTTTTGCTAATTTGTAACAAGAGGTATTCATTTGTCATTATTGTTAGTTTTGTGTAATGTACTTACCTAAATAACTTGCTGTTTATTAGAATCGAGGCTTATATTAAAGTTGATAAAATAATTAAAATTACCGAACGTCGTTTCGAGGTTGTACTGGGGCAAATTTGTGAAACGTCACAGGGACCATGCTACATTTTCTTTAGTATCGTAACTGTTTATCCAAATATTTACATTAATTTATTTATGCACACCATTCGCACACTGTTCTACAGAATCAAGTTTTTCATTATTAAAATATATTTAAGATCCACGTTAAAACAAAACACACTAATATTGTGATATTGGTTCACTTCTAAAAAGTGTACTCTGCTTTAAGTGTCATGAACGGATTGATTTCAAACTTTGTCTCTTTGTATTCAAGTCCCTTAATGGGATGTCCCCATTGTATCTTTCCAATCTGTGTCTGAGAGATGTTCCTTCGGAGCGAAGTAGAACTTTGAGGTCTTTGGAGGAAATCGGTTGTTTAAAATTAATCCAATAGGGCGGTGTATTTATTTTATTTTTGTTTATTTTACACGTGATAATTTGCGAAAAAACAACAGGTAATTTAATTCGGACACAATTTTAATGGATCTGGGTTTGTTGCCTTTCATTTGTCGTGTCCCCAGTAAACTAGGCTCTTGCCTGTATCTCACTGAGGACATATAGCGTGAAAAAATAAATTGATACTTCTTTCCGATTTTTTATTATATAAAACCCCGTTGCACGTTGTCATCAATCTGACAAACAGTGACACTCAATTACATATGTATACATCATGCGAAATCAAACTCCTCACACTTCATCACTCCGGACAGACCAAAACGTTCATCCCACAATATACCGCACATAATCATAAAAGTATACAAAAGTATAAATATAAAACAACAAAAAATAGCACACTCAAGAGCTCACACAAACCTCTTCCACGAGTCATTCCTCTTGCAAGCCCAAGTACTCAAAATCCTGTCGCAATAACAACCACGCTCCGATCGACTGTCTAAATGGTTTTCCTACCTTTACCTTTATTGAATTCGATAGAGTTTTTGCTGATCCTGTGGTGTGGAATGGTCTGCGTTCTATTATTAGAGATATGGGTGGCGTGTGTAGCTTTAGAAAACACTTGAAGACAATCGTTTTTGGGAGTCTTATCAAAATTTTTTAATGTGTTTGAATCTCGAGTTAGAGCGCCCTTGAGGAGACTTTGCTCTCTAAATGGCACTATATAAAATGTTATTTTATTATTCTTTTATATCCACATCCTAGTGTAGTGTTGAATAAATAATAGTCGCGAGTAAAGATTGCATAGTTTTGACATTGAGCTGTCAGGTGATGTGTCGGGACTGTATTGTTGTGAATAATGCAGTTTTTCAGAGGCAAAATTATTTTGAGGTTTTTTTCCATTTTTAAGAATGTATATATACATGTTTTGTTTGTAATTTGTTCCAATCAACCAGCTCATCTTGTATAAATTAAACTTTATTAATCCACGACAAATTATACAAAAAAATATATAGATTTATTTTTTCATGCTATATGCCCTCAGTGAGATACAAGCAAAAGCCTAGTTTACTGGGGACACAACAAATGAAAGGCAACAAGCCCAGATCCATTAATATTGTGTGTCCTAATTAAATTACTTGTTGTTTTTTTTCACAAATTATGTATATTTCTTGTCATGTGTAATAAATAAATAAAAATAAATGAAATAAAATAAAATTGGTGGCATACAAATGCCGAACAAATTTACTG
This sequence comes from Odontocerum albicorne, assembly GCA_949825065.1. Taxonomy (NCBI): domain Eukaryota; kingdom Metazoa; phylum Arthropoda; class Insecta; order Trichoptera; family Odontoceridae; genus Odontocerum; species Odontocerum albicorne. The sequence goes on from OX463868.1 coordinate 14,691,820, forward strand.
TATAACTTTCTTTTATAATTAATGTAAAACAATAATTCCAGGCGGATCTGCAGTTCATTCAACAGAAACGAGAGAAACTGACACTCCCTGCCGAGCCTTCTCTCTCCAACACCCTTTGCATGGCCATCCAACTAGATAGCAGGAGTACCCTCGCCTTTAGCAACGGATCTAAGGAGTTCAGGAACTTCACGGATAACATGATCATAGTGAACAAGGGAGACTTGGCATCCGACGATGAGTTTGACGATCGTGAAGAATTCTCCGTGAAAGAGGAAACGGAGGACAATCAGTCGGAGAAGCGCAGTGATTGCGATGCGAGTGAAGATAGCGACGACGACGAGATAAGTATACTGATAGTCCAAGATTCTGTTCAAGGTGAGGGAGAACTGCTCGAGGGCTTTGGAGAGGTGAAGGAAGAGACGGAGTGGAACCCCGTTGCTTTCAGGAGTGAAGGTGACAGACAGGACCTGGTGGAAATGTTGCTGGAGACTTATACGGAAGAGGAAATTAAAAGTAAGTTTCTAACTTACGGTACTCCAACCTTTTTCAAACCTAACCTAACATACGGTATTCCAACCTTTTTTCGAACCTAACGTAATACATGGGATTCCAACCTTTTTCGAACTTAACACACGATATTCCAACCTTACCTAACCTAACACACGGCATTCAACCTTTTTCGAACCTAACCTAACACACGGTATTTCAACCATTTTCGAACCTAACCTAACACGCGGTATTCCAACCTTTTTCGAACCTAACACACGGTTTTCCAACCTTAATCGGACCTAACCTAACACACGGTATTCCAACCATTTTCGAACTTTACCCTAACCTAACACGGTATTCAAACCTTTTTCGAACCTAACATATGGTATTCCAACCTTTTTCGAACCTAACACACGGTATTCCAACCTTTTTCGGACCTAACCTAACACACGGTATTCCTACCTTTTTCGAACCTTACCTAACCTAACACGGTATTCCAACCTTTTTCGAACCTAACACGGTATTCCAACCTTTTTCGAACCTAACATATGGTATTCCAACCTTTTTCGAACCTAACACCTTTTTCGAGTCGCGACTATTCCAACCTTTTTCGAGTTGCGACTTCCTTTTATAGAGTTTTATAGAATAACCTGCAACCCTCACATTTGCATAAAAGGCATTTTTATTAGGGTGAAGAAATACACATCATATCATCATGCAGTGTCCCTGTCAGGGTAGGCAGAGAAAAGAGAGGGCTCAAGTTTTCTATCGCGACCTACGTCTTTCGCCTCGTCTACATCCATACACCTTCACATAGAGCTCCTACGATATCGCTGTATATGCCTTTTAACATTTCCTTCTTTAAGAATATCATACACCTGATTCAACCATAAGACGACCTCTGTGGCCTAGTTGATAAGACGCTTGTCTTCCGATTAAGAGGTTGCAGGTTCCATTCCCGTTGGAACTCAGATTTTTTAAGGACTCCAGTCTGTTTTCACTTAAGGCCTCTTTAACATCTTCCTGGTTGGTTGAAAGATATTGCTACATGGCAAAAAGCCCGCCAGATTGTACTGTATACAATAAAAATGTAATACAATACAATAATACAGTCGTACTTTCCTTGGTCTTTCTCTACCATGACTTCCACTCATAATGGCACTGTATATGTATATCTGTTTTCTTAATATTTCTTTATTCATTCATTCCACATGCCCAAACCATCTTATATTGCTCTTTTTCATTTCACTTAACACATCAGTCTTAAGTTCCCCATAATCACTTCATTCTGTATTCTATCATACATTGTCACCCCATGAATTCTTCTCAATTCACGCATTTGCACATTATTTATTTGTCTCTTATCAGTATTTTCCTACATCCACGTTTCACTATAACAAAGTTGGCACCAAAATACTGTTGTGGACTATCATATAAGCAGATTTGGATACTGTTAAGTTTATTTAATGCGGGACACAAATGATACATGGCTCGCTCTTATATAGGGCAAGACAAACTTGTAACAATACTGTACAAAATATATTCAGAGCATTGTGACACAGAGTATTGTCAATATGGCGAATACAAAATGTACCCACATATCAACAACTGTCTGGTTCATGTACATATCGTGGGCTCAATACTATAACTGGGTAACTCAAAATTCTCTATTCTGAGAAAATGGCGTTCTCAGTTTGGAGGTCCGATAGTTTTGTCTGGTAACTCCAACTCCTCTTTAATGATGGGGTATTGCGCTAATATGTTTTGATGAAACTAATAAAGGAGGTTTCAATAGATGGTAAGATGGAAGTTATATGGACTTCAGATATCCACTTTAACCCTTCCTGCCCTGTGATGTGTAACTAGTACACATTGCTTCTAAACACTTTAATATCTCTATAAATATAATAAATACTGGGTTCAGATTTGAGGTATTCCTCCGTAATACATTTACGCATTGAATGAACACAATAATATTAATAATAATTAGCACTTATCGGCCACATCAGAGATATTTTGTGAAAATCGGGAATAAATTCACCCATACAATCAAACGTGTGCCAGTGTGTGACGTGGGTATATTCATTATAATAAACCGATATGGGTGAGGAAGCGACGCTATTCACGTCTCACTCTACTTCGGTATATGGGAACGCAAGAAATAGAATCTCAGTTCGCTCGCTTCAGTAGCTCGCGGGCATCCGTTTGAGGTGGTGTCTTCGCCCGTTGTATGAACGTCGGCCGATGTTTATTTTATGTTTTCGGCAATTAAATTTCAATTATTATCACTTTTGACTTCAAATTTAATTCATTTAAGCGATTGGCTATGAATATTCTTCTTTTTCCGATTTTAAATAGCTCGTTTTTACATGTGTATTGATACACAGCACAGCACCGGAACGCGCCGATTTTTTTAGCACAGGAACGGAAAGGTTAAGCATTCTTCTGTTTCCACCTTTACGACTTACCTAATTATGAAAATGCTAAATAGCTCAGTTGAGAGATAATATTTTAAGATGCCTGTTTATAGCATTGGAAAGTCCCTCTCGTTGAGCAATCCATTCATGTTAATAACTCAAAACTGACAAATTTCCAGTTACCTAGTTTTAGTATTGAGCCCACGATATATGTTTTAGTACCCCATTGACTTTGTTCCTTATCGCTGTACGCTGTTTGATATTCCTCTTTTCATTAACTCTTCCATCATCTGAGATAATACTACTCAAATAGTACAAATTTCTTATCTTTAATTATTCAACCATTTATCATGTCAACTTTTTCATTATTCAACCATTTATCATGTCAACTTTTTCATTATTCAACCATTTATCATGTCAACTTTTTCATTATTCAACCATTTATCATGTCAACTTTTTCATTATTCAACCATTTATCATGTCAACTTTTTCATTATTCAACCATTTATCATGTCAACTTTTTCATTATTCAACCATTTATCATGTCAACTTTTTCATTATTCAACCATTTATCATGTCAACTTTTTCATTATTCAACCATTTATCATGTCAACTTTTTCATTATTCAACCATTTATCATGTCAACTTTTTCATTATTCAACCATTTATCATGTCAACTTTTTCATTATTCAACCATTTATCATGTCAACTTTTTCATTATTCAACCATTTATCATGTCAACTTTTTCATTATTCAACCATTTATCATGTCAACTTTTTCATTATTCAACCATTTATCATGTCAACTTTTTTCTATAGATAGAGATTTTTAAAGCCAAAAACAAGGGAGATAAATTACATAAGAACGACCTATGTTATATGAAATAGAGATGATTTGGACATGTAAAACGAATGAATGAAGAAAGATTAACAAAGCAAATATACAGTGCGAATGTGAAAGGTAATCGTGTAAGAGGAGGACCATAGGAAGTGTGATTGGATCAAGAATATTAAAAATCAGAGAAATCGTAGGAGTTGTATTAGAAGGTGTATGGATGTAGAAGAGGCGAAAAGCGTTTATCGAGATGGGAAGCACTGACGCTCTATCCTCTCTGCCTACTCTAACAAGGAAATGGCATGATGGTATGCATGTATTATCGTTAAATATGAAACCAAGGATAAATTTCTCTATTTCCATGCCGAGCTAAGGTACCGGTGATTTAACATAATTTTCTTTTTGCAGGTAATAAAATAAGTTGCAAATTCTGCGAAATGGTCTTCACGAGCATCACATACCTGCCCGTCCACTACAAGTACTGCAAAGGGAAGCCGTTACAGAAGCTGGTGACAATGCGGGACGAAGCAGCGTCGTCTAAACCGTCACGAGCGACGAGACAACAAGAGTCGATCAATATAAACGACGATACGAAAACAAAATATAGAAAGAAAAAAAACGCCTTCTCTTGTGCCCAGTGCGGTAAGACATTCGCTAACAAAGCGTATTTGAGCAAACACATTCAAACGCACGACTCGGCGAGACCATTTGCTTGCGACAAGTGTGGGAACACGTTCAAAAAGAAAGCTCAGTTGCAACATCACGAACGAATACATAGCGGAATCCGTCCGTTCGTATGTCAAATATGCAATAAAGCATTTATACAGTCTCAAGCGTTGAAAACACACTTTATGCGACATACGAACGAAAAACCGTTTCTCTGTTTGGACTGCGGTAAACGATTCCGTCAAAGCGGCAATCTTAAAGTCCATCAAATGATCCATAGCGGTGTTAGACCGTTCAAATGTAATATTTGCGATCATGCCACGATAAGCGAGGAATGTTTACGAAAACACCTTCGCACACACACTGGCGAACGTCCTTATCAATGTAACGTATGTCAGAAAGCCTTTACGGATATGAGTTATTTGAAGAAGCATAAACGAATCCATTCCGGCGATAGACCTTACGAATGTGGCGTTTGTCAAAAGGCATTCACAACCTCGATAGCGTTGAGGACCCACGTCATGATACATACTGGGGAGAAGCCGTACGCTTGTACAGAGTGTGATTACACGTGCGCACGCTCGACGAGGCTGCGTCAGCACCAGTTGAAACATTGGAAAGTGTACGTGAAACAACAGCGACAGGACGACGATTGCATAACAATGAATTACGATGAAGAGGAGCAGGTTAATGCTGAAGATGGTTTCACCCACGAGACAGTGCAGTTTGTAGAAATCCACGATCAGACTAATCGAGAGTTTCAATTGAAAAATCTTTGAATTCTTCTTTGATACGAAGATTCTTTTTCTTTGCCCTCGTCTTTACGTAGTTCGGAGAAAGCAGATCTTATATTTTTATTCCCTTACTTATTTTATTGACACTTAATTATATAGCAATCTAGAAAACTTATTGCCAGGTGGCAATTTCTTCTAAAACAGACAGTAAATAAAGGAAGTGACAAAAAAATTTGTTGACCTTTTTTTATCCTAATACTTTTAAAAGGTATGATTGTATTACACTTTTATTATATGCAGTACTATCTGGCAAGCTTATTGCCATGTGGCAATCTCTTTTAACCAATAGAAAAATATTTAAATGACCTTAGCACGTTCAATGCTAATAACGCGCCTAGTGCGTTCTTCGCAACCGTCAGGTGCTAAAGACGCGCCTGACGCGTTTTCGTATGCAAAGTTCGTGTTCAATGTTTCGTTTCAAATGGAGGGGTACTACTAGACAACACCAAATTAAATCGCACGTAATTTTACATCTTTTTTTTATTTTTTTTATTTTCAGCCACACGTATATAACCTTAATAATTTGATCGCATTGAATGTGTTAAGCAAAAACCAAACCAGACTAGATTTATTTTTAAAATCTGGTTACTAAGGGAATTGAACCCGCAAACTCTAGATTGGAAGATGGACATCTTACCCGGGACAATTTAATTTATGATAAAATCAAATTGTGCTTCTTTGGGCAAACTCCAGGTGTGCATCTTACCCGGGACAATTTAATTTATGATAAAATCAAATTGTGCTTCTTCGGGTAAACTCCAGGTCTGGGACAATTTCATTTACGATAAACTCCAGATGGGCATCTTACCCGGGACAATTTAATTTAAGGTAAAATCAAATTATGCTTCTTTGGGCAAACTCTAGGTGGGCATCTTATCCGGGACAATTTAATTTATGATAAAATCAAATTGTGCTTCTTCGGGCAAACTCCAGGTCTGGGACAATTTCATTTACGATAAACTCCAGATGGGCATCTTACTCGGGACAATTTAATTTATGGTAAAATCAAATTGTGCTTCTTTGGGCAAACTCTAGGTGGGCATCTTATCCGGGACAATTTAATTTATGATAAAATCAAATTGTGCTTCTTTGGGCAAATTCCAGGCGTGCATCTTACCCGGGACAATTTAATTTATGATAAAATCAAATTGCGCTCCTTCGGCACCCTCAAATGCAGTGAAAATAATGCCACATAGGAGATGGCTAAGAGCTGAGTTGCTTACTAAATTCAAGGGACTCGTATCAGACATCAATCTTACACCATCTACCGAGGAGTAATGTATTGGGTTGATGCAAAAGTTTGTCTTGTTATCGGTAATAGATTGAATTGTGTCTCTGCTTGCAGTTATCTATTGAAGCACAATGAAATCTATCTATTTTTAAAGCGGATGGTTGTTACAGGTGATGAAAAATGGATTGTGTATAATAATGTCAAGTATAAGAGATCATGGTCTAAGAGCGGAGATGCCCATTTTAACCAGCGCCAAAGCCGGTTTACATCCGAAGAAGATTATGCTATGTATTTGGTGGGACTGGAAGGGTATCATTTATTATTAGCTGTTACCTGAAAACCAAGTGTAATAAACAGTAAAAAACACAACTGAAACAATGGAGTCAAATAATTTATTTAAATAATAATTTGGCCCACCCTGTATCTCAAGCAAAGCCTCAAGATATTCAATCCCCGTATTATACGGCCAATAAGTTACAATCATAAGCTGGTTACCAATAAGGTTACAGAGAGTTAACTGGATGAATCTGGAACTGGTTCACACTTTTAAATAGGCGAGACAAACTGATATTGTGGAAAAAGTTAAGGAACATTTGAGATGTGTCAATGATAATTATTTTTCGGAGTTCGCCGACCCCTTCATCGAGAAAAAACAGGAACTAGGTCTGTAAATATGAAACCGGAATTTGCATATAGATGGCTCTAGTTGTCAATGTAGTGACTGTCAAACCGCGTCATTGGCGCATTTTTCTTGTGTTTACACAAGAAAAAGGCGCCAATAAATCAAGTTTAATACAATTACATATGTTTTCATAGCGTTGAAAACATATGTAGTTGTATTAAACTTGTATTATTGTAGTTGTATTAAACTTGTATTATTGTAGTTGTATTAAACTTGTATTATTGTAGTTGTATTAAACTTGTATTATTGTAGTTGTATTAAACTTGTATTATTGAAGTTGTATTTAACTTGTATTATTGTAGTTGTATTAAACCTGTATTATTGTAGTTGTATTAAATTTGTATTATTGTAGTTTTATTAAATTTGTATTAACTTTCCACAAAAATACAAGTTTAATACAACTACATATGTTTTCATAACGTTGAACATGTGTTTTCGTGCCTGAAAACTACGATTTGCGGACAGCATTGATTTTCTGTTACCATTTGAAGAAAACTGCTGCAGAATCGCATCGAATGCTTGTCGAAGCTTACGGTGAGCATGCTCTTGGTAAATCACAGCTCTTTGAGTGGTTTAAAAAATTCAAAAGTTGCGATTTTGACGTGAGAAACGAAGAACGCGGAAGACCACCGAGAAAGTTTGAAGACGCCGAATTGCGAGCATTGTCGGATGAGGACGCTTCATGATAATGCACTATCGCACACAGCAAAATCGGTCAAGTAAACGATTGAGGCGTTTAGTTGGCAAATACTTTGGCATGCGGCTTACTCACCAGACTTGGCTCCATCCGATTACCACTTATTTGCATCGATGGGACACGCACTTGCTGAGCAGCGCTTCACTTCTTACGAAAATGGTTCGATGATCGGTTTGCCTCAAAAGAGCAACAGTTTTTTTGGCGTGGCATCCACAAATTGCCAGAGAGATGGGGGAAATGTTTAGCTAGCGATGGGTAATACTTGGAATAAAATATTTTTTACCATTTTCACACAATAAATGTGTATTTTCTATAAAAGAATTCCGGTTTCATATTTCCAGACAGAGCTGATATACCGGCTCATTACCGAGTGCCCTGTACATCACTAGTTGTAAGTGATGACTCTTAAAACCTTGTCAGATAGAAAGGAAGATGTTTGACCTCACAACATTGTTTTAGATTGTCAGTTTGTATTACAATAGTTGGAAACTGATTCAGCTTGTCATGTTACAAGTTCTTTGTGGGCCCAATCGGAAAAATGTATTGTTTCATAGTGGAATGGTTGCGACTAATAATTGTTCAACTCTTACATAACAAGATTGCACAGATTGGATAATCAATATGGGCATTGTATGGATTCTCGTGTGACTAATTACAAGGGTAAAGTGAAGACGGGATGAATCGATTGAATTGTATAGATTTGCTTTGTTGTGTTCTTCAACTTATAATTGTTTTTATTCTATTATACGAGGCATATCCAGAAAGTAAGTGTACTTCATTTTTGTAGGTTACAATTTTTTTTATTTAAACAAAAAAATTACGTGGTTACCGTAGTACATATGTAAGCTATTTTTCGACATAGTCGCCATTCCTCTCAATGCAGGTGGTGAAGCGGGGTATCAACTTTTTGATGGCTTCCTCGAAGTAGTTTCCCGCCAACCCCTCCGTCCAGCTCCTCCTTTACCTCCTCGTCGGTTGAAAACCTTTTTCCACCCATGTGCAGCTTCAGGGAGGTAAAGAGATAGTAATCTGAAGGTGCTAGGTCAGGGGAATGCGCGGGATGGTTCAGGACATCCCATTTAAACGAGGCGAGCAGTTCCTTTGTGGCGTTGGCCGTGTGTGGTCTGGCATTGTCGTGCAGCAGGCAGACTCCCTTTGTCAGCATGCCTCTCCTCTTGTTCTGAATCGCCCTCCGCAATTTTTTTAGGGTCTCGCAGTATCTTGCAGAGTTGATGGTCTCCCCTTGAGGCATATATTCAATTAAAATTATGCCTTGACAGTCCCAAAACACGGATGCCATTATTTTCTTGGCTGAAATTGTGGTTTTGAACTTTTTGGCGGAGGGTGAAGAGGTGTGACGCCACTGTTGAGACTGCCTTTTGGTTTCAGGCGTGTAGTGTGCAACCCAAGTTTCATCTCCAGTAACGATGGAGCGGAGAAATTCATCTCCATGGAGTTTGCAGCGCCTCAAAAACTCTTGCCTTTTTACAAAATTTCGCACTTGGCGGGATATTGGGTTGACATTTTTCACGAAACGTGTTGTCGCGTCGACACTTCTCAACGTACTGACCTCGAACCGGTCTCGTTGCGGAGGGGAAGGGTCAGGCTACACGGAAGTGTAGCCAACATGTCGAAAATAAAATCTATCCTATCGTGAGAGCCTCAGTACACTTACTTTCTGGATACGCCTCGTATAAACAAAAAGTGTTACCATCCTTTATCCTATTACACATACCCAAGTTGTATTTTAGCCGGTTCACTGCCACGAGCGTGTTGACGCGCTCTTCGATTCAGTGCTCGCCAGGTCGGCCATACAAAATGAACGTGCTCTCCTTTGAGCTTGTCGCAAGCCAATATCAAATCCAATTGTAATAATTTATAAATTATAACACATAGTGACATCTATTGGGATGGTCAAGAAATATTTAAATATTACAATTTACCGATATTATCAAAGTTACAGTCATCTTTCTAAAAGCTTTCACTGACAGTCAATAAGTGTCTCTGATACAGGGTTACCGACTACAGTTTTTTTGCGACGTAATTGCGATGATTTATAATGACTTCGTTTGTAGTTTTGTTCAATGGTTGATTTTTAACTTTTGTGCGTTATTTTTGTTAATTTTTCAAAGTATTTATTTGCAAAGTGTGTTTTCATGTATTCTTTGGTTATCGGTGGTAGTTTTGCGGCATAATACGACGTTTATATAGACTTTTTACGGTTTTATTTTATAGTTTATTTACCTTTTGTGCTTTATTATACATTATACAGATAATTAGTGGATTTTAGTTAACAAAGTATATTATATTCCGCTATATTTATAAGTAAACATGTTTTCTGTGTCAAGTTGTGACAACCCTGACATTTTGTGAATATTTAAACTGTGTTTTTCTGAGTGAACGGCAGCTCAAACGCCCCACGGTGTATATATTAGGTCCTTACATATGAAATTGGCGTTTTGCCGTACTGGCAACTTTGATCTCAAATATCTTCTCTTTGGTTAGGAATTCCAAATTAAAATTTATACAGCTATTTACTCAAGTATTTGTGTTTCGAAAATTATAATTCATTTGTTTTTTCCTCAATTGTTTTTTTTCTTTCATCACTCAGTTTACAAAATGGAAAACTTGAAATATCGCATTATTTACGAGTACGAGTTCCAGCGTGGCACCAGTGCTGCAGAAACGGCTCGAAGGATTAATGATGTGTATGGGTGAATTGAGTGAAGCAAATCAACAAACGCGCGTTGACTGCTGCGTTGCATTACTCAACCGGCACAATAATGAAGGGATTTTGAATCGAATCATTACCTGTGATGAAAAGTGGATCCTGTATGATAATCGGAAGCGCTCATCGCAATGGCTGAACCCTGCCGAACCAGCCAAACCATGCCCCAAGCGAAAATTGACTCCAAAAAAGTTACTTGTGAGCGTTTGGTGGACTAGTGCTGGTGTCGTTCACTACAGCTTTCTTAAATCTGGCCAGACGATTACGGCAGATGTCTATTGTCAGCAACTGCAAACCATGATGGAAAAGCTAGCTGCTAAACAACCGAGGCTGGTTAATCGCTCTAGGCCACTGCTGCTTCATGATAACGCTAGACCACACACTGCACAACAGACGGCTACCAAATTAGAAGAGCTTCAATTGGAATGTCTAAGACATCCACCGTACTCTCCGGACCTTGCCCCGACAGATTACTATTTTTTTCGAAATTTGGATAACTTCTTGCAAGGGAAAAAATTCAACTCCGATGGGGCAGTCCAAACCGACTTCAAAGATTTTATTGATTCCCGTCCGAATGGTTTTTTTAGTAAAGGGATCGATGAACTACCTATGAGATGGCAAAAGTGCATAGATAGCAATGGTACATACTTTGATTAAATAAATATATTATATTAAAAAAAAATCAACTTTATGTTCCTCCCAAACAAAACGCCAATTTCATATGTAAGGACCTAATATTTAGTAAGTTTTCATAATATCCTTTATATCTGTATACAAAAAAATATTATTTTTTTAGGTTTTATTTTTGTTGAAAAAATCCCGGCCTGCTGGGTACGGCCATACTAATAACTTCCGGCACTTAAAGGGTTAAATCAGTTCTTTTATGCTCTCTGAACCGATGCCTTGATCACTTTTTAATACAACAATATGATTATTTCCTAAGTCAGTAACACGGTTGTTCCCTGCATCAGCGACTTGATTATTCTCTAAAACAGCGATATGTTTATTCTCCAAAACACCTAGCTGTTTATCCTCTAAAACAGCGAACTGATTGTTCCCACCATCAGCGATCTGGTCGTTCCCTAAATCAGCGACCTGGTTGTTCCCTAACTCAGCGACTTGTTTGTCCCCTGCGTCAGTGACTTTGGCGTGTTTCGTCCGGCCCACGAGGCGCTGAACCTTGAGATGGACGAGGCGCACGTGCGTGCGCATCGTGGACTTCTGCGTGAACTTGCACTGGCACTGCGGACACTCGAAGGGACGCTCGCCCGTGTGGGTCCGGATGTGGTTCGTAAGAAGAGCTTTCGACTGAAATTGAAATAAAAAATACGTCATTATTAACAGGACTTTCGTACAGCCCATTCCATTTCTCTGGTGTTGTCATTTACGAGGGTCATCTAGAAAGTAAGGTTACAAGGGCTCCTGAGGCCAGGGAAAATTTTTTGTTTCGAAGTTGGCGCACCTGCCTGGCGTGTAAGGGGGATCCTAACGGTCAGTTTGGTTCCGCGTGTTTGTCGGCCATTTTTTTCAGTCACAGTAAATTCTTCCAATGGAGAGGTCGTCGGGCCCTCCCACCACCTCCCGTCCGTGCGAGATCCGCGCGGTCATCCGTTTTTGACTTTGCAGAACAATACCGCTGCGAATATCCATCGGAAGCTTGTGGAAGTTTATGGTAGTGATGTGATGAGTTGACAACATGTCACGAAGTGGGTTAGGTTGTTCAGAGAAGGCCGTACTGATACTCACGACGAGACAAGGCAGTGATTTCTGACGAACTTGTGCAAAAAATGGAAAAACAAGTGCGAAATGACCGCCGTGTGACACTTGACGACCTTCACGAAGAATTTCCTGACATTTCTCGAAGTCTCCTCGGTGATATTGTGTCGGAAAAACTTGGTTACAAGAAGTTGCACAGGAGGGAGAAGCTTTTCTGGACTCTATCGTGACGGGGGATGAGACGTGGGTGTGTCACTACACCCCAACAATTTTCCAACGATCAGGAGGTCGAGGAAGCTGTGAAGAAGTGTCTGAAAGAGCTGGCGGCGGAGGTCTATGACACTGGCATACAAAAGCTGGTGCCCCGACTACAGAAATGTCTCGATCTCGACAGCGATTACGTTGAAAAATAGTTTAATATATTTGTGAAGTGTCCTGTGATTTTCAATTAAATACAAGTATTTTTCGATCCTACATAAATGTTGTACCCTTACTTTCTGGATGACCCTCGTAGTTCATAACTTTTTATTCCACTTCATATAACGGTATAACCCTACCAGTTTCAAGATCATATCACCTCATCATCAGGACTGAATTATGTTTCAACTGGTACCGACATACACGCTTCTAACGGTAAAATTTAAGGTCGGGGATTGTGGGTGGAGGGAGGCAGGAGACAACTTCAGCAAGCAGCTGTGAGATCTTGGGAATATATGTGTTTACCAGATGTTCACCCCGATGCACTGACTTGGATATTTCTAGGGCATCTAATCTGTCCAATTTATTTCCGTTCCTACTGATATGTAAGAATTTGGCATCATCGATAGAAAATGTATGGTTTTCACGGTGACAATGATTAGCCATTTCAGAATAAATTAGAGGACTTGTTAAGGCGGATTTGTGTTCACGAAATCTCTTTTCAAAAGATCTTCCTGTCTTTCCTATATAGAAATGATCACAGTCAGCACATAAAAGTTTATACACACAGCACTGTTGCTAAGTATTCCATTTTTGCCTTTCCCATTAAATAAGAGTTTCTGGAGATTAAAATTAGTGTAAAAAGCTGGCTTTATGTGACTTTTATTTATTAAATATTTTTAGTTATTTCGTATGATATGTTTTATATAAATAGGACTTTGCTCCATTTATAGGTATGTTATGCTTATAGGTGGCGTTAAATATATGATCTTTTATGAGTTTCTTTTTTGTTTTGTTATTGGAGTTTTGTTATAGGAGTTTTGTTGTAGGAGTTTTGTTATAAAAAACAAGTATATGAACATCCAAAGCAAGGTGAGGATATACAAGACCTGTGTCCGCCCCATAATGACATACAGCATAGAGTCCAGAGCCGACACTGTCAGAACCAAAGATCTCCTTCAAACCAGCGAAATGAAGGTACTCAGGAGTATCGCTGGCAAAACCCTTCGTGATAGAGTACGGAACACAGAAATCCGAAGGACATGCGAAATTGAAGATATTGTCAGATGGGGACGGTAGAGAAGAAGGTTCTGGAACGAACATATATCCAGAATGGCGGAACTGAGAGCCGTAAGAATGACCAGAGACAGAATCCCTCAAGCAAGCAGACCTTCAGGACAACCTCCCAAAGGATGGAAAGAAAGCTGGCAGTCGACGTCACAAGAGGGAAACAATGATGCAGGACCACAACAGGCCAAAAGGCCTAAAATAAGAAAAAAAGAAGTTTTGTTGTAGGAGTTTTGTTGTAGGAGTTTTGTTATAGGAGTTTTGTTGTAGGAGTTTTGTTATAGGAGTTTTGTTATAGGAGTTTTGTTGTAGGAGTTTTGTTGTAGGAGTTTTGTTGTAGGAGTTTTGTTGTAGGAGTTTTGTTGTAGGAATTTTGTTGTCGTGAGTTTTGTTGTAGGAGTTTTGTTGTAGGAGTTTTGTTATAGGAGTTTTGTTATAGGAGTTTTGTTATAGGAGTTTTGTTGTAGGAGTTTTGTTGTAGGAGTTTTGTTATAGGAGTTTTGTTATAGGAGTTTTGTTGTAGGAGTTTTGTTGTAGGAGTTTTGTTATAGGAGTTTTGTTGTAGGAGTTTTGTTATAGGAGTTTTGTTGTAGGAGTTTATGTTGTAGGAGTTTTGTTATAGGAGTTTTGTTATAGGAGTTTTGTTATAGGAGTTTTGTTATAGGAGTTTTGTTGTAATAGTTTTGTTATAGGAGTGTAAATAGGAGTTTCCGTATATTAAAATTAACCTAAAAAGACTCCTCAATTTTCACATTTACTTCTTTCAAAATATTATACACTTGATCTAACCGTACTTTCTTTGGTCTTCCTCTACTATGCCTTCTACTTACATTTGCACTGTATATTTGTTTTGTTAGTCTTTCTTCATCAATTCGTTACACGTGTCCAAACCATCTCAGCGCGTCCTTCTCCACCTTACTCACCACATCAGCCTTAAGTTCACATTCATCCCTTATCACTTCCCTATTCTGTCATACATTGTCATCCCAATTGTTCTAGTTCCGTGTTCACGTTTCACTACCATACATCAAAGTTGGTACTTAATAATACTGTTATAGACTATCATCTTAGCAGATTTCATTATTGTCCAGTTTAGATTTATATAAAGGGTCTTTCAAATTGAGCGGTTTTTTTTATTAAATTTTTTTTAATTCTTGAATAAAACACACAACTTGCTTTGATTTCAAAAAACTTTTTATCGGTCATTGAAGTATAATGTGTGACATTTAAACACAAAAAAACAATATCCGCCAAATATCCACCTCTTGCAGCTCCGCAGGTGTCCATTCTTTTGTCAAAATTTTCGATGACATTTTGGCATAATTGCGGTTCTAACTTGTCGATAACGCGAATAATTTCATCCTTCAGCTCGGGAATTGATCGGGGGCCATTCTTATAGACCTGGCTTTTCACGTAACCCCAGAGAAAATAGTCCAACAGTGTCAGATCACATGATCTCTTGGTGGGCAATTAACATCACCGTTTCCGGAGATTACAATGCATAAAATAATTCAACAATTTGAACGCGTTGTTGTATTGTATACGACTCCATTTTCATAAATGTCATACATTACACTTCTCAAATGTCACAAGACCCAGGCAAGATCGCGACGCCATCTGTGTTTTATCCAAGAATTTAAAAAACTGCTCAATTTGAAAGACCCTTTATGTTTTAATCCCCAATTGACTCCTATTGTTACATGCCTAATATACACATCAGCCTTGCCAAAATACACTTATCTCTAATCACTTGGTTTTGTATTCTATCGTACATTGACTCTCCATGTATTCTATCGTACATTGACTGTCCATGTATTCTATCGTACATTGACTCTCCATGTATTCTATCGTACATTGACTGTCCATGTATTCTATCGGACATTGACTCTCCATGTATTCTATCGTACATTGACTGTCCATGTATTCTATCGGACATTGACTCTCCATGTATTCTATCGTACATTGACTGTCCATGTATTCTATCGGACATTGACTCTCCATGTATTCTATCGGACATTGACTCTCCATGTATTCTATCGGACATTGACTCTCCATGTATTCTATCGTACATTGACTCTCCATGTATTCTATCGTACATTGACTCTCCATGTATTCTATCGGACATTGACTCTCCATGTATTCTATCGGACATTGACTCTCCATGTATTCTTTCAAGTGCGCGTATTTCAACAGTATTTATGCAGTATTTTTCCACGTCCAATCTTTCATTGCTTACCCACATGTGCACACGGTATTTACTTAAAGTAATATAGCAATATAGTGTCCTTCCTGTGCTAACATATGGGCTGGAAACATCGGTGCTGAATAAACAGATTATGCACAAGCTCATGGTGGCGCAGAGGGCCATGGAGAGAGGAATGTTAAATATCTCTCTGAGGGATAGGAGAACCAATGGATGTACATATAAGGCAGCAGACCAAGGTAGCTGATGTCGCCGAAAGAGTCGCCATTCAGAAGTGGAACTGGGCGGGACACATTGCCAGATGCACAGATGATAGACGGATCCAGAGAGTGCTGGAGTGGCGCCCGAGACAGGGAAGAAGAAGTGTGGGCCGTCCTCAGACACGGTGGTCAGACTGCATTATAAGAGTGGCCAGGAGCAACTGGAAACGATGTGCCCAGGAAAGAGAGGAATGTAGGAGGAGAGGGGAGGTCTATGTTCAACTTTAGACAGAGACGGGCTGATGATGATGATGATGATGAATATAGCAAAAAATCTACAAAATGTATACAAAAATAACACAACAAAGTTGTTATACGAGGCGTATCCAGAAAGTAAGTGTACTGAGGCTCTCACGACCGGATGGATTTTATTTTCGACATGTTGGCTACACTTCCGTGTAGCCTGACCCTTCCCCTCCGCAACGAGACCGGTTCGAGGTCAGTACGTTGAGAAGTGTCGACGCGACAACACGTTTCGTGAAAAATGTCAACCCCATCTCCCGCCAAGTTGAATCGAGTGGAGGCCGGGCAAGAGTTTTTGAGGCGCTGCAAACTCCATGGAGATGAATTTCTCCGCTCCATCGTTACTGGAGATGAAACTTGGGTTGCACACTACACGCCTGAAACCAAAAGGCAGTCTCAACAGTGGCGTCACACCTCTTCACCCTCCGCCAAAAAGTTCAAAACCACAATTTCAGCCAAGAAAATCATGACATCCGTGTTTTGGGACTGTCAAGGCATAATTTTAATTGAATATATGCCTCAAGGGGAGACCATCAACTCTGCAAGATACTGCGAGACCCTAAAAAAATTGCGGAGGGCGATTCATAACAAGAGGAGAGGCATGCTGATAAAGGGAGTCTGCCTGTTGCACGACAATGCCAGACGGAACTGCTTGCCTCGTTTAAATGGGATGTCCTGAACCATCCCGCGCATTCCCCTGACCTAGCACCTTCAGATTTCTATCTCTTTACCTCCCTGAAGCTGTACATGGGTGGAAAAAGGTTTTCAACCGACGAGGAGGTAAAGGAGGAGGTGGAGAAGTGGACGGAGGGGTTGGCGGGAAACTACTTCGAGGAAGGCATCAAAAAGTTGATACCCCGCTTCACCACCTGCATTGAGAGGAATGGCGACTATGTCGAAAAATAGCTTACATATGTACTACGGTAACCACGTAATTTTTTTGTTTAAATAAAAAAAATTGTAACCTACAAAAATTCAGCACACTTAGTTTCTGGATATGCCTCGTATTTCCATTTGAACCGGGCGGCAATCCTTTCCACAACGTCCAACACTTGCGATTATAAAATATTAAAATCAAAATAAACGTCAGATAATTACAGAGAAAGTCTTAACGCACGCGTGGCAGGCGTACTTCCTCGGCAGCACAAAGCCACGGTGGGCGGCACGCGCATGAAAGTTGACACCCTGACGCGTGGCGTAACGTGCGCCGCACTCTACGCACGCGTATAGCGGCACCCTCTCGTGGGCTGCGAGCACGTGCCTCCGGAGCAGCTCGGCTGACTGGTAACGGCGGGTGCATTGACCGCAAGGGAACCTGCAATAAAGATATTTACTCATTTCCACGTACCAGTTGTGTTCCCGGGATATGAGGTGGCTTTTCGGGGAATTGATTTGACCCGCAGACAAAGACGTCTTTAGGTTATTCGGAAAGTAATGTAGTTTTATTACATTATACTTGAGAAAATGTAGCATGGTCCCTGTGACGTTTGAAATGTCCATGTCTCAAAGGGATTTTTTTTTATAAATCGAAAAATTGTTTTTCTCTAAACTGACATTTTAATTCCTATTTTTCATTATACTGACTTTCTAATGTATTGTATGATTTGTATCTATCTTTAAATAGGCCAAGATCCACTATGAATTAATACTAATTACGAACATTTCATTTTATGTATAAAAAAAATCGAAAATCCAATTACCGTATACCCCATCCCTAGCCAATGCGGACTAACGTAGTGACTTTTGACGAATGTCAACCAAATATTATTTGATTTTAACAAACTGCCACATTTTTGCTAATTTGTAACAAGATGTATTAATTTGTCATTATTGTTAGTTTTATGTAATGTATTTACCTAAATAACTCGCTATTTATTAGAATCGAGGCTTATATTAAAGTTGATAAAATAATTAAAATTACTGAACGTCGTTACAAGGCTGTATTGGGGTAAATTTGTGAACTGTCACAGGGACCATGCTACATTTTCTCAAGTATAATGAGTTTTGATAGTTAGTTGTGCTCTGTCTGTCGTGTCACCATCTGTTTTGTTAATTCTCTATCATCAACATTGTACATTTCATCATCATCCCGTCGTGTATCCCATGACAGCATCGTGACTCCCATGATAGCCTCTGCCACTCCTCTCCATCCATCCCTGCACTCCGCGGCTCCAAGGGCAGCTGTTAAGGGTAGTCCAGTTGCGGCTCTCACTTGGTCAGTCCAACGCGTTGGGATTCTACCTCTTGTGCGTCGTCCTTCCACGCCTCCAGTAACCACAAACCTCTCCAAACTATCTTCTTGGCCACAAGCAATGTGCCCAAAGAATCTGTCCAACGCATTGGGCCTCTTCCTCTTGTGTGTCGTCCTTCCACGCCTCCAGTAACCGCAAACCTCTCCAAACTATCTTCTTGGCCACAAGCAATGTGCCCAAAGAATCGGTCCAACGCATTGGGCCTCTTCCAATTGTGTGTCGTCCTTTTACGCCTCCAGTAACCACAAACCTCTCCAAACTGTCTCCTTGGCCACAAGCAATGTGCCCAAAGAATCGGTCCAACGCATTGGGCCTCTTCCAATTGTGTGTCGTCCTTGCACGCCTCCAGTAACCGCAAACCTCTCTTAACTGTCTCCTTGGCCACGAGCAAAGTGTCTAAAGTATCGGATGACTTGCTGAAATCATATTGTCGACAATCTGTTGATGATTCTCCGAGTTGTTCGAGAATGAAGGTATTAATTCACCTTCCTGTCCATGGGATTTGTAACCTCCTTCTCTAGCATCACATTTGAAATGCATCTATTCTAAATCTCTCACTTCTTCCCGGAGTCGTAGTCTCCACGGCGTATATAAATATTGCAAATACGAGAGACTTAATGAAATGCATTTTCATCGTGACGGTAATAGTTATGCGCTTCCTTATCTCGGACAATACATTATTCACCGTTCCAGTTCATCTTTCCACCTCGGTCTCACACATCCTCCGCTGTTGGTAATATGGTCAGTAACCACTTCTAGACTATGATCCACATTGTTTCGTGGCAGTTTGTTACTGCGCTCTATTATCGTCAACTTACAATATAAAAAATCGCTCATTAACCCTTCAGACAGTTTGGAGAGGTTTGATTTGGTTACTGGAGGCGTGGAAGGACGACGCACAAGAGGTAGAATCCCAACGCGTTGGACTGACCAAGTGAGAGCCGCAACTGGACTACGCTTAACAGCTGCCCTCGGAGCCGCGGAGTGCAGGGATGGATGGAGAGGAATCATCAGAGGCTATCGTGCGAGTCACGATGCTCTGTCATGAGCTACGCGACAGGATTATGATGATGATGATGATGAATAGTGAGTTTGATTGACTCCTGAGTCAGAACACCCTCGAGGAGAGTCTGCTTATTATAATTTACCTGAGAGTGCTGGGATCTTTATGCGCGCTTGAGCGAACCAGATGGTTCCGCAGCGTGGAGGCAGACTTGAAGTGCGCGTCACATTCGACGCAATAGTGCGTGCGAGCAGCGCTGTGCGTGTCGCGGTGGGCACACAGATTCGCACGCGTGTAGAATGCTTTGCCACACTCTGAACACACGTACGGCCGTATGTTGGAATGTCGCCTGCAACAGAATTTAAGGCTAGCTTCAACTATTCATTGCGGTCTTACTGTAGATTATTAATGGACTTAATTACTGTAGATTATTAATGGACTTAAGTATTATTGATTATTAATGGACTTAATTACTGTAGATTATTAACACTTGCTTAGATTATTAACTGTGCTAAAAAAATTCGCCAACCACGGTGCTGGACGCTAAGCGTCCAGTGAAAAATGCAAAATCTGCTAGGTTATTTTTTGTAATTAGCTATAAAAATCCTTTTATTGTGTATTAAAACGTAGAATAATCAAATAAAATATAAGTCCTGGTCACTCGCTATCCATTGTCCACTCTACAAAAATTAACCTTAAAATTAACCTATCAAGGTGAACAGCACAGCACTGTGTCAGCTGACAAAAATACATTTCAAGTTAATAAGTTTAGAAAAATTCAATATTAGGCAGGCAGGGGGGGGGGGGGGGGTCTACGGAAAACAAAAATATCGGTATGTGGTCTACGGGGCGAAAAAGTTTGCGTAACTATGGTGTATACAGTACATCTCGTGACTAATACTCACAGCAGGTGTTGGGCGAGCCTGTCTTCAGACTTGAACTGCTGGGGGCAGTGCTCGCAGCGGAACTGGCGCTGTCCGTGTTTTAACCGTACGTGGTTCCTCAGGGTGGTCCGTCTCCTGCAACAGTTATTGCCGTCAGTGGAAAAAGCACAGGTGATATTGAGGGCGAGTTACAAGTAAACTGAAGCACAATGGACGTTCGAATATCGTGTATTTATATTTATTGTCATTTATTGTTTCTGTTTTTGAAGTGAAACTTGTATCTATGCGGTAGGGAAAATTGGCCTGAACGTCGCGAAAAGTGAAACACTTCCCCTTCTCCCACTTTAAGGGTAATATTTCAAATGATCTTTAATGTCTATTTATATTAATATAAATAAATAAATTTAATAAATATTAAATATAAATTTATAATTATTAATAATATTAATAAATAATTTAATAAATGAACGATAAATGTATAAATTTATTTATTTATTAAATATAAAATTAAATATTATATTATAATAATAAATATTTATATTTAATTCAATTTAATTTAATTAATTAAATATAAATAATAAATATAATTTAATAAATATAATATAATTAATAAATAATTCATAATAATAATTATTAATAATATTAAAATTGATAATTAATAATAATGTTAATATTAATTATATTGATAATTAATATTAATTATTATTAATAATATTAATAATTATTATTGATAATTATTATTTATTATTATTAATAATAATTTATTAATCAATATTAATGTTTAATTTATTATAATATTAATAAACATTCATTAATAATATAAAATTAATATTGTAATAATTAATTAATATTAAACCACCAGGAAAAAGTTAATGGGCAACAATGTTAATGTTAAAGTTAGTTAGGTTAGGTTAGGTTAGGTTAGGTTAGTATGTGTTTATGGATTTCGTGGTGATGGATAGTCATTTGAATGATTTATGCGACCAGGTAACTTGCTTCATACTTTTGTCCGGTTGGTTGGAAGATATTGGCGCCTGGCAATAAGCCCGCCAGATTGTAATTGCAATAAAAATGTTAAATAAATAAATAAATGAATAAACACCTTGAAACCGGTAGGGTTATACCGTTATATAAAGTGGAATAAACAGTGTTTGATAAAATAAATGACAATATCTTTAAACCTCCGCAGTATTAATGCCTTAACTATAAATAATACATAACAATAGAGATCACCCTCTTCAACATATGTTGCGAGTTAATATGTTGATAAAATAATTGAACAAAGTTGTTGAGATAATGGAGTTGACAGTCTCGTAACACAATAAGAGTGTTGGTATCACGCGTATCGCTCGCACTAACCTGAAGGTAGCGTGGCATGCGTGACAGCTGTGCGTGCGCCCCGCGTGCCACTCGTGGTGCTCCTTAAGGCGCGCGCGATCCCTCACGCGCTGCCCGCACGCCAGGCACACGAGTCTCAGAGCGTGCAGGGAGGCGTGCGCCCTCAGCGTGCGTTTCGTGGGGAAACGCTGTGTGCAAATCTCACACTCGAAAGGACCCCTGTCCTGGAAAGTGACAATTCATTTATATTAGATTATTCGGAAAATTCTCAAGAAAAAGGAAGTTGTCACCGATCTAAAAAGAAAAGTCTTCGATGCATGCGTCCTCCCTGTGCTAACTTATGGCTTGGAAACGATGACATTAATTGCCAATACCATTCACAGACTAAAATGCGCACAACGGTCCATGGAACGACGAATGTTGGGCATAAGTCTGATGAACAAAGTCAGAAATTAAGAAATCAGGCGACGGACTAGGGTTGTCGAAATAATGGACCGTGTTGCTGGCACGAAATGGCAATCGGGCGGGTCACGTTGCGAGACAACGAAATGATAGATGGGCACCCAGAGTCCTGAAACGGAGGCCTGATGGGATACGAGAAGACCGATGGGACGGCCCTAGAAGAGGTGGGCTGACGACATTATCCCTGTCGCCGGTAGAAAATGGACGATAAAACCCCAAGACAGGGAAGCGTGGAAGGTTTTAGAAGAGGCCTACATCCAGCAGTGGAGAGACGGCTGAAGAAGAAGAATTCGGAAAATAATGTCCTTTTTTAACCTTTCCCTTCCTGTGCTAAAAAAATCCGCGCGTTCCTGTGCTGTGTATTTAATACACATGTAAAAATGAGCTATTTAAAATTGGAAAAATAAGAATATTCATAGGTAATCGCTTAAATTAATTCAATTTGAAGTCAAAAGTGGTAATAATTGAAATTTAATTGCTGAAAACATGAAAAAAACATCGGCCGACGTTCACAAAACGGGCGAAGAGACCACCTCAAATGGATGCCAGAGAGCAACTGAAGCGAGTGAACTGAGATTCTATTTCTTACGTTCCCATATACCGAAGTAGAGTGAGAGTGAGACGTGAATAGCGTCGCTTCCTCACCCATAACGTTTTTTTAGAATGAATATACCTACGTCACACACTGGCACACGTTTGATTGTATTGGTAAATTTATTCCCGATTTTCCCAAAATATCTCTGATGTGGCCGATAAGTGCTAATTATTATTAATATTATTGTGCTCATTCAATGCGTAAATGTATTACGGAGGAATACCTAAAATCTGAACCCAGTATTTATTATATTTATAGAGATATTAAAGTGTTTAGAAGCAATGTGTACTAGTTACACATCACAGGGAAGGAAGGGTTAACTAAGTATAGAGATATTAAAGTGTTTAGAAGCAATGTGTACTAGTTACACATCACAGGGAAGGAAGGGTTAACTAAGTATAGAGATATTAAAGTGTTTAGAAGCAATGTGTACTGGTTACAAATCACAGGGAAGGAAGGGTTAATAATAAAACAATTTGACTTTTATTAATACTAATCACACATTACGCCGTATACCTATCAGGGTAGGCAGAAAGGAGGGAGCGCTAGATTTTCCTATTGCGCCACGTATCTTTCGCCTTTTTTACGTCCATACACTTCCTATGACTTTTTATATTTCCTTCTTTTAAAATATAATTTATTTGACCCAACAATACTTTCCTTGGACTTCTCTATCACTCATTCCACTCAAATTTGAGCTGCATATTTGTTTTGTTACCTTTTCTTCATTCATTCGTTCCACATGCCCAAACCATCTCAGCGCGCCTTCTCCACCTTACTCAACACATCAGCTTTAAGTTCACATTCATCCCTTATCACTTTA
Organism: Odontocerum albicorne; assembly: GCA_949825065.1. NCBI lineage: Eukaryota > Metazoa > Arthropoda > Insecta > Trichoptera > Odontoceridae > Odontocerum > Odontocerum albicorne. The sequence goes on from OX463868.1 coordinate 14,715,622, forward strand.
TTCCGTATTCTGTCATACATTGTCACCCCATTCATTATTTTAAGTGTATCAGGTCTGTAAATATGAAACAAAATCACTTTGTGTTGCCTCTTTTGATATTCTGGTCGTTTTTCACGCAATGCTCGGCTCAAATCCATCATCTGTTGTCGGTAGCGTTCAGTATTAACGGTTTCACCAGGCTTTAGCAGCTCATAATAGATAACACCCTTCTGATCCCACCAAACACAGAGCATTGTCTTCCATCCATAGCGATTTGGTCTTGCAGTCGATGTCGCTGCCTTGCTTGGAGTTACCCATGATCTTTTACGCTTAGGATTCTTGAAATATATCCATTTTTCATCGCCAGTCACAATTCAATGGAGAAATGATATTCTTTTGTACCTGGCGAGCAGCATTTCGCAAGTGGTTTTTCAGTTTTCCCGCTGTCTTTCATTCAGTTCATGTGGAACCCATTTTCCCACCTTCTGGATCTTTCCCATGGCTTTCAAACGTATGGAGACGGCTTCTCGTGTCACATTTAACTGATCCGCGAGTTGTTGTTGCGTTTGAGCGTCATCCTCATCCGACAATGCTTGCAATTCGGCGTCTGCAAACTTTCTCGGTGGTTTTCCACATTCTTCATTTCTCACGTCAAAATCGCCACTTTTGAATTTTTTAAACCATTCAAAGCACTGTGATTTACCAAGAGCATGCTCGCCGTAAGCTTCGACAAGCATTCGATGCAATTCTGCAGCAGTTTTCTTCAAATGGTAACAGAAAATCAATGGTGTCCGCAAATCGTAGTTTTCAGGCACAAAAACAGACATGTTCAACGCTATGAAAACATATGTAGTTGTATTAAACTTGTATTGTTGCGAGTTTAAAGTCTTTGACAAATGTAAACACAAGCAAAAATGCGCCAATGACGCGGTTTGACAGTCACTACATTGACAACTAGAGTCATCTATGAGCAAATTCCGGTTTCATATTTACAGACCTGGTATATATGGTATATGCTCAATTTCACAATTTTTTTATTTAATTTAGCTGTCGATGAAGTTGCATTTGTTTGTGAGAGTTCTCAGTGGATTTCCCTATACTTACGATAATAATCTTGAGTTATTTTGATATTGAATCTTTGGATATAGGGGGAGTCCCGGGAGTCAAATCTCTTTCTGTCACGTAATAGTCTGAAGTTGCCAACCAAAAGTTTGGAATTATTAGAATTGATACTTTTGGGTGAAAAAACACTACGAAATACAAGGTTTTTCGAATTAACAGCAGAAAAGTAGATTTTGGGACCTAGAAAATGGCGAAAAGTAGAAATTACGAATGATCGTTTTTCTTATTAACAGTATAGTATTTATGGTGCTGTAAATTCGTTATATTGTGATTTGACCTGTTTAACCATTTACAAGGGGTTGGGGTTGGGCCATGGAGCGTCCAAAGGCAGAACCCCTAGTTAATAATACAAGTTTCAATGAGCAGAGACAATAAGGAGCCTAGTGACCTGGCTGTGTTTGAGCATGTGCTTGTCCAGAGAGTGATGCTGGCTGAAGGGCAGCACGCAGGCCTCACAGCGGAAAGGCGCGCCCACGTACGCTGGGTCTCGAGCCCTCTCCTCGCGCTCCCACTCCTGCTGCTCGCGGCTTAGCACTGTCTCGCTAGATCCCTCGTCCAATGTGCTTCTTGACCGTATTTTTATTTTGCGACCTAAAAAAAAAACCGTGAAACAAATAATTATTCGAGGGAAGTTTGATAAATTACTATGAGATGGCACCACAAGTCATAAAATAACATAACTGATGGCAAGTGTCATTCCTCAAGCGACCTCTGTCAAAATCTTGGCCAGATGCGACGCGTAGTTAACGTTTGACAGCCGTTATCTGAATCGATCATTTTGACATTTGCCCCAATAATGGAAAAAAATTCTTGTGTAATAAAACATTTTTATTTGAAGCAATTAACAGCTGCGCAGTTCAAAGTCGAGTCGGATGAAGTTTAGAGGGACTCGGCGCCAGCGTTAAAAATTGTTTATTATTTCTGGATGAGTTTAAACATGGCAGTACATGCACTGAAGATGAATCACGTTCCGGACGCCCAATTGCGTCCATTACGGAAGAAATCAATGAAAAAATGTTGCCGATGACAAGTGCATGAGATCACTGAGGCTGTGGGCATCTCAAGTGAACGGGTACACAATATTCTACACCAAGAATTGGAATATGATAAAGCTGTCTGATGTCTGCACGAGATGGGTGTATGTTGAAAAACAAAATAAGTTATACCAAATGTTTCAAACTAAATTCATAGGTGGCAGTTTGACTTCTTGAGAGAGAGTTTTCTAGTTTAGAAATAGCCATCAAATCTGGCAGCATTATTTATTTAACACTTTCAAGTTGATATATCTGGCAGAATTATTGCTGGAGGTACTACACTATGTAAATTCACACTCATCACTTATCACTTACAGTTTAGGTCAATGACGGGAGTTCTATGTGATCCGTAAATGCCAGTAAAGTTAAAAGGAAAAGTATACCAAACGATTGTCAGACCCGCACTCTTCTATGGCTCCGAATGCTGGACGATGTATAACTCTTACTCTAGGCAACTGGAAACTGCTGAAATGCGCATGCTAAGATGGTCAGCTGGTGTGTCCCTAAGAGACAAAATAAAAAGCTCACGCATTCGTGGAAGCCTAGGTGTTACAGACATCAACAGCAAGATGGAGGAGAGGCGATTGAGATGGTATGGGCACGTTGGACGCAGAGCACCCGATCACATTGTGAACCAGGCAATCTCCATGGATCTTCCTCGAACAACGACCAGATGAAGACCAAAGAATTCATGGGTGGTGCAAAAAGATAACTCGATGCAGAGGCACGGTCTGGGGGACGTAGTCCGGGACAGAAGAGCATACAACCTGAGGACGAGGAGAGCTGACCCCAACAGTCTTCGCAATGTGTTGGGATGGAGCCAGGGAGAAGAAGACTTATCACTTACAGTACCCGGCAGTAAGTAATACACATCGGGCCATCGTGCGACAGAGACGACACTCTACAAAGTCATGTGTATTACTTACCGCTGGGTACCAGTACCCGGCGGTAAGTAATACACATCAAGCCATCGTGCGACAGAGACGACGCTCTACAAAACCAGTACCCGGCGGTAAGTAATACACATCGAGCCATCGTGCGACAGAGACGACGCTCTACAAAACCAGTACCCGGCGGTAAGTAATACACATCGAGCCATCGTGCGACAGAGACGACGCTCTACAAAACCAGTACCCGGCGGTAAATAATACACATCGAGCCATCGTACGGCTCATCTCATAACCTCATCTCACTTACTCGCAAGTATTTCAATCCGTATTCTCACTAGATCCACAAGACAGCTCAATCCCTTTTATACCGAAAATTACTATATTAATTATAAAATCAACTCCTCTATAATTCGTATGCAAAGACTTGGAAACGAGTTTTGCAACAATTTAGATATTTTTAACATATAGTATTCGCCAGAATATCACAACAATATTTAGAAATAGCTACTAACTTTGTGCTCTCCTTTATTCATATAAATAACGTAATATAAACAAAACATTAAGGACAATACTTTGCCTCTGGAGTTGAATAACCCTGCATCAACATGTAGGAAGGTTTTAATTCTGCAAAGCAACTTGCATCAGGTTCTACTAATGAGGCCATGTGTTTTCAATATCTCAATATCTATCCATAAAATTCCCACAAAATTCTCAAAGATAATTAAATAATTTTAAAACAATGACTGTAATCTATTATTACTACTGCTTTTTGTATCTTCATGTTAGTATAAGATAAAGTTTTGTATTTTTTGTCAATAATTTGAAGTACTTGTATAACCTGTCACATGTTCATCTGTATATAAAGACACTGTTGTGTCGTCAATTAAATTGATAAATAACATCCCCCCAACCGAGATACACCCCATCAGTATAGGGTGAGCCCGGCCATGAGGACACCAGATGACCCACACCCCATTAACTTTGTTTCCTATTGCTACACACCATTCGATATGCAAAATACTTTGATGTACGGGCGTGAAGTGAAACCTGTTAAAACAAAGCACTAGAGATGTACATACACATACCTTGTGTATCTGAGCTCTGTTCGGATTTATCAATTCTTCGTTTTTTCAATTTCTTTGTTTTCTTCGAAGAAGTAACTTCCTTCATCAGTTCACCGCCAATATCCCGCTCCTCAGTGGACTCGAAGAAGTCAATCCCAGCCTCCATTTCTATTTTGACTTCGCCCAAATCGAGGGAATCATCACTTCTCCAACAGTCGTTCATTTTGTCACCGTTGTCGTTTATTTTGTCATTAATTTCGTTCATTCTGTCACTATTTTCATTTATGACGTCACTACGGATTGTATTTAATTTTCTTTCAGGCACGATCGGTGGTTTCTCTTCGGCAGTATTCCAATTTTCCTGTTTGATTTCCGATAATTTGACTAGTACCATATCTTCGGTGAAATTTTTCGATACGCTCGAGTCACGAATAAAGGAGACAGCTTCCGCACGACTGCTGTTTGAGAAACCTTCTTCCGTTGTTGCAACACTAAGACAGAGAATGTTGGAGAGTGTTGGTTCCGAGGAAATGGATATTTTTGCTTTTACTGTCTCGATGATATTTAATTTGATCTGAAAATAAAGAATTTTAATTTATATTAGTAAATCAGTCCATAAATTTGTGTGTATCGATATCATATGTATGATTCAGCATAAGTCATTTCGTAGAATAATATACTTCCAAACAAATCGTATCCTGTGTTGAGATACTCAAGTGGTCAGTTTATTATCGAATTTTGTAAATATCGGACGTAAATAAGAGATCTTAGAAAATGAATATAGATAATTAGTACAGACGTCACATTCCATATTTTTATTTTTATGGGGTGATTAGATGCAAGGGTGACTAGGTGCAATGGTGACTAGATGCGAGAGTGACTAGGTGCAATGTGACTAGATGCAAGGGTGACTACGTGTAAGGTGACTAGATGCGAGGGTGACTAGGTGCGAGGTGACTAGGTGTAAGGTGACTACATGCAAGGTGTACGAATTTATGAACTGACCTTATACTTAAGATCAAGGGTTCCTAAATATGCACAAATTTATGGACTGACCTTATATAATACTTTAGATTAAGGATTCCTAAATATGCACGAATTTATGGATTGACCTTATACTTAAGATTAAGGATTCCTAAATATGCACGAATTTATGGATTGACCTTATACTTAAGATTAAGGATTCCTAAATATGCACGAATTTATGGATTGACCTTATACTTAAGATTAAGGATTCCTAAATATGCACCAATTTATGGATTGACCTTATACTTTAGATCAAGGGTTCCTAAATATGCACGAATTTATGGACTGACCTTATACTTCAGATTAAGGATTCCTAAATATGCACGAATTTACGGACTGACCTTATACTTAAGATGAAGGGTTCCTAACTTGTGTTCTGTTTAGATCTTGTCATACAATTCCTATAATTTAGAGCTTGTCAACAAATCCTTACAACTTTTTACGTTTCCATCTTTCAAAATATCATTAATTTGATCCAACCATACTTCCCTCTTCTCCACCTTCCATTCACATTTGCACCACATATTTACTTTGTTAGATTTTCTTGATTCATTCATTCCACATGCCCAAACAATCTCAGAGTGCTTTTATCTATCTTACTTTACACATCAGCCTTAAGTATACAAAAATCCCTAATCACTTATCTATCTTATTCAACACATCGGCCATAAGTTTACATTCATCCCTTAACACTTTATTATCTTATTCAACACATCGGCTATAAGTTCACATTCATCACTTAACACTTCATTATCTTATTCAACACATCGGCCATAAGTTTACATTCATCCCTTAACACTTTATTATCTTATTCAACACATCGGCTATAAGTTCACATTCATCACTTAACACTTCATTATCTTATTCAACACATCGGCCATAAGTTTACATTCATCCCTTAACACTTCATTATCTTATTCAACACATCGGCCATAAGTTCACATTCATCACTTAACACTTCATTATCTTATTCAACACATCGGCCATAAGTTTACATTCCATCCCTTAACACCGGCCGATGTGTTGAATAAGATGAAGAAGTGATTAGGGATGAATGTGAACTTATGGCCGATGTGTTGAATAAGATAATAAAGTGTTAAGGGATGAATGTAAACTTATGGCCGATGTGTTGAATAAGTGATTAGGGATGAATGTGAACTTATGGCCGATGTGTTGAATAAGATGAATAAGTGATTAGGGATGAATGTGAACTTATGGCCGATGTGTTGAATAAGATGAAGAAGTGATTAGGGATGAATGTGAACTTATAAGTTTACATTCATCCCTTAACACTTTATTATCTTATTCAACACATCGGCCATAAGTTCACATTCATCCCTAATCACTTTTCTGTCATACATTATTACCCTTTCTTTCTGTCATATTTTATTATTTTCAGAGAAATCTTTTCTACACCTTTCATTCAGCACCTTTGCCTTTTTGCACATTCACATTTCAAAGTTGGCACTTAAATATTATTGTAGACTATCATTGTCTTAGCAGATTATGACGCACTCTGGTTCGAGTATATATGTTTTAATGCATCATTGCCTTTGTTTCTCTTAACTCTTCCATCAATCTTAGAAAATACTACTCAAATAACAATACACCAATATTTCGTTACATATACACATATCGTATCTGCTTTTTCTTTCACACCTTCTGTCACCATGACTATGGATTTCTCAATATTCATTCTCAGATCTTTCTATTTCTATCTCTCATACAATTTACTTCATTCCCTGCAATTCATCTTCATTCCTCACTTACACCACCATGCCATCAGCATTCCCCACTTACACCACCATGCCATCAGCATTCCCCACTTACACCACCATGCCATCAGCATTCCCCACTTACACCACCATGACATTAACATTCCCCACTTACACCACATGCCATCAGCATTCCCCACTTACACCACCATGCCATTAGCATTCCCCACTTACACCACCATGCCATCAGCATTCCCCACTTACACCACCATGCCATTAGCATTCACCAACGTAGATGTAAACTTTATAAAATAAACAAAATTAATTTCAATTCTTTATCTACAAATGGCATCTTCATTACTGAATATACTTACTTTATTTTTGCCAAGTTTCTTATCATATTCTTGGATTACTTGATCCGCTCTGATACAGAGATCCCGGAAGGTGGACAGCTTCCTGATGGTGTGGGCACATCTGTAGCAGAGCCAGCCCATACCTGCACCTTCAGGGAGCTGTAAGCAATGAGGATATACACGCTTAGTATAGTATACTTGGATATTTCTGGTTGTCTCCTCCCTCCCTCCACCCCCAGTCCCCAATCCGAATGTTTACCATTAGAAGCGTGTATATCGGTATCAGTTTGAACATAATTCAGTCTTATTTGAGCTCCCCTGATAATGAAGTGTGCACCTTGAAACCGGTAGGGTTATACCGTTATATAAAGTGGAATAAACAGTTTTTGACAAAAAAAATTACAATGTCTTTAAACCTCGACAGTGTTAATGCCTTAACAATAATTATTATATATAAAATTAATTATTTTGAAATAAAAGAAAATATCCCATTCAACTTTAAACAACTTTTTTGCAATATTTACTTTTCATACAAAAAGAAGGGGCCGATAAAATTTATATTTTAAAAAAGGGCAGTAGTCTAAAAAAGGTTAGGAAACGCCGCTATAAGCTGCATTTTTTTCTCAAATAAAAAATATAACCTCACTTTTGAAATATTCATTTCATATAACTGGAGCAATGAAATAATACTAAAAAAACTTTTAAATTACCTTATTACCAGTCAATAAATCAATCAGTGCATCGAATCTACTCTGCGAACGTAACAAATTCGGTTCGTCCGTTAAACAAACTCTGCAAACTTTGAATATTTTCATTTTTTCCGTTTCCGATTTTTTCCGCTTCATTGTGTTTTGCGGTGAAGGTTTAAGAATATTTATTAACAATTGTCAATATTAAAATCCGAAATGACGAACATTTAAGTAATAAATTCAACAAAACATTAAACTTCTTCCTCTTCTTGAATAATGGCCGTGAACTCCTGTAAAAATTTGACGTCTTCTTGTTTATTGACATTCGACATTTTTTTTAATGCACGTTTAGATGGACTGCTAATTTATGAGATAAAGTTTCGTTTACATTTTATATGATTAGATTTCAAAACTGGAAGAACAGAACCATCGCGACAAAAATACACTTAGTTCAATAAATGTTGCGTTTTTTCTTTCTTCGAAGAACTTTTCCACTTATAGATCGACTTATATTTTTGAAGCTGAAATTTGAATTATCATTTTTTTAACCTTTCCTTTCCTGTTCTAAAATAATCCACGCAATCCGGTACTGTGTATTCAATACACCTGTAAAAATTAACTATTTAAACGTGGCATTATTAACACTGAATTCGAGGGTGCCAATGAGGCACAATTTGATTTTATCACAAATAAAATTGTACCCAGGTAAGATACCCGTCTTCCAGCCTGGAGTTTGCGGCTTCAACTCAATTTGGAACCCAGATTAAAAAAAATCTAGATTTCACTTAAGGTCTTTTTAACCTTTCCCTTCCTATGTTAAAAAATCCGCCCGTTCCGGTGCTGTGTATTCAATACACATGTAAAAATTAACGATTTAAAATCGTAAAAATAAGAATATTCATAGCCAACCGCTTAAATTAATTAAGCTTGAAGTCAAAAGTGATAATAATTTAAATTTAATTGCTGAAAACATGAAAAAAACATCGACTGACATTCACAAAACGGGTGAATAGACACTGAAATTCTATTTCTTGCGTTCCCATATACCGAAGTAGAGTGAGAGTGAGACGTGAATAGCGTCGCTTCCTCACCCATAGCTGTTTTTTAGATTGAATATACCTACGTCACACACTGGCACACGTTTGATTGTATCGGTGAATTTATTCCCGATTTTCACAAAATATCTCTGATGTGGCCGATAAGTGCTAATTATTATTAAAATTATTTTTTCATTCAATGCGTAAATGTATTACGGAGGAATACCTAAAATCTGAGCCCAGTATTTATTATATTTATAGAGATATTAAAGTGTTTAGAAGCAATGTGTACTAGTTACACATCACAGGACAGGAAGGGTTAAATAAGTTTTATTATATTGACTCGTATAATTGCATAATGATTTTAATTTGGTGGCACAAATCATCCTAATGAGGGTGGATTACCAATAAAAAGTCTTTCGTCTTAGCAATATTTGTGTAAGGGGCCGAGACTTGGATTCGGAGAAAGATGCATTAGACATAGAATGCTGGAGAAGGAATTCGCTTTCATTCTCGAAAAATTGTAAATTTCCTATAGATTTCGATACGAGACCTTCGACGAGTCCTCCGATTCTTTAGACATATTGTTAATAGCCAAGGAAACAGTTTGGAGAGGTTGTGGTAGCTGGAAGCTTAGAAGGACGACGCACAAGAGGATGAATCCCAACGCGTTGGACTGACCAAGTGAGAGCCGCAACTGAACTACCCTTAACAACTGCCCTAGGAGCCGCAGAGTGCAGGGATGGATAGAGAGGAATAATCAGAGGCTATCGTGAGAGTCACGATGCTCTGTCATGAGCTACGCGACATGATAATAATGAAATTTTTAATTTAGATCAAATCAGACCGCTGTCAAACTAAATGAACTTCGTAACAATCAACACCTGTGATACGAGTATGTCAGATGCGTATTGGATATTTTTACACAGTTGAACATTTGACAAACATCAACGTTTTTAATTCTACCACGGCGAATGTTACCTCAACAAGGAAATTATACAGCACTGGTACAAATACTGTAGAACAGGTGGATGGTTCCCGTTCACTCTTCGGAGATTTCTGCGTGACTTCAATGACTTTCGGTGAAAAGCTGGGTGAAAAAAAGAGTTCCTCGTTGACCGGTAGAAGTTTGAAGTAAAAATAAAACAAAGTATGACGTTCCAGAAGACGAGAATATATATTTGCTTGTTTTGCATCCCTTATATGAGTATATGAGTACACAACAACTGCGCAATATCAATATTAGCAAAACCGACAATATACTCGTATATTGTAATTTGTTTTATCAAACACTGTTTATTCCACTTTTTGTAACGGTATAACCCTACCGGTTTCAAGGCTTTCACTTAATCATCAGGGGAGCACAAACAAGACTGAATTCCGTTTGAACTGGTACCGAGATATACGCTTCTAACGGTAAAGATTCGAGCTGGGGACTGGGGGTTGGGGGAGTCATGGGACAAACTCGGCGAGCAACGGAGAGATTCTTTGGATATATGTGTTTGCCAGATGTTCACCTCGGTTCACTCGATACACTCGACAATATATATATTAGTGTGTTGGTGCCAACCTTGATGTATGGAAGTGAAACTTGGACTTTGTAGAAGAAGGATAGGTGTAAGATTAATGCTATAGGAAAGCGTGCATTAAGGAAAAAAATTATGAATGTCAATGTTTAAAAGAAAGCGGAGGGAAGACAATAGAAATGAATGGATGGATAAAATAGATGTTTTAAGTACGACGAATAATGGAGCTTGGATATAGATTAGGCATGTGGAGAGAATGAATCATGAAAGAATGACTAAGCGAGTATACAAATCAGAGGTGCTAGATGTGCTTGGAAGAGGTAGACTGAAGTAAACGTTGCTGGACCAAATTAACCAGAATTGTTAAAAGGTGAAGTGAGAAATAAGAAAAATAGAAGATTCTGCATGACGAGATGTATGAATAAGAAGGAGGCAAAAGTTATATGCTTGCATAAAAACGTTTGAAGATCTGTTTTCTTTTACTACTCCGAAAGGAGATGGCGTGTTGATATGTATGTAAACTTACCCTTGTCTTTTTTCAGTTACGAGTACTATGCCGTCTCTCTAGTGGGGTAGGCAGAGAGGAAAGAGCGTCAGACTTTCGCGACACATACACATATTTCGCCTCTTCTACATCTATACACCTTCTCATACAACTTCCGTGACTTTTTTCAAAATATCATACATTTGCTTCAACCACACTTTTATTGGTCTACCTCTAACACGTCTTCCATTCACGTTCGAATTTGTTTTGTTGTTCTTTTGTCATTTATTCGTTCCACATGCCCAAACCATCTATGATTGTTCTTCTTCACCATACTTAACACATCAGTATTCTTCTTAGTGCTCACATTTCAGTATATGTGCTTCCCTGATGATGAGGTGTGCACCTTGAAACCGGTAGGGTTATACCGTTACAAAAAAGTGGAATAAACAGTGTTTGATAAAACAAATTACAATGTATTTAAACCCTCACAATGTTAATGCCTTAACTAACATATATTGTAAACATTTATGCGGCCCTTTTCAGTATTGTTCCACGTCCACGATTCACGCTTATACATCAAAGTTGATACTAAAATACTAAATATCCTGGAAAAGGGACATTATCTGGCTGTTTATGGGAGAAATAACACTAATGTTACAGATTATACTTGAGAAAATGTAGGATGGTCCTTGTGACATTTGAAATGTCATGTCTCAAAGGGATTGGGTAAAATCGTTTTTTTTTTTACAAATCGAATCGTTTTTTTATAAATCGAAAAATTGTTTTTCTCTAAACTGACGTTTTAATTCCTAATTTTCATTATACTGACTTTCTAATGTATTGTATGATTTGTATCTATCTTTAAATAGGCCAAGATCCACTATGGATTAATACTAATTACGAACATTTACTTTTAAGTATGTATAAAAAAATCGAAACTCCAACTATCGTACACCCCATCCCTAGCCAATGCAGGTTAACGTAGTGACTTTTGACGAACGTCGCCAAATATTATTTGATTTTAACAAACTGATATATGATATTTTTGCTAATTTGTAACACGATGTATTAATTTGTCATTATTGTTAGTTTTATGTAATGTATTTACCTAAATAACTCGCTATTTATTAGAATCGAGGCTTATATTAAAGTTGAAAAAATAAATAAAATTACCGAACGTCGTTACAAGGTTGTATTGGGGCAAATTTGTGAACTGTCACAGGGACCATGCTACAGTTTCTCAAGTTTGACTTGGAACCCAAGTTTGATAAAATGTTATCTCAGAAAAAGCAATTCCATTAATCTCATTAGTAGAGCTTATTTTATTGTATTATTATTATGTAACATTTGTTGTTCAATAATACGAACATTTTGCCTGTTTGTATAATCCTTAATTTATAAATGTTAATATTTAATTTGTTTCTTTGTGTGTCAGCGAAATGTGTACCATATACGAGTATATATTATCACCGCCTAATAAAAAATGTATTTTTTTTTTATTATATAAAATCAAACCTCTGGTCACGAACGCCTCTAGTCACGAACAAATCGGCTTACGAACACAATTTCCGAATAAATGTTGACTCGACCTGCGTACAATGCCTCGGCTCACGAAATATAGTAGTTGTAACGGCGCATTACGCAATTACGCATTAGTTGTTCTCAGTTGCGCGCGTTGTGAACATTGTTTGTCGTTGCGTTCGTTGTTCCTGATACATTTTTTTTGCTTTATATATATGTTAATATACAATATATATAAAATATATTTTGCATTAAATTAATCCTCATTATGGCTCCCAAGAAAATGAATTTCGGTTTGCGAACATTTCGGCTCTTGAACGGAATCAAAGAACGAATTAAGTTCGTAACCCGAGGTAACACTGTTAGTAGAATTAACCATATAAATATCCTCGAGTTTTCTTCCTGGCCCGCCGAGCCTAAAATTTTTACGATCTGGCCCTTAGCGAAAAAAGTTTGCCGACCCCTGATCTAACATGGCGGGCAATTGGTGTCGTTTTAGATATCTACATATTAATTTGCTACCAAAAGATAATTGAAAACATCTTAATCCATTCAAAAACCAAATACATACATTGTTTTTCTGTTCAGGAAAATTCAGATAAATCGTAACTGTATGAGAAGATGTATGGATGCATGGTATAAAAGGTAAAAGATGTGTGTTCGCGATAGGAAAGTATTGCGCTATATCTTCTCTGTCTATCCCGATAGGGAGAAGGTGTGATGGTATGTATGTATGTATTTTACAGTTTATTGAAAAACATTCAAAAGTTCGTTTCGTTTTTGGCGCTAGATGGCGTTATATCGTAAAACCGAAGTATTATTAACTTCCCACGTGTAAAATTTTGATGTTGTTTGACAGAAGGAATTTTAGCGAGTTCTTGGTAAAAAATTGTATTATTTGGTTGTGTCTTTTTACATTTGGTTAAGCATTAAAAATGGCAGAAAATAAGGAGCACTTTCGACATATTATGCTTTTTTATTTCCGAAAAGGCAAGAATGCTTCGCAGACGCAAAAGAAGATATGCGCTGTGTACGGTGAGGGTGCCGTTGACCATTCCACGTGCCGTAAGTGGTTCAGAAAGTTTCGTGAAAACAATTTTAATCTTAGCGATGCACTACGTTCTGGAAGACCGGCTGAGGCTGATGGCGACGAAATATTGGCGCTAATTGAAAGTGATCGTCATAGAACAATTCAAGGAATAGGAGAAATTCTTGGAATCAACTAGTCAACAGTGTCAAGGCGATTACGTCAACTTGGAATGGTTAGCAAGGCCGATGTATGGGTGCCGCACGAGTTAACGGAGAAAATTTTGATATACCGAATTTCTGCTCGCAGTTATCTATTAAAGCGCAACGAAATCGATCAATTTTTAAAGCAGATGGTTACAGGTGATGAAAAATGGATTGTGTATAATAATGCTAAGCGTAACAGATCATGGTCTAAGCACAAAGATGCACCTTCAACCAGCGCCAAAGTTAGCTTACATCTGAAGAAGGTTATGCTATGCATTTGGTGGGACTGAAAGGGAATCGTTCATTATGAGCTCTTATCTGAAAACTAGATCATTAATTCGGAGAAATACTGTTCACAACTAAGTGAATGAAAGCGAGCAATCGACCAGAAGCGACCTGAATTAGCGAATAGAAAGGGTTTTGCGTTCCATCAAGACAATGATAGACCACACGCGTCTTTAACCACCCGACACAAACTTTTACAATTTGACTGAGATGTTTTGGTACATCCACCATACTCTCCCGAACTTGCGCCCTCAGAATATAATTTATTTAGATCGCTTCAAAACAGCTTAGATGGTAAAAACTTTACTTCCTTGGAATACTTGAAAAATCACCTGGATCAGTTATTTAATTAGAAACCTCAAAGCTTCTATGAACACGGAATTATGCAGCTACCAGAGAGATGGAGAAAGGTCATCCAACAGAACGGCACATATTATATTGATTAAATGTTATTTTTAGTAAATAAAATATTTCTTCAATTTTTGTATGAAAAATGGGAAAAACTTTTGCATCAACCCAATAAATCGTAACTATATGAGAAGATGTATGAATGTAGAAAAGGCGAAATATGTGTTTCGCGATAGGAAAATCTTGCACTATCTTCTCTTTGTCTATCCCGATAGGAAGACGGCGTGATGGTTAGTATTTTCACATTTTATTGTTTGTTTATTTTCATAAATTTACCGCTCTTTTAATGTGTCCCTCTAAGGCATCGATTTACTTGTCTATTGGTCGGGAACGGTCCTGAACTCGCCATATGATCGAAGACCTAATATGGCGGACAATCGTTCGTGTCTTATTATGTGTCTACATATTAATTGTCTAAGAAAATATTCTATTTTATTATTTATGCATCAATGTTGACGAAAACAATTTTGTTTTGCTGTATGAACATTTTGACGTAATAACATAATAAAAAAAAGCATTTCTTCACATCTCGAAAATATCATTTCATTTTGGAATATGATTCACAGAAAAAGAACAATTATTTTGTACATATATTTTTCCAGCCTTTATGCTAAAAAGACAACTATAAATGACGTGATTCGCTTGCGCATTATTGTCTTTGTGCGTAGGTGAAAGTATTTGTCTCGGTTCAACAATGCAAGGGAAATACGACCTTGGAATCATCCTTAGTAATGATAATGATATGCAGATATTCGTTTGATCTCTTTTCATCGCGGTGTCTTCTGTTTCTCTTTAACGTATTTGATTTGAACAATCAAAAGAGAGAAAGCTATAATAACATACTTCGAATACAACCACAAACAAATATGAATCATTTTCTAGATTAAGCTGATGTATGTCATAGCGAGTTTTTATTATTATTAAAAAATAATACTTAGTCTTATCAAAAATAAGGTTTATTTTAGCGTACTTTATGAAACAGTATTTTAAGCGTATTGCGTAAATCGCTTTGTTGATTTCGCTCCAACAACTAAACGCATATGTCTCTGATTGGTTCATTTTATCACGTGAGCGGACTTGTAGAACGCGCCATTGCTTTCCTGTAGTGACGATTTTGAACCTAACTTTTAGTTCAAAACTGTTCATAAAACGATATCATTCGAAAAACTATTAAAATAAAGAAAAAATTATTTAAAATAATTATTTTTACTAATTCACTTTATTCTAAATAACTTTTTGTGTAAATATAATGACATTGTACGTTGAAATGCGTTAAAAAGTATGGTGAAGAACAAACAGTGTTACGTTTGATATACTTAGTTTTCTTCTTCGTTGAAATAGACTAGCTTATTTAATCAGCGATCCTTATTTTCCTGTCAAAACAGAAAACAAAGGCGACCGATTCGGAAGTATCGCGCAGTTTGTGTTTTTTTGGGAAATTCGCAATAGATTTTTCATTGCATTATTCTAGTCTTAAGTGTATAGTTCCAGTGATTGAAGACATTTAAGTGAACACTTATCAAATTTGATAAAATGGCCAGTAAATTGAGCAGTATGGAAGACTTGGGCGGTAAATATTTGATTATTTGATAATGTTGCGTTTATTTGATTGTGCTATGTAAATAGTCAACACGCGATTATCATAATTATCGCTTTATTGATTATTTAACGTGGAAGAATATAAATTGAGATGAATGCAATGTGTTTTTATTAAATTTTTACAGTGTTAAGGTGTTTTTGTAATAAAATGTTCACGCGGTTTGAGCAATGGATGACGGCGGACATTTTGAACGTTCTTTTGTTTTTAGAGATGGGATATATTTTTTATTTTGTAGTTCTTCGTCCAATAATTCCTTGGATTAGTTTGTGAATTTATATAAACAAGTTATTATTAAAATTATTTATATATCCATACAAATGCGACGTTATTCATGAGGGGTACGCAGAGATGATATACCTTCATACTGTACTTATACCAACAATATTTTGAAGAATATTTTCATTATTTAATGAAATCGTTCAAGTCTTTGTGTTTTACACTATTCGTTATTTATTTGTACATACATACATACAATGACGCAGATTTCATGTCGGGATAGGCAAATAGGACAAAGCGCTATATTTTCCCATGTAGACACATAGCCTTTTTATATATCCATACATCTTTAAATACAACTCCTACAATTTCCCTGACTTTTTAAATGTCCACATGTATATTTGTTTTCATAGTAATTCTTAATTAATTCGTTCTATATTATCATAGCTACATTTAAATATAAATTATTTTTTCTATGTCCTCGGTAAGATTCAGGCAAACGCCTAGTTTACTGGGGACACGACAAACAAAAGGCTTGTTACCCAGATCCATATAAATTGTGTCCACTTCAAATCGTCTGTTGTTTTTTTTTCTTCACAAATTGTGTATTTAAAAAAGTTGTTTTAATAATTAAATAAATAAAATAATAAATACCATTTCAGCTTGACCTTATCCACCTTACTCAACACAAGCCTTAAGTTCACATTCATCCCGTATCACTTCATAAAGTATTATTTAAAGTTTTATTTTCAACCTGAAAAAGTACGATAGTATAACTTCATACCAGAAGGAGCTGAACTCGTTGAACGGGAGAAATAGACGCCAAATTTATAAACTATCTCGATTGTATAATATCCTTAACTGTCCCGCCGTCCCCTCTTATCTCGACGAAAATTTTCAGCGTCTTTCCAATCATGGATTAGCGCTACGCTCAAACAGAGATTGTCTATTGGCCTTTCCAGTTCACCGCTCCTCTTTCTTTACATCGTCCTTTACTGTCCATGCAGCGAGACTCTGGAATCAGTTACATACCAATATAAGACTCGCTCCGTCCTTGGCACATTTTAAGAAGCGACTAAAAAAACTCTTAATTGCAAGTCAGTAAAATAACGTGTTTCATTCCTGATTTTTCTTTTCCTTTCCTCTCCACCATCCCTTCCTTTCCTTTTGATTGATGATATCTCACTTTATATGAAAAATAATGTTCGGATGATTGTTCGTCTTTGTGGGGTCCGTTGCCCCACGTTGATGGATTTCGTGAGGATGGATGGTCATTTGAATTCGTGGAAGCCTAGGTGTTACAGACATCAACAGCAAGATGGAGGAGAGGCGGATGGATTGAGATGGCATGGGCACGTTGGACGCAGAGCACCCGATCACATTGTGAACCAGGCAATCTCCATGGATCTTCCTCGAACAACGACCAGATGAAGACCAAAGAATTCATGGGTGGTGCAAAAAGATAACCTGATGCATAGGCACGGCCTGGGGGACGTAGTCCGGGACAGAAGAGCATACAACCTGAGGACGAGGAGAGCTGACCCCAACAGTCTTCGCAGACAGTGAGTTGAGATGGAGCCAGGGGGAAGGATAGTCATTTGAATGATTTATGCGACCACGTAACTTGCTTCATTTGCTATTGTCTGGTTGGTTTGAAGAGATTGCCGCCTGGCAATAAACACGCTAGATTGTTTTTACAATGAAGTGGAGGTATGTTGTCTCTGTCTACCTCAATAGGGATTGTGCGTGATGATTGACAATCACGATAACGAGGAGACCTTGAATAATGGAATATCAGAAAATAACAAAGGCAGACAGACTAATTAATAAGACAAACAAACGTACATACCATAGATGTCGCCACGCCATTTCCCTTCAAGGTATCTGGGTAGGCAGAGCGCCAGACTGTCCTATCTCAACACACGTCCTAAGTCTTTTATAAATTCATATATCTTATCCTACATATCTGCGATATCTTTGACTTTCTACGTTTTCTCCTTTCAAAATATCATACAACCGTACTTTTTATACGAGTATATATTTATTTATTTAGCCTTTGTACATTAATTCATTGGGGCATGTGGAACGAATGAATAAGGATTAATTTGTACTAGTTGCAACCCGTGAAATATTCACGGGAGTAAAACAAATTCTACATTTATGAAAATATATATTCATAAATGTAAAATTTGTTTATATATATCATTTATACATCGTCCCCTTTTTATACGGTTAAAAAATTGTTAGCTAGGTATTTAAAATTCGTTCAGTATCACGGACCCACCGAGTTTCAAATTTCGAATTACTTTCGGAGAGAATCCAAGTATTCCTCTCTCGCTCTCTTGTATTCAAAATTTAATTCTCGTATTCTTTCTTTGACGACAACAGCCGTACGGGTTTTGGCCTATTTATAATATGATTTGTCGATTTAGTGTTTCACAGTTATGGCAAGTCCCTATTGAGGTAGGCAGAGAGGATAATATCTTGATTTTTTCGGTCCTAGCACACATATTTCGCTTCTGCCACGTCTATGCATGTCTAAATAAATAAATATAGGTTTATTGTTACATAAAAAAATCAAACATATATCTCAAGATAAATAGCGGAAAATACATTTAAGAGAGAAGCTATTAAAATGTCTTCGTCATACACACTCTCTTATTATAAAGGCTTCGCCATACACACTCTTATTATAAAGGCTTCGTCTTACACGCTCTCTTATTATGAAGGCTTCGTCATACACGCTCTCTTATTATAAAGGCTTCGTCATACACACTTTTATTATAAAGGCTTCGTCTTACACGCTCTCTTATTATAAAGGCTTCGTCATAGACACTGTTTTATTATAAAGGCTTCGTCTTACACGCTCTCTTATTATAAAGGCTTCGTCATACACGCTCTCTTATAAAGGCTTCGTCATAGACGTTCTCTTATTATAAAGGCTTCGTCATACACACTCTTATTATAAAGGTTTCGTCTTACACGCTCTCTTATTATAAAGGCTTTGTCTTACACGCTCTCTTATTATAAAGGCTTCGTCATACACACTCTTTTATTATAAAGGCTTCGTCTTACACGCTCTCTTATTATAAAGGTTTCGTCATATACACTCTTATTATAAAGGCTTCGTAATACACACTCTTATTATAAAGGCTTCGTCTTACACGCTCTCTTATTATAAAGGTTTCGTCATATACACTCTTATTATAAAGGCTACGTCATACACTCTCTTATTATAAAGTCTTCGTCATGCACACTCTCTTATTATAAAGGCTTCGTCATACGCACTCTCTTATTATAAAGTCTTCGTCATGCACACTCTCTTATTATAAAGGCTTTTTATTCTTTCAGAATTGAATTCACTCGGTGTAACGTTCTTCTAGGTCTGTCTACCCAAACTTTTCGTGCTTTCTATTATATTATACAATATAATATTAGAATATATTGTTTTTGTAAATGCATCTCAAATGTAAGTGGAAGGGATGGTAGACGAAGAGCAAAGGAAGTATGGCTGGATCAAGTGTATGGTATTTTGAAAGAAAAAAATGTCGAAGCTGAGTATGGACGTAGAATATGCGAAAGATTTGTGTCGCGATAGGAAAGTGTGGCGCTCTCTTATCTCTATCTACTCCGACATGGAGATGGCGTGATGGTATCTATGTATGTTATTACTAATGTATGATTAAATATGAACAATACACTACTACTACATTCCACCTAAAGCCGAATGTGTTACTATCACATATCGTATGATGCACAAAGGTTTCTGTGCAGATCATCTTCCTGCTGTAATTTTTCTGCGTTTTTCTTACCAAATATGTTTTTTTTTCTGAACGTATTCAGATGCGGGGGAAGTGCCTAATCGAACGGCTGCCACCACCTTCCTATACTTACACTCGACATAAACTGAAAAAACTCTTAATTTCTAGTCAGTAAAATAACGTGTTTCATTCCTGATTTTTCTTTTCCTTTCCTCTCCACCATCCTTTCCTTTCCTTTTGATTGATGATATCTCACTTTATATGAAAAATAGTGTTCGGGTGATTGTCCGTCTTTGTGGGGTTTGTGGGCATGTTCTCACGTATATGTTTATGGATTTCGTGGGGATGGATAGTCATTTGAATGATTTATGCGACCACGTAACTTGCTTCATTTACTTTTGTCTGGTTGGTTGGAAGAGATTGCCGCCTGGCAATAAGCCCGCCAGATTGTATTGCAATAAAAGTGTTAAATAAATAAATAAATAAAACATATTTATTTTACTATTCTCTTTCATACATTGACATTACAACATTTTCTCAGTGCACGCGTCTCCACACCGTTGGTTGGTCGCACTCTTATCCTTCTTCTGCCATGCCCTAGTTTCACTTGCACACATCGAGGTGGACGCCGGCACTAATGTGCTCGCTGTCCCCTGTCGCCGCTACCCTTCTCTCCCAATATCGCCCCCTCCAACCCGCCTGTCACAAGTACCATACTATAAACATACCGCCTAAGATAACAACATATCAACAGAGCTAACCACTGGAGGTAAACATATATAGTAACATGTAACAATGAATTTGACTCGGGATTGTATTTTGTAAAAATTATATACGAGGCGTATCCAGAAAGTAAGTGTACTGAGGCTCTCACGACCGGATGGATTTTATTTTCGGCATGTTAGCTACACTTCCGTGTAGCCTGACCCTTCCCCTCCGCAACGAGACCGGTTCGAGGTCAGTACGTTGAGAAGTGTCGACGCGACAACACGTTTTGTGAAAAATGTCAACCCCATCTCCCGCCAAGTGCGAAATTTTGTAAAAAGGCAAGAGTTTTTAAGGCGCTGCAAACTCCATGGATATGAATTTCTCCGCTCCATCGTTACTGGAGATGAAACTTGGGTTGCACACTACACGCCTGAAACCAAAAGGCAGTCTCAACAGTGGCGTCACACCTCTTCACCGTCCGCCAAAAAGTTCAAAACCACAATTTCAGCCAAGAAAATCATGGCATCCGTGTTTTGGGACTGTCGAGGCATAATTTTAATTGAATATATGCCTCAAGGGGAGACCATCAACTCTGCAAGATACTGCGAGACCCTAAAAAAATTGCGGAGGGCGATTCAGAACAAGAGGAGAGGCATGCTGACAAAGGGAGTCTGCCTGCTGCACGACAATGCCAGACCACACACGGCCAACGCCACGAAGGAACTACTCGCCTCGTTTAAATGGGATGTCCTGAACCATCCCGCGCATTCCCCTGACCTAGCACCTTCAGATTACTATCTCTTTACCTCCCTGAAGCTGCACATGGGTGGAAAAAGGTTTTCAACCGACGACGAGCTAAAGGAGGAGGTGGAGAAGTGGACGGAGGGGTTGGCGGGAAACTACTTCGAGGAAGGCATAAAAAAGTTGATACCCCGCTTCACCACCTGCATTGAGACGAATGGCGACTATGTCGAAAAATAGCTTACATATGTACTACGGTAACCACATAATTTTTTTGTTTAAATAAAAAAATTGTAACCTACAAAAATTCAGTACACTTACTTTCTGGATATGCCTCGTATGTCCTTTTTCCTCCATTCGTAAAAGTGATTTATATCAATCTGAACTGTCCCCTAGAGGAGGGGCGTGACTAACAGGTTGAGAAAAACGATAGTGGAGTGTCGAGGGGTCATTTTGCTATCCAAATAATTAGACAAAACAATACGACACGCTTTGTTCCTTATCTGTATCGTGGTCCAGTGTTATAGATCGTTTGGCCTAAAGTCATTTTGCAATAGTGTGAGTAACACTTTTCTGTATTACACAACTTGTGTAGTGGTATTGGTTTTAGAATGCCACACGATTGGTTCGCGCAGAGCGCACGTTTATATTGTTGTCAAAATACTCGGTGATTAGAAAAACACTACCGTGTCGGAATTAGGAAAGGGAAAACCGCTTTCGGGCCAAGCAAAGGAGATTGCTTTAAATTTTGGTATAGTTCGGAAATTCTAGGATGAGTCCTGTGACAGCTCACAAATTTGCTCCAATACAACCTTATGTAATGTATTTACCTAAATAACTTGATATTTATTAGAATCGAGGTTTATATTAAAGTTGATAAAATAATTAAAATTACTGAACGTCGTTACAAGGTTGTATTGGGGCAAATTTGTGAACTGTCACAGGACTCATCCTAGAATTTCCGAACTATAGTGATTGATAATAATTGGGGATCGGTCGAAAAGGTGCTGCAATCTATTAGTGCCATTTTTGTCTAATGTAATGTATAATTCAAAATGTTTCTAAAGCTTAGAATGTATACATTGTTATAACTTTGTTAAAGTTTCCTAGAATTTAGTATCACTCCATCCCATCCACTATTATTTTAAAACTGTATTATTTGCCATTGTAATTATGATACTAATATTAATATGTTAAATAATCTTACATAC
Source organism: Odontocerum albicorne (assembly GCA_949825065.1). Taxonomy (NCBI): domain Eukaryota; kingdom Metazoa; phylum Arthropoda; class Insecta; order Trichoptera; family Odontoceridae; genus Odontocerum; species Odontocerum albicorne. Next base: position 14,738,228 of record OX463868.1, read on the forward strand.
AATAATAATTGTATTTCTATGCGCCATAATCTAATTAAAGCTGACCAACATGTTTACTTTATAATACTTGTACTTATATTTATTTTCAATATTGAAAAATTAAATTATGGTTATTGAATGTTTCCTATAGGTAGAATCTGCCATGCCTAAACAATTAATATGTTCAATAAACTTACTTTCGTTTTATTTTTATGCGCATTACAATTTAAGCTGACACCATTTTTAATTTACAAAACGTGTTGTGTTCATTTCAATGTTTGATTATAAAATATTATTTTTATATTTTTTTGCTTTTTCACTGCCTTAAAATAATAAAGTGACAAGTTTTTGTAAACGCACTGTTACTCACACTATTGCAAAATGACTCTTCTGGTTGAACGATCTATCTTCTTCTTCTCGGTGTCATGTCAGGTCCTCCCAACGTTGAATATCATCTGAGAGTAGACATCTTTGTCCCCGGCAGTCCGCAAAATATATCCAACGCCCCTTATGCTAGTCCAATCACGTATATTGCGGAGCCAGGAGATTTGCCTCCTGCCAACACCTCTTCGACGCTCTATTTCGCCTTGGATGATCAGGTGCAGTAATTTGTACTTTGCTCCTCTAAGTGCATGACCCAAATAGGACACCTTTCGGATTTTAATATTAGTCAGCAACTCTCTATCAACTTTGGCTCTTTGAAGAACCGTCGTATTGCTGACCATATCCGTCCAGGGTATCCGTAGCATTCTCCGGTGTATCCACATTTCGAATCTTCCAGTCGGTTCATACTACCAACTTTGAGGGTCCATGATTCCACGGTCCATGCAATAACAATGACACTGACCAAACGTAGCATTTGACTAACCGCTGTCAAAGTTCCAAGTTCAGATTATCACCGCAGAATACGCTTCTCATTTTATTAAAAGCCGCACGAGACGATTCAATTCTGCACTTGAATGTATTCCGTCAACTGAATAAAAATAACAACCCTGCAGAACTTAATGCGATACTTGATCTCGATGCCTTTTACAAGTACCCGCGGTAAGTAATACGCGTCGGGCTTAAGAAAAAGACTGTCGGCTAACTTCGGCTTTGTAGAGCGTCGTCTCGGTCCCTAGAACGCTTGACAACGACTGACAAATCGCGACGAAACACGTGTATGAATGACAGAAACGACGCTATACAAAGCCGAAGTTAGCCGATTATGGCTGACAGCCTCTTTCTTAAGCCCGATGTGTATTACTTACCGCCGGGTACTGTACATATTTCAACAATATCCAAACTTCGCTATCAAATGTTTCATATTCTCCGCGGAACACCGGTTAAGAATCACTGCCCTAGACAATGAACATTTACATGAATTCTGGCGTCGCGTCATTGATGCGCAGATTATTTTCAGATCTTGAAGATTGACATTTGAATCTGGACACCATTTAAACTGTCCGGGTCCTAATACAATAAGGAATTTCCAGGATCCTCTAAACAGGTGGTAAAAGAACGTGTCTAAACATGTGTTGATATCTATTCCATCAAGGGACACACAATAAATACCCTGCAGAACATGCAAGGTGTGTGATGCACACAAGAAGAGAAGGGAGGGGAGACCAGGTACATGTGTAAGGAGTGTGGTGTAGCTCTCCACAAAGGGGAATGTTGACAGAATTACTGTACAGGCGGCCCTCGACTTTCGCACATAATTGGTTCCTGAAAATGTGTGCGAATGTTCGAAAGTAGAGGGATGTAAAAAAAAACATTAAAAATTGTATTTTAAAATATTTATTTATCAATAATGATATTTATTTATCAATAATAATATTTATTTATCAATAATAATATTTATTTATCAATAATAATATTTATTTATCAATAATAATATTTATTTATCAATAATAATATTTATTTATCATAATAATATTTATTTATCAATAATAATATTTATTTATCAATAATAATATTTATTTATCAATAAAAAATTTATTTATCAATAACAATATTTATTTATCAATAATAATATTTATTTATCAATAACAATATTTATTTATCAATATACATAATTAAGTTAACGAGGCGTGTTTAAGTGCTTTCAGCTATTTTCTTTATAAACTTGTCAAGAGTTAGGTTGAATACCACCTTTTTATAACATGCTGTGTCTTTCTCAATCGCCCTACGTACTCGAGATATACGTTCTCCATTGGTCTTCCGTCACATTCCTCCATGATAGTCACAAATTAGTCAAGATGCACGAAGTGAAGGCTTCATTCATATTTATGATTGTCAAAGTCTCGACGATTTTATCAGCTTCTTCTTCCTCACTTCCATTGTGTATTCCATTTAACTCTTGTCGCTCAATTAAGTATTCATTCGACAGAGGTACTGAGTGAGATTCAATCAACTCATTAACATCTCCGTTGTTGACGTCCAAGTTTAGTTCATTCATTAGGCTGACTATTTCATCTGTGATAGTTTCCGAAGTTTCTTCAGAATTAATAAAACCACAGGTCGTCTGTGGGCATAATTGTTTCAAGGAACCTTTCATTGTTGACTCTTTTATTTCAGTCCACGAGTCTCCAATATTGTCTATTGCGTTCCATATATTATAGTTCTTCCAAAAAAGTGGGAACGACTGCATATGCAACAAGTGCATTTAATTGAAGTATCTTGAATACGGCCCAATTAGGTTACAGCTAAATTAATGCGATCTTCTGACATGCAAAGGTTTTCCGCCCTTTCACTAACTTTTCTTTTCCTTCCCTCTCCACCATCCCTTCCTTTTCCTTTTGATTGATGATATCTCACTTTATATGAAAAATAATGTTCGGGTGATTGTCCGTATTTGTGGGGTCCGTGGGCATGTGCTCATGTACGAGTATGTGTTTATGGATTTCGTGGGGGTGGATAGTCATTTGAATGATTTATGCGACTACGTAACTTGCTTCATTTACTTTTGCCTGGTTGGTTGGAAGAGATTGCCGCCTGGCAATACACCCGCCAGATTGCATTTGCAATAAAAAGTTTCACTAAATGTGGATGTAGAAGATGGCCGGTTGGAACCGTAGAAATGCGCGCACTTAGAAGCATACATGGAGTGACAATGTATGACATAATACGGAATGAAATTATTAGGGATGGATGTGAACTTAAAACTGATGTGTTGTGTAAGAT
>OX463868.1:14741571-14751571 GCA_949825065.1 Odontocerum albicorne
AAAAATGCACGTGCGGCCCGCGAGACGTTATTGCTCCCGGCCTAAATAGGTTGGCCACCTCTGCTCTAAAGACTGGACCGCACGCGATCTAACCCTTATCTTGGCAAAGTTCAATTTATCCAAACATTTACGTTTTTCTTTGGTGATTCCTTTATATGGTAAGTTGTGAAGGGAAATTGAGGGGATAAAATCACAACTTTTCCTTATAGTTTAGATGTAACACCCACGTTACATTGCCAAAATATTCATTTTTATAAAACACAAAAAGGGCTATAAAATGATTCTAAAGGGTCTTTCAAATTGATCGTTTTTTTTTAATTCTTGAATAAAACATACGATTTGCTGTGATATCAAAAAACTTTTTATTGATCATTGAAGTATAATGTATTGTCATACATTTCTACTGCATTTCTACACATTTTACAACATTTCTACACATTTCTACAACATTTCTACACATTTATACAGCATTTATTCGGGTACTTTCAGTATTTTTCCATCCTAACGTTTCAATCCTATACATCAAAGGTGGCACCAAGATACTATGGTGGACTATCTTCGATGTTGATACTATCCGGTTCAGTATATACCATATATATATATATATATATATATATATATATATATATATATATATATATATATATATATATATATATATATATATATATATATATATATATATATATATATATATATATGTTTTAATGTTCCATTGACTTTGTTGTTTCCTATCGCTACACGCCGTTCAACATCCATCTCAACTCTTCCGTCATCTGTAAAAAGATTAGCCAGAAAAGTGTGAAAACAAAATGAAAGGTCTTTCAAATTGGGCGTTTTTTTTATTCTTGGGTAAAACACACAATTCGCTTTGATTTCAAAAAACTTTTTATTGGTCATTGAAGTATAATGTATGACATTTAAACACAATAAACAATATCCGCCAAATGTCCACCTCTTGCAGCTCCGCAGATGTCCACTCTTTTGTCCAAAATTTTCGATGACATTTTGGCATAATTGCGGTTCTAACTCACCGATAACGCGAATAATTTCGTCCTTCAGCTCAGGAATTGATCGGGGGTCATTCTTATAGACCTGGCTTTTCACGTAACCCCAGAGAAAATAGTCCAACGGTGTCAGATCACATGATCTTGGTGGGCAATTAACATCACCGTGTCCGGAGATTACAATACATAAAATAATTCAACAATTTGAACGAGTTGTTGTCTTGTATACGACTCCATTTTTGTAAATGTCATACATTACACTTCTCAAATGTCACAAGACCCAGGCAAGATCGCGACGCCATCTGTGTTTTATCCAAGCATTAAAAAAAACCGCTCAATTTCAAAGACCCTTTATAATCTAAAACAAGAACAATATTAACATAGCTGAATTATCAACAAATAAAATGGTTTGAATAATTTTTAGTAGTAATATTAAGATATTTAAAGATTATTTACCCCAATTTTCAAAACGCGCCCGCACTGTCCAGACATGTTGACCCGATGTCGTTTGAAAGCTTGTAGCGTTGTCAATATTTATCACCAGATGATGATACCACTGCACACAATAGTGCGTGTATAGTATTTGAATGTGTTGCCATATTTGAAATAACGTTAGAGTTTATGGATTTAAAAAAAATCCCTAAGGCCTAGGCCACACCAAAATGCTTCGTTAGGTGCTAAGCTAGATTTTACGTGACTCATGTACCTACTAGGTGACTTCATGCCTGGCCACGCCAAAGTGCTACGCACAAATTCATTAGACAGTTGGGAGCGGTTGAGTCAACAAACGATGCCACTCTCAAAACTAACCAATTTCATTACAACTTACCTTATCTTTATTTACTTTCTGTGCAACTTCATTCCAAAGTGATTTTATTACAGGTACATTTTTGTATAATTTGTTTGATAGGTTCCACAAAGGCTCCGTTTTATACAGAGCTGTCATTAAAACTTCCGCTATCTTGTAAATTAACCAACACGTCTGTTCGCTATGAGAATCACTAATCGTCATGTAGTGTGGCGCGAAGCGTGCAGTGTGGCCACTGCGATAGTATGCGGTACGTTGGTTCGCTAGGATATGTCGCCTAACTCGCAGCATAGCTCTAAGCATCAAGCGACGCTCCTTCCTGTGTGGCCGAGGCCTAAATTAATGTAACACCAGTGTTACAATGCCATGATAAGGATTAACAAGCCACATGTAAATTCTCGAATCGCGTGTTGACTGCGTTGTCTCTCGTTTTGGATCGTTGTAAAATGTAATGTAGTCATATTATCAGGCTCGTTCAGGCAGGGCCTAACTGTTCCTGTAGGGGGTACCCGGTAGGGACATATTCTGCTTCTCAGTCAAGTCAACACCGACTTACTTCCTCCAATATTACTTGATGGCCCTATCATACCATTACATAAAACTGTTCAAAACCTAGGAGTGCTAATATATAACACTCTCTCATGGCGAGATCAAATACATGAGGTAAGCCGAAGCATCTTCTTCTGCCTTCATTCCCTTAAAGTGTTGCAAAGATTCCTACCAACTAAAACCTAAACTTGACTCGTGCGATCTCAGCTCTTTTCGATTCTGGACTATGCGGACGTATGTTATTTGGATATTACAGAGGAACAGCTGGACAAATTACAGCGTCTTCAAAATGTTTGTCTTAAGATATATTTTTAACCTGAGCAAGTACTATCATATCACTTCAAACCAGAAGGCGTTGAATTGGTTGAACGTGAGGAATAGACGCCGAATTCACATAATATATATATATTGTATAATATCCTTAATTGTCCCGTCGCCCCCTCGTATCTTGCCGAAAATATTCAGCGTCTTTCCGATCATCGATTAGCGCTACGCTTAAATAGAGATTGTCTATTGGCCTACTCAGCTCACCGCTCCTCTTTTTTTTACGTCGTTCTTTACTGTCCATGCAGTGAGACTCTGTAATCGGTTACAAACCAATATTAGACTCGCTCCGTCCTTTGCACGCTTTAAGAAACGACCGAAAAAACTCTTAATTTCTAGTCAGTAGAATAACGTGTTTCATTCCTGATTATTATTTTCCTTTCCTCTCCACCATCCCTTCCTTTTCCTTTTGATTGATGATATCTCACTTTATATGAAAAATAATGTTCGGATGATTGTCCGTCTTTGTGGTAAACGACGTAAAGAAAGAGGGGGGGGGGGTGAACTGGAAAGGTCAATAAACAATATCTGTTTGAGCGTAGCGCTAATCCATGATTGGAAAAACGCTGAAAATTTTCGGCGAGATAAGAGGAGGCGGCGGGACGGTTAAGGATATTATACGATTTACCAAAGGTTGCAGAAATTCTGTACAATTTGTAGGTACAAATTGAAATTAAACCTGTTCTAGCACAAACGTGCATGTTAAATTATTTACCGAGAAATTACAATATCAATACAAATAATATTTGTTCTATTGTATTTTATATTTTCATTGAGGCGTCTCAAATTCATTAGCCATTCCTTTGAACAACAACAAGCCCGTCAGATTGTTTTTTTTTTTTACAATGAAGTGTTGAATTAAATGATGTCTGACAGAAGCCGTCGCGGTCCAGACAGAGGCAACAACAGTTCAATTGATCGATTCATACTATAATGCTTGCGATTATAATAATATTAATCATTTATTTCAAAATGACCGATAGGAGCCGAATAAATGTTGTAGAAATGCGTGCTTTTTTTTGTAAGAATAGTGTATCGGACGTATGCGTCACCCTAACATATGATGGATATATTTTCTTGTTGTTTGGTATGTATTTGATTCTTGGATATTTGTTGGAATGTATGTAAATGCTGGGAGAGGTCTCGGCGGCCACCGCGAGACTATATCGCAAGTTGCCCGGCCTCTGCGTGCGCACGACTTACGAAAAATGTGACATTTCGCGAGTTGTGACTGCATGCAGCTGCGAAAACAGGCGCTTGCGATGAGCGATTGACCGCACATAAGAAGCGCAAAAAACCAAAATAAATCACTTATCAATTCACCCTGCCTACTGTGTTTTACTTGCGATCATCTAGTACCTGCCTAAGAGGAATCTCTCCACCCCGCTACCTTTTCACCGATCTACGCCTCTGAACATGAGCTGAATTCTCCGAGTATTGCGCAGCAGCCATCCACGTATGTTACAGTTCTTTGTATCAGTGCCGTACAAATAGATATGACCGAAGTCATAGGTGTCCTTACACCCTCGAACACTGAGCGGAAAAAGTGCCTGTGTCGTTCGAGGGGAATAGCACAGCGCGGGGTTCGAACCGACGACCTTCCGCACGGAAGTCTAGTGCGTTACCGCGCGGCAATGCACCTCGTTGAGAAGAATACACGGGGTGACAATGTATAACTATGCTCAGGGCATGTGCATAGTTCTTAAGGGGTATGTCAAGGTATGCTTCGTTTCTAATCAGTGAAGACACGTATAAAAACTGATCAAATATCCGCCAACCAACTAGAGTTGGGACATCTTTTGTCCGAAGGCAATATGCCTATCTGGCCCCCGTGACATGCAATGAAATACAGAATTGAATAAAGGGAATAGGGTGGAAAACATTCAGGCAGTGGATTGAGCGTGGACATTGAGAAAATTAGACAGGATGACAGTGTATGACAGAATACGGAATGAAGTGATAAGGGATGAATGTGAACTTAAAGCTGATGTGTTGAGTAAGGTGGAGAAGGCGCGCTGAGATGGTTTGGGCATGTGGAACGAATGAATGAAGAAATATTAATAAAACATATATACGTGTATAGTGCAGGTGTGAGTAAAAGGCGGGTGAGAGGAATACCAAGGAAAGTGGTTGTATCAAATAAGCGATATTCTGCAAGACGGAGAAATCGTAGAAGCTGTGTGAATGTGGAAGAGGCGAAGAATTTGTGTCGAGATATGAAAGTCTGGCGCTCCGGTCTCTCTGCCTGCCCCGACGGAGATGGCGTGATTGTGTGTATTTGTAATTAGTGAGAAAAACGAAACTTTTGTATCATCGATCAATGCACACGTATCTACGCAGTACTCATTTGGCTCCTCTCATTCTTTTTCCACGTCCACGTTTCACTCGCATAAATCAAAATCGGTACCAAAATATCATTGTTGACTATCATCTTAGCAGATTTTGACACTGTCCGATTCGAGTGTATGTGTTTTAGTGCCCCATAGACTTTGTTTTCTTATCGCTACACGCCGTTCGATATTCCTCTTAACTCTTTCATCATCTGAGAAAATACTATTGTGGACTATCATCTTAGCAGATTTTGACACTGTCCGATTCGAGTGTATGTGTTTTAGTGCCCCGTTGACTTTGTTTTCTTATCGCTACACGCCGTTCCATAGCCCTCTTAACTCTTCCTACATCTGAGAAAATACTGTTGTGGACTATCATCTTAGCAGATATTGATACTGTCCGGTCGGAGTATATATGGTTTAGTGCCCCATTGACTATAGTGTTTCCTATCGCTACACACCGTTCCATATCCCTCTTAATTCTTCCATCATCTGAGAAAACACTGTTGTGGACTATCATCTTAGCAGATTTTGACACTATCCGATTCGAGTATATGTGTTTTATCGCCCCATTGACTTTGTTTTCCTATCGCTACACGCCGTTCGATATCCCTCTTAACTCTTCCATCATCTGAGTGCATACTACCCAAATAGCAGAATCCCTCAACTTGCTCCAATCTTCCATTACTCTCCCATATATCGCATTTACTTTTCCTTTCACACTTTTCTATCACCGTTACTTTGGATTTCCCAACATTCATTCTCAGATCTTTCTCTTCGATTTTCTCATACAATTTACTTCTCAAACTCTGCAATCCATCCCCATTCCTCGCTAACACTACCGTGCCGTCAGCACACGGCAATCATCTTACATCCCCGTTCCACATTTGTATGCCACCCATTGTCCTCTGCAGTTCCTTCACCCATGGGTATGGGTCTATCAGTAAATATTAAACAACCTGGGTGACATAAATGAACCCGTAAATACGAGAAATATCCGAGTTTGTTTAGTTGTTTGACAAATTGCCCGTTAACCAAATACAATAATCCTTCTGTTTACAGTGTCTCCGTTTACACCAAGAGCTCCCAACATTTTTTTCGGCCGCAGAACCCTTCACCAAAAACTTTTTAAAACCCTCTCACCTGTAGACATTTACTTTACTTACTCAAATTAATAAGTTTGTACAGTACTCGATATTCAATATTTCACTATACTAAAGAAAATGTAGCATTATCCCTGTGACGTTTCACAAATTTGCTCCAATACAACCTTGTAACGACGTTCAGTAATTTTAATTATTTTATCAACTTTAATATAAGCCTCGATTCTAATAAATAGCGAGTTATTTAGGTAAATACATTACATAAAACTAACAATAATGACAAATTAACACATCTCGTTACAAATAAGCAAAAATGTGGCAGTTTGTTAAAATCAAATAATATTTGGTGACGTTCGTCAAAAGTCACTACGTTAGTCTGCATTGACTAGGGATGGGGTATACGGTAGTTGGATTTTCGTTTTTTTTATACCTAAAATGAAATGTCCGTAATTAGTATTGATTCATAGTGGATCTTGGCCTATTTAAAGATAGATACAAATCATACAATACATTAGAAAGTCAGTATAATGAAAATTAGGAATTAAAACGTCAGTTTAGAGAAAAACAATTTTATTTAATCACAAAACATAGATTTTAGTCGCAATCCGAAAAACGAGCACATTCTAAAGTTTTATCAGAATCAGAACTACACCTTTCACCTACATTTATAATGAAGAAAAATGATTTATAAAAAAAAAAACATTTTACCCCATCCCTTCGAGACATGACATTTCAAACGTCACATGGGCCATGCTACATTTTCTTGAGTATATGGTAGATAACAAACTTTTCATTTTAAAAATTTGTAATTAAGGATTGAAAAATATAAAAGGACTACGGATTATGCGTTGCATTATCTTGAGCAACATTTAATATTGAAATCTGCGCTGACCAAAATTTAAGCCAAATAAATACGAGCGGAGTTTTTTTTAAATTTTTGACATTTATGAAATAAATACGTTAATTCAAAATAAGTACAAATATTCGTAACAAGGTGCCTTTTAGAATCATAGATATTTCGAAGTAACAAACAGAACAGACAATTGGAATCATAGATATTTCGAAGTAACAAACAGAACAGACAATTGGAATCATAGATATTTCGAAGTAACAAACAGAACAGACAATTGGAATCATAGATATTTCGAAGTAACAAACAGAACAGACAATTGGAATCATAGATATTTCGAAGTAACAAACAGAACAGACAATTGGAATCATAGATATTTCGAAGTAACAAACAGAACAGACAATTGGAATCATAGATATTTCGAAGTAACAAACAGAACAGACAATTGGAATCATAGATATTTCGAAGTAACAAACAAAACAGACAATTGGAATCATAGATATTTCGAAGTAACAAACATAACAGACAATTGGAATCATAGATATTTTAAAGTAACAAACAAATAGCGGTAGTAAGGGTGTCTATTTTTGCTGTCGTCGACCCACAATTTTTTTTATTGAAACTATCGACCCCTAGAAAAACTAAATCATACACAGTTTCTCGATAAGAAATAATGTCGTTATAGTTGGTATCGGAGAAAAAAAAAACGTAAAATGGCGGCTGTCTGGAAAAAAATTTAAATTTTTTTGCCCGTTTTTACAAATTAAATTTTTTTAAAATAGAAAAAAAAATTGTTGAATTTTCCAAGGTATAAAAACATATTTATCGATGTTTCATACCAAATTTGAAGGCAATCGGCTGGGTAGAAGTTGTGATTTTATGTCGACCAGGTCGTAAAAAGTAGTTGAGAGAAAAACGCGTTTTAAGTTTTGAGATTATTGTCTTGAGTCATATCGGTGCGGCGTAATTGCTGCCTCATTTATAGCTAAAGGGTCTTTCAAATTGAGCGCTTTTTCTAATTCTTGGATAAAACATAGATGGCGTCGCGAACTTGCCTGGATCTTGTGACATTGGAGAGGTGTAATGTATGACATTTATAAAAATGGAGTCGTATACAATACAACAACGCGTTCAAATTGTTGAATTATTTTATGTATTGTAATCTCCGGAAACGGTGATGTTAATTGCCCACCAAGATCATGTGATCTGACACCGTGGGACTATTTTCTCTGGGGTTACGTGGAAAGCCAGGTCTATAAGAATGACCCCCGATCAATTCCCGAGCTGAAGGACGAAATTATTCGCGTTATCGGCGAGTTAGAACCGCAATTATGCCAAAATGTCATCGAAAATTTTGATATAAGAGTGGACATCTGTGGTGCTGCAAGAGGTGGACATTTGGCGGATATTGTTTTTTTGTGTTTACATACATTATACTTCAATGATCGATAAAAAGTTTTTTTGAAATCAAAGCGAATTGTTTGTTTTACTCTGGGCGAAAGTAGTATAGTGCCATTGACACCATAAGAAGTCTATAGAAGACTCAAAAACTTGTCTGATAATGCAATGGCTCGGGTGTGTAATCTGAGATTGGAACAAAGAATTAAAAAGAAATAGAATTTAAAAAAAACGCTCAATTTGAAAGACCCTTTATAACTTCGTAAATATTGAAAAATTTTAAATTTCCTTTTGAGAACGTCTTTAAGAATATGCCAAAAACAAAAAGAAAATACTTTTTTCTAATTTCTAGAGTAGAACACCCCTTAAGGGGCCACCCCCCACCCCACCCGCCTCCAACTCACCCACGTGTTTTCTATTTAGGCGCAATTTCAGATAAATGGAAACCAAAAAAAATGTGACTTGTGGCGTGATAATTTTTTTTTCTACGTAAACACTTCCAATTGTTGTTGCGTGCACCTCCATCGCACGTCTTGTTTTCCCCGTCACCTACGCGTGTTTTTCGCATTCAGTATTGGATGTTTGCAAAATATTTTCGCGGCTATATCGAAAATAGCCCGCGGGGAGACAAAACAGCCACAAGCGCGTGCCGCCCCGCGCCGTAGTAACCTTGGCCGGGACTAGCCGAAAAACCGGCTGTTTCCGCAAACGACATTTATTTTGCTCGATGCGCGAATCTCGTTTGTTATGTCAACTTGTTTTGTTGCGGATATTGTGACGGGCGGGGCGGGGCGTCTTTACATCATTACACGTGTTAACCTTTCCTTCCCTGTGTTGGGTATCTTCTACACGTTGCTTCTAATAACCATCAATATCTCTATAAATATAATAAATACAAGGTTAAGATTTTAGGTATTCCTCCATAATATATTTACGCATTGATTTAAAAACTAATATTAATAATAATCAGAATTTATCGACTACACCGAGGTGTTTTGTAAAGATCGAAAACAAATTCGCATTTAAACGCTGTGAGTGCCTCGATCTTGGGTCTTGACGATAGGTGAAGAGTATGCGGGAAGCGCGACACTATATTAGCATCTCACTCTTGCATACTCCATTGAATTGCGAGGAGCTGAATTGTCTCAACGTCGCAAGCATAAGCGTAAGCGCCGGGGTATGCGACTGACGTTCCGCGCCACTAGTAGCTTCTAGGCTTGCAAATAGGTTAGACGTACGCCCGTTCCGTGAGCGTTGCCAGATGGTTTTTTAATGTTTTCAGCAAATAAATCTCAATTATTATAATTTTTAACTTCAATTATAATTAATTAAGGGGATTATCTATGAATGTTCTTATTTTTACGATTTAAAATCGCTAATTTTTTATTGCGTACTCGCTACCCAACACCGGAGCACGCGTATTATTTTTATCACCGTAAGGGAAGGGTTAAGGTAACGAATGTGAATTGACATATTCAACATTATCGATTATGCGCTCGATCCGGGACTCGGGAGCGAAGGTGAGTTCCAGGAAGTGCAGATAAGCCTGACAGTCAGTTCACAGTTAGCATTCCGATATTCGTGTTCCCCTTATTTACACATATATCTCGCTGTCAGGGTAGGCAGAGAGG